>JASPKZ010000796.1:625000-1162668 GCA_030220185.1 Diploptera punctata
TCTCACAGGCTCAGTCACTGCAAAATAATGGTCAGACCTGTTCAGAATACTAAAAAGGAGGAGCTTTCTTTAATATGGTAATTATAACACTGATAAATATTTCGTGAAACACGACTCTGATTGGTTGTAAAACAGAAATCATTGAAACGTGATTGGTCATTGACTCCCATTTGGGGCATGAGTTAAATAGTCATATTATTTTCACTCCGTAAAACATGATGTCATTCCTGCCAGCGACTGTCAATTGTTATCATTATTTAAATCCAAATTAACTTATATCCTAAGTTCCACACAATGAAAACATTAACTGCATAACAACAATATAGAGCATTCCATTAATAATCATCTAGGAAGCTACTTACTTTATTTTATATAATTTTAATTTTATTATAAGAAGGGCCGCAAGAATTTTAGGAAGAGAAAAAATTAGGAACTCAGTTATAAGGGAGAAAATGAAGATTGAAGACACTATTTTAGATTATGTCAAGATGGTCCGGACATGTTCAACGAATGGAAGAGGAACGACTACCAAAATCTGTTTTTCAATGGAAACCTGAGGGAAGACGAAGCAGAGGAAGACCTAAAGCCTCCTGGAGTCAGGGAATATGTTTATACATGAAGGAGAAACATCTACAACCAGGAGATTGGATGGAACGACAAAACTGGCTATTAGGAATCGGACGATGTCAAAGACATTAATCAACCGATGATCTATCTATCTATATTCTATGTTTTTCTTAGTATTGAATCACATCATCCTTATATTTTGTTTATTCTGTATTTTAATAATATCTTAAAATTGTAATATGTACGTAATTTTTGTATAATTCTACTATTCGCTGGTTGTGTGGAAGAGAAGGCCTTATGTCCTAAACTCTGCCAGCTAAAATAAAGCGTTATTATTATTATTATTATTATTATTATTATTATTATTATTATTATTATTCCACAGTTATGTCAGTTACCTAAATAAAACTGTACATTTTCAGTACAGTTAATAAATATAGAAACTCCATTAGTTCTGTAAAATAGATTGAAAGCAATATAAATGCTTGGAAAAGAAAAAGTAATGTCCTACAATCAGAAGGGTAAAAATTTTAATTTGTTGCAATTTTTACGTCAGTTACCATGGAATTCGCCATCAATGATAACTCATTTCTTACAGAAAATAAATATAATATGATTATTTCAAAATTAAAAACTAAAGTAACGGCGTTCCATGGAAAGTACCCAGTAAGAACAAAAATAACAATAGAAGATAAAGTGTTGGAACAGTTTTCACACTTCCTGCACTTACGAAGAAGAAGAAGATATAAAAAATAAGACAATGCTGAAATGTTAACATATTTGTGGAACAATCAGACAAGAAATGAAGTGAAAAAGTATACGCGGTTAAGATTTTACTCAACGATGGCACTACCAGTGTTGATGTATGGAAGTGAGGCCTGGCTCCTGAAGGAAAAAGAAAAAAGTAAAATTCAGGGAGCGGAAGTGAGATTCCTACGGGCTGTGAAAGGTTGTACAAGAGAAGAACATATTAGAAATGAGAATATTAGAGAGGAAATAAAAGTACTACCACTTCATCAACAAACAGAAGAATATAGGAACAATTGGATAGAACATCTGCAAGGAATGAGAGAGGATAGGACACCAAAGATGTCACTGATGTATAATCCTGGAGGACGAAGGTCGGTGGGAAGACCAAGAAAGCGCTGGGCTGAACAGATGTGAGATCGGAACAGGGAAAGACTTAATCCGTGGAGGATGATGATGATGGAATCTCTTTGTTAATGCGACATTGAACCTTCGTGTTTCAGAAGTCATACGTATTTAGTTAGTAATTGTACGTAATTATTGGTTGATCATTATGTTTTTACTTTCATTTTGGAGAATAAAAGCAGGTATCAGTACATGTATTTGCAAATTTTATTTAATGACATGAGATACAGAGAGTCCACAAAGCCCTGCTACCAAAACAATGTAACTTAGCTGGCAAATTATTTGAGATAGAGACATTCGGTTTTTTGCAACGTCTTCTTCTTCTTCCTCTTCCTTCAAAGAATTATGCCAAGGCTTTTTACGATCCTATAGAAAATATTCCATCCAGCGTTTCATAGGACGGCCCAGAGATCTTCGTCCTCTTGGTATATAATTATAAACAGCTTTGGGGATCCGATTTGAACTCATTATTTCGGGATGGTGTTTCCAATTTAGTTGGTACTGTTTAATATATTCCAAAATTGGCGTAGTCTTCAATTCTTTCAAAATATCGGTGTTCCTTTCCCGATCCCATCTGGTGTAACCCGCTGTTCTACGCATGAATCTCATTTCACAAGCCGTTATTCTGCTTTCATGTTGTCTTTTTGCTATTCATGCTTCACTACCATAGGTCAACACTGGTCTAGCCAAAGTGTTATATAAATGTAATCTGGTGTTTTCTTGTACAAGGGATGGTCTCTTGTTTTCAGTGTTAGAAAGCATGTCTCACAACAGGATATGTTACAGGGATTATGTCAACAGTCACTTGGAATCATCTTGAATCAGATAAGAAAAACGTCGAACGGCGCACAAGTGTGTACGTACCTTTACAATCTACAACAAATGTAAACAAAACGTTGAGAGATGTAGAATATGTTGCAAAAAACAGCATGTTTCTGTCTCAAATAGTTTACGAGCTAAGTTACATTGTTTTGGTAGCAGAACTTTGTGGACATGCTGTACATTAAGTACACCTGTAGTTTGTATTGAAGAGTTTTTAATGTTATGAACCTGACTTCAGGCTCAAACATGTAGGAGGTAGCGAGTCTTTACTTTATTATACGCGGACATTCGTGAAGACATCAACAAGAGTGTAACCAGCGCCATAAAACAAAGAGCGTTATCTGTAATTTTATTAGTGCTGGGCTCCCAAAACTTGTAGCACGTAACTTCAGCTAGATTTTATTTTTCTTTTATTTGACCGTGTCTCACTTATTCTTTCTTCCACCAAGGAATTGCCTCATCATCAACTCTCAGATTAAAAGCAAATAACTTAATAATTGTAGTTACTATTCTTATTTAAAAGACACCCTTTATACATCGCAGATAATTAGCGTCACAATGCAAATCTGTAAGCGAAAGGACCGGTACATTTTGTTCAGATGCTACTTATTTCAAATAATTTCATTGCAATTGAAGGTGAATGGAGAAGACTCCATAACAACGAACTACATGGTATTAAAAGATTCCGGGCTATGTGACCGTGGTCTATAACTGGCGTTTCTTCCAGACGTTTCTCCCTCGACATTCGCAGTCGAGTCTACGACAGGGAAACAACAGCTGGAAGCGCTCGCCACTGAAGATGCCCTCCGCAGTTGAGGGAGAAACGTCTGGAAGAAACGCCAGTTATAGACCACGGCTACATAGCCCGGAATCTTTTAATACCATGATTACCGGCCGTGAAAGCCTGCATTCCACAACGAACTAAACGGTTTTTTATAGGAAGCCAGATATAATAAGATCAGTTGAATCTCGTAGACTGCGATGGGCAGGACATGTTGCACGTATGAGGAATCAAAGAGTTGTATGGAAGCTTCTTGTAGGAAAGCCAGAGGGAAAACGCCCAGTTGATAGACAAAGAATGAGGTGGGAGAATACATTAACTATGATTTGAGGGAATAGTTTATACGGGGAATGATTGGAAAGCATTGGCTCAGGATAGGGATGTATCGAGAGCTTATGTGCGTGTGGCCGTGAACCTACGGGTTCGATAGTGCCAGTAAGTAAGTAAGTAAGTAAGTGGACTAAGTAAGTAAGTAAGTAGGTAATTTTAAATTATTTTTAATTATGTTCACCGCTGAGATCTAGAGGTAGCGTGCTGCCTTGTCACGCAGCGGGCCGGCTCGGGACAAGTTTTCTGGGTGAGGTCTTTTTTCAGGGTTCTTCATCACCTCTAAGATAAATGTCAGGTACATTTAAGGCCCAAACGGTGCCTGAACACCACCTGACCATCATTATCATCAATATCATATTCTCCTAATTAGCTTAAGTTAAGTTTAAGGCCTCTCCTGGCGGATCATCACCATCATCATCAACTCTCATATCATCGGGGCAGCGTAACTCCACCTTCCAGGCGCCCCAACCTCAGCAGTGGGTTACAAGTACGCCATGCCAGGAGAGAAAACCAGAAATGTCGAAATGACAACTTGTGGCATTGGAAAAAAAAAGTGTAGTGTATAGATAGTGTAGGCCTATACAGTAAACATGTCTTTGTAATTTGTGCTGGTAGAGTGAAGATACATCTGATGATGGCCTTAACTCTGCCAAAATAAATAAACACCATTATTATAGTTATTATTAGAATTTGGAAACCAACGGGAAGCTACCACACATATAATTCCCTAGAAAAGCTGCAAAGCATAGCATGAAAATGCTATGATTGCAGTGAAAGACCTGCCCTTGGCAGACTTAGTATAGATGGATGGATTATTATTATTATTATTATTATTATTATTATTATTATTATTATTATTCATCCGGTATCATGGCAGCTGCCGCCGTCTTCCGGAAACCAACCCCCATTCCTCTCTATCCATCCATTGATCTTCCTCCAATCCTCTGATATTCATAGCTGCTTGTAACCCTTCTATCCAAGTTTTCTTCGGTCTTCCTCTCTTCCTCCTCTCTGTTGGGATCCATTCCATAACAATTTTTTTGTTTTGGCAATTTTTGCTCTGCTGGCATTCGTTTTTACAGGACCATACCACTGCCATCTTGTCTTCTCTATGATGTCTATGACGTCCTTCTCCTCTTGTACACCCACATTTTCCCTTATTTCTTTATTTCGTATTCTATCCATTCTAGATTTTCCAGCTGATCTTCTTAAAACATCCATTTCTGTACTTAAAATTCTTTTCATTTTCCTGGTAGGAATTTGCCAGACTTGAGCACCATATGTTAAAATGCTCTGAATTATATTATTATTATTATTATTATTATTATTATAGCTTATTCGCTGTATGACAACGGCTATCGTATTGGACGTATGCCGTTTTTGTATTACCTAATTCATTCCTTGCATTGAATTAAATAACTGACTACATTAGTAGGCAAGTAGCCCTAACTGTATTAACGTCTCCCTCCTTCTTTATATTTGCAAGTCTATACTGATGCCAGGTACAATGAATTCTACTGTGTATGAGGGTGTGTGGCGATTACACTGAGCAACAAAAAATAAACTTTTTTTTTGTCTCAGAAAGCAAAATATGTGATTCTGATAGTATTTATTCTCCTGAATTCAAATGTGATATCGGTTTTTCTCCATCACGCAAGGTTTCCGAAAGACAGGCATTTATAATTTCAAACACTTTAATATTTTCTACATTCGTAACTACACAATATTCGAACATTCGGACTCACCTAGAAAGTAAGAAATTACGATTTTCTGCTATCTTTCGCCTGTGGAGCATCCCTCTTATTGGTCCAACAATAATCGACCAGCATATTAGGATTCCACTTGCCTTGATATCTCTTTTCCATAGCTGAAATCTCCTGAGTTAGCTCATTTGGTTCTATTTTACAATGGACAAATGGACGAAAAAAAAGTTTATTAAAAAAATATTATTTAAATCAATTAATTGAAATTGAAATAAAACAACTGTGGGTGATGGAGAAATTCCGAATACCTATTTGAAAACATGATAAAACTGGATTAAGTTCAACTATTGGTACTCATGAGACAAAAATCATGTTGACCAGTGTAATTAGATATAACATAAAGGTTTCAGCTATTTATTTTTTTAGTTACTTCTTTTATTTGTTTATTTGTATGTTTTCTCGGAGATAGTTTTGGAGATAAAATTATCGAACTGAAAGTGTTGAATAATGAATACCGTTGCTCCGGAATCATGTAAAGATCTTATGCAAAGTTCTACATTGTACTCTTTGCTAAGTGTTTTTAAAATCGTAAGTACAACGGTTGTGTGTTTTTGTTACATGAATAAATTTAAAGTTTAGGGATTTCTTATGACACGGAATCTGTATAACAAGTTAAAATTGATTTTATCTGTATGCATGCCGGAGTGTCAGCTCGCGTTACGTGCCCTGCCTGACAACCCCTTTAAATGCAAACCTACACAGAAATAAGTAACTGCCTCCCCATATTCATTCAAGACACCATCAACATTAATAATAATAACAATAATAATAATAATAATAATAATTTATTTATACACAGAATTTTAATGTTTACACATCTTTCGCTGCCTAAAGTTTTATTTTTCTTCTCAACTATTCTCTATCCATCCAATCCACGTCCTTCAGTCCCCTTGCTCTCATTCCAGTTCTTATTTTCTGCATCCACGCGTTTCGAGGCCTTCCTCTCCTACTTCTCCTTCCAGGTGGACACCATTCCAATGTTTTCCTGGGTAATCTTTCTTCTTGCATTCGTCATACGTGCCCATACCAATTTAATTACTTATACCGAATATAATCTACTATTGAATAACCAATATTAATTTTTTCTCTTATGACAGTATTTCTTATTTTGTCTAATTTTTAACATCTTGCTGCTCTCCTCAAGAAATCCATTTTCATCGACATAAGTTTTATTTTTCTTCTCAACTATTCTCTATCCATCCAATCCACGTCCTTCAGTCCCCTTGCTCTCATTCCAGTTCTTATTTTCTGCATCCACGAGTTTCGAGGTCTTCCTCTCCTACTCCTCCTTCCAGGTGGACACCATTCCAATGTTTTCCTGGGTAATCGTTCTTCTTGCATTCGTCGTACGTGCCCATACCAATTTAATTGCTTATACCGTATATAATCTACTATTGAATAACCAATATTCATCTTTTCTCTTATGACAGTATTTCTTACTTTGTCTAATTTTTAACATCTTGCTGCTCTCATCAAGAAATCCATTTTCATCGACATAAGTTTTTGTTCTAAGTTTTTGTAGAATTTTCAAACTTCAGCTCCATATGTGACAGTACTTCTCACTATTGAATTATATATTTGTAACTTATTTTTTCTGGTTATATGTCTGTTCCATAAGACTCCATTCATCATTGCTGTTATTGCTCTACCTTTACTTATTCTGTTCTTAATATCACTTTCTTGTTTATCCTCTTTATCTAATTTTACTCCCAGATACTCAAATTCTTCACATCCTCTAATATACCCCTTTTCATCTTCTAATATCAAATCTTCGGTTTCGGCTCCACAACCCAAATAAAATGTTTTTTTTCTAAAATTTATTTTCAAACCACAATAATAATAATAATAATAATAATAATAATAATAATAATAATAATAATAATAATAATAATAATAATAATAATAATAATAATAATAACCAATAATAATAATAACCAATAACAGTAATAATATAATAATAATAATAATAATAACCAATAATAATAATAACCAATAATAATAATAACCGATAATAATAATAATAATAAATCAACAGATCAGCTAAAATGTAATTCAAGACGAGTATGTAATCAACACTTTTGAAATTCATATCAAAGCACAGTTGAGGTTATGTAACAAGATGTTAAATATATAATTTTTACCTGGTAAATCAGTCGTCCTCAACTAAATTATTAAACGTCTTCAAGTTATTCCAATATGGAGGTCTTTCGAAAACAGTGTTTCATCTTCTGCGTTTTAACTGGAACTGATAGTGTTGTATAGGTTGTGTAACGGATTTATATCTCCGGGTGTGTTTAGATTAGATTAGATTTATTTAGCCTGGTGGAGTTAAGACCATGTGGCCTTCTCTTCCACTCACCAGGACAAACATATATTACATCAGAATATAACAATCACAATTAACCCTAATATTAAACACTAAATAAAAATTTGATCAAAAAGATAATATCTATTATATTACGATCTATAATGCAACCAGTTAATGTTAGTTAAAATTAAGACTAAAACTAATAATAAAATGTATACAAGCAATCCCTCCATGGTATCTTCACCTTGTCCTGGTGGAGTGGCTTGCGTGCTTAAAGTCGAAGGTGATAAGCCAGACGAAAAAAGTACCTTGGTCGAAAGAGTGACGATCTTTCACCGTAAAAATACAACCGTCAAGAAATGCGGACATGGGTTCTACTGGGGTAAAATTTTCCGGAGGTCAAATAGTCCCCCATTCGGTTCTCCGGGCGGGGACTACTTCAGGGAACCCATGCCAAAGGCTCAAACACAGGGACATGTCCCTAGGAACATGGAATGTTAGGACTTTATAATAGTTAAGTCTCGTAGACTGCGATGGGCAGGACATGTTGCACGTATGGAGAATGAAAGACGTGCATGGAAGCTTCTTGTAGGAAAGCCAGAGGGAAAACGTCCAGTTGGTAGACCAAGCATGAGGTGGGAGATCAACATTAACTATGATTTGAGGGAAGTAGATTATACAGGGGTTGATTGGAAAGCATTAGCTCAGGATAGGGATGTATGGAGAGCTTATGTCCGCGCGGCCATGAACCTACGGGTTCGATAGTGCCAGTGAGTACGTACGTAAGTAAATAAAAATTTGATCAAAAAGATAATATCTATTATATTACGATCTATAATGCAACCAGTTAATGTTAGTTAAAATTAAGACTAAAACTAATAATAAAATGTATACAAGCAAGACATATTAAATTGTTCCTGTCTAGTGTATATAAAAAACAAAGGAAAATAATGAGATATAGAAAACTAATTTTGTGATTATACAGTATTCAAAACAAAACAAATGAAAATAGTTGTTAATCTTAATATTATTTTCATAAATAATTAAATTTATTAATTGTTAAAGAATACTATCAGTGAGGTGTATAAGTTAGTTTGTTATTAAATAAATCTTTAGTTTGTTTTGAAGGATGTTATAGTTTGACAGTCTCTGACATAGGGCGGAAGGAATTCCATGTATGTTAGAAATTAAAATTATTTTTTCAATTTTTAGATCTGTTTTGTAATAAAGTGTGTTGTTTTAGCTTTTAAACTGTTAGTTATTTTTTTAATTTTTAGTTTAATTGATTGTCGTAAACCGGAATCCCATGAAAATTTAATTGCTTAATACTCTTCTAAAACCAGCAGCCTATGGATTACTAAAGTTATATACCACTAAAGTCCACCGCTCTACCAACTGAGCTCTTACAACGACTGACTAAAAATTCGATAAGTCCGCAATCTATTATACCGATTTTATTTCATTTTCTGATGATTCTGGCCTATTTTAGAAAACCATTATGAAATTATTGTATTGTCGTCGGTCCTTTACAAGTACACAAAGTTTCAGGTCGATTCAGTTTTTTTAAATGGGTGAAAATCGTGTTCAAAGATTCCGTTACATAGATACAGGTGCGTTACATAGACAGATACAGGTCAAGCTAATATAAAGCGTGTAAAAATGCGATAGTGATGACGATGATGATTGGATAATTAAAAATAAATCGTTTTAACGCAATCGGTGAAAAATGGTTTTATGAAATCTTCTATCCTTCATATTTCTTTTTAAAATAAAATAAGTTAAAATATACCTTCTTAGGTAAGATCCGTCGTCCTCAACTTATGAAATATGTATTCTTTATGTCTGTAGGCCTTTCAGAATATCCGTTCCATCTTCAGCAGGTCTTTCTTCGCTACATTATCTGATATGATGGTTGATGTACCGAAGAAAGACCTGCTGAAGATGGAACGGATATTCTGAAAGGCCTACAGACATAAAGAATACTGATTTTATAAGTTTAGAACGACGGATTTTACCTAAGAAGGAACATTTTATCTTATTTTATTTTATGACTCTCCACCTCAACGGTTTTAACCCTTAAATTGACAAAACACAATTTTTTTATGTTAGTTATTTGAATGTGGCGGACCAGAGTGGAAACGAAATCTTGTGTAACTATTATTATTAGGTTCATTTTATAATCAGACACACTTTTAAGTGGTTTATTTTTGTTCGTTTTCTTCTGATTTATTTAAAATATTAAATTAATTGAACCTACTGATGTATCCAAAAGGATTCATTACGAATTTAAGGGTTAACAATGAATTTTATTAGTATTGATTCATATTTCTTTGTTATAAATAAATGAATTAAAATATATCTTGAAGTTATGCAGTAGTTCTAAGATTAGCTATTACTGGAACAAAGTACATTGGTTTAATGTGTGCCAAAGCTTTTAGTTGGCAAAGACTACGTTCGTCTCTTGTTAGAGACATCCGTCCAATCAGCACGCACGACTGCCGCCGACAGACGCTTATCGAATTGAACACAAAAAGAGTTAAGGGCGTCCACCAAACTTCAAAATTGAACTCATAATTGAGTAAGGGCTGGGAACACAAAGAAACGAGTTTCTATCAAGTTCCTTTGTACTCCTTCATGTAGATCAGAGTTCTCTACTTGGTGTTTTCATACATCAAAATAAGCAAAATCGACAACTGTAATACAATATCTAAAAACTTATAACTGTTAAAATATTACATTACAGTATTATAATATTAGATTAGATTAGATTTATTTAGCCTGGTGGAGTTAAGGCCATGTGGCCTTCTCTTCCACTCACCAGGGCAAACATATATTACATCAGTATATAACAATCTCAATTAACTCTAATATTAAATACTAAATAAAAATTAGATCAGAAAGATAATATCTATTATGTTACGATCTATAATGCAACCAGTTAATGTTAGTTAAAATTAAGACTAAAACTAATAATAAAATGTATACAAGCAACACATATTAAATTGTCCCTGTCTAATGTATATAAAAACAAGGAAAAATAATGAGATATAGAAAACTAATTTTACGATTATACAATATTTAAAACAAAACAAAAGAAAATATTTGTTAATCTTAATATTATTTTCATAAATAATCGAATTTATTAATTGTTAAAAGAATACTATCAGTGAGGTGTATAAGTTAGTTTGTTATTAAATAATTCTTTAGTTTGTTTTTGAAGGATGTTATAGTTTGACAGTCTCTGACATAGGGCGGAAGGGAATTCCATGTTTTGGCAAGTGAGACCGTAAAAGATAATGAATAATATACAGTGTGATTAGGCTGGATATACATGACCCTGTTCTGATGGGATCGAGTGTCAAGATTATGTGTGTCGGATAGTCTGATGAAGCGGCGTGATAAATAATTAGGCGATGATGTGTGAAGTATTTTATAGAGAAGGGATAGGGAATGGACAGTTCTACGATCTCTTAGACGAAGCCACGATAATTGTTTCTATCTCTGATTATCAAATCATGACTCTTTTAGTCTATAAATAGTTCTGAAATTCATTGTAAACACAATTGAGGTTATGTATTAGACAAGGTTGTCCATTATCAACCACTGTTTTTAACATTTATTTTGACGACATGATAAGATCATGGAAGCAAATCTCTACTGGGGGAATTAACTTAGGAAATATAGTAATAAAAACAGTAGGCTTTGCAGATGACCAGATTTTAATAGCAAAAACAGGGGACGAACTACAAAGAACGCTGTATAAACTAAATGAAATATTAAAAAAAATACAACATGGAAATATCATCAGAAAAATCAAAGACAATGGCCTTCAAGGGCGCTCATCCAGTTCGGACAAAGATAATATTAGAAAATAAACCAATAGAACAAGTGGTAAGATATAACTTCCTGGGTTGCGAAATATCATACACAGTGGAAACAGATATAAATAACAAACTAAATAAGTTTAATTATATAACAGGAACACTAAAAATAACGTTGAAAAATAAAGCCAGGAAAGACTCTATAATGATATTATACAAGACAATGGCAGTGCCTATTATTACTTATGGATCCGAAACATGGACAGTGACAACACAACAATCTGCCAGAATACAAGCTGCTGAAATGAAATTCCTCAGACCAATAGAAGGATGTCAAAGAACTGATAAAAAACATAACAGAGAAATAAGACAACTAAAAGTAGAGGAATTAAACACAACAATATGAAATACAGAACAGATTGGAAAGAACACTTGGAAAGGATGACTGAGAATAGAATACCAAAAGCAGCATACATCTATTCACCACGAGGAAGAAGTAGTTTGGGAAGACCAAAGAAAAGATGGAAACGGCAGCAATTCGGACCCGGACGAGGCTCGGTTTTTAAATATTTTCCTCACTTCTGTAAAAACCATCCTTGCATCGTAATATAGTATTTTTAACAGAATTAAAATGGACACGTCCTAATAATAATTTATAAAGTAATGATTACATTAGAATGTTATATATGTGTTGTAATGTTTTAAAAATATTTCTTTATCCAATGTCACCGCATTGTATTACGGCAATTCCGGCCTTCTCTACTGGCATCAGCGGAATTGTAACTCATGAGATTGGGCCGCCTGGGATGCGGAGATGTAATAATAGGAAGAATCGCGCGCAAAAGTGCATTAGTTTATATCTCTGCTGTACAGCAGCCAGTAACGATTGTGTTCTCTTAAAACAGACTTTGAAATGTTATCTTTCACACGGATTATCATAAGTAATGCCACGAGTGATTTCCAATTTATCTAGAGAATTTGGAAATCAAGAGTGGCATTTGTTAGGACTATTTAACGAATACAATTAAGCTCTTTACTCACAAATCATTATTTAACTATAGTTATTTTAAAATATTTATATATTTAATGTAAACGGCGATGTTTGAAAACAAATAGGTACGCTTCATCTGCTTCTTTTGTTTATCACTGCAATCAGATCATATTATTTATTGCCAAAGGATCGCAATATTGTACGAATGCTCTCTAGTGGAGAAAAAATGAAACACATCAAACTATATATTAATTCATTTCTGATGTCGTATGATGTAAATATAACAATTATATTTTTCTGGATTATTACCTGGGGAAAAAAATACATTTTAGAAAGTGCAAACATTGGTTTCTTTTTTCGGTGGTATAATCAATTGCTACAAATGTTTTTATATTAACTCCTGCAAGCGCTATGTGTTTGACATCCATGCACTATATATACAATCTGGTAGCCGTATTTCTTAGAGAGTCAGTCACTGCAAAATAATGGTCAGACCTGTTCAGAATATTAAAAAGGAGGAGCTTTCTTTAATATGGTAAATTTAACATTGATAAATATTTGGTGAAACACGCCTGTGATTGGTTGTAAAATAGAAATCATTGAAACGTGATTGGTCATTGACTCCCATTTGGGGCATGAGTTAAATAGTCGCAGAGCTTAAACACGCAGTCACTTGATAGTTTGAATTTTTGCAGAGTTTGTGGTGAAATCCATGAACTGCCAGTCTTACTATTGCACTGCGTATCTTGTTGTTTGGTCCAGTCCAGTCTCGATTGATCATTGCATCTGTTGCGTAAAAATCGTCCGGTATTTATTTTCTCTTCTTTTTTCTTATTTCCTTTAATGCAGTTTCCTGTTTAGTAGCTGGTAACAGGAATTTTGTGCGTAGATCTTCCACGAGGAAAGTTTCCCGTGCTAATTCATATGCAAGTCTGGATGGAAAGTAAAATCCAAGCAGCCGAGATGAAATTTTTAAGAAGAGTAAAAGGCTGCACTAGAATGGACCAGATAAGAAACGAGGATATCCGCGAAGAACTGCAGATCTACTCCATAAAAGAACAGATATTTAACAACAAGATACAGTGGAGAGAACATGTAGAAAGAATGGAAGAAAGTAGATTACCAAATAAAATCTTCCATTATTTTCCAAGAGGAAGAAGAGATGTCGGACGTCAGGATATTCGTTTTATAGGAGTTTATCTTCTCAAATGCCTTTAACCTCATCTTGTTTAATAATTTCTAATTTTGCATTATGTGGTATACCTTTTTTGGGGGTATTTTGGAATCATTCAATTGAATTACTAGTTTGGGTTGGGTAGAGAAGTCCTCGGAAGAGATGGTCTTAGATCTATTAGTGAAGACGGAACAGGCAACTCTTGCCTAAACCAGGAAGTGATGAAGAAGAAGAAGATTAATTTCCATTTTCTCCAGCACGAACCAAAATAAATTCGATGTTCTAGAAAAGTTGGGTAAATTTCATGAAATCCGGAAAGGGCCATGGACAACAACCTCTACAGTGAATAAAGCTGCAAGATTTACATTATTGTCTTGGTTTTGAAGTCCATCTGAACAGAGATTATTGAATAGACATGTTTTGTTTATGTACTCTCTATTAATCTGTTTTCCAGTTATAAAAGAATAGTTATTTCTTGCGTACGTTGGTAATAGCTCATCTTCTTTGAAGAGTTAATGAAACTCGCATTTCAAGTTGAAATTACATGGTACGGACAGTTTTTAATTTCAGATGCAATTTATTCTAATATTGTGTACTTTGCCATCTCTCGTCTGCAATAATTATGCCAGTTTCTGTTTTAAACTCTGTTCTTTTTAACTGCTGTTACATACTTTATTAAAATCCTTCAGAGAGATCTACTATCAAGAATTCAGTGAGATTCTTTTCAATGTCTCCATTGTCTTAATCTAACAAATTCCTTGTTAATAATAGTGCATTATTATTATTATCATTATTATTATTATCATTATTATTATTATTATTATTATTATTATTATTATTATTATTATTATTATCATTATTATCATTATTATTATTATTATTAGTATTATTATTATCATTATTATTATTATCATTATTATTATTATTATTAATCATTATTATTATTATCATTATTATTATTATTATCATTATTATTATTATTAGTATCATTATCATTATTATTATTATTATTATTATTATCATTATTATTATCATTATTATTATTATTATTATCATTATTATTATTATCATTATTATTATTATTATCATTATTATTATCATTATTATTATTATCATTATTATTATTATCATTATCATTATTATTATCATTATTATTATTATTATTATAATTATTATTATTATCATTATTATTATTATCATTATTATTATTATCATTATTATCATTATTATTATTATTATTATTATTATTATTATTATTATTATTATTATTATTATTATTATTATTATTATTATTATTATTATATCCGGCTTTGACTAATTTCGTCTTTTAGCATATTGTGTTTTTTTTAATGTGTGGGGAGATGGCCCATAGCATAAACCCCCAACCTGGAGGACCAGGAAAAATTCTGTCTGGGTTTTCCTCCCATAGGCTTTGAAGTTCCCTCTTCACCGCAAGGCAGCGTTTCTCTATTTCCCTTAGAGATAGGGTTGCCACTTCCGCCAGATCCGCCGTGATGAAGGACTCCTTCTGCGCCGACTCTGCCGTTGAGGTCTTCACCGTAACCCTGGCTAGGGGCCCTCACAAGGTACTATCAGTCGGAGCCAACTCGACCCTGATTTTTTAACGAGGGATAAGGAAATTAGAAACATAATGGAAGCAGAAGAAAGCATAATTGAAAGAATTGAGGAAAAGGAATTAAAGTGGTTAGGACATGTTTTAAGAATGGAAGATGAGCGATGGCCGAAGCAACTATATCAATGGAATCCGACCAGAAAGAAAAAAAGAGGTAGACCAAAGTTAACATGGTAGGAAAACATGAAGACATTAATGCAAGCAAGAGGTCTAAGCATTGAAGATGCCCAAGATCGTAGGCTTTCGATGTTTGGCACGGGAAGACGGCAGCAGCTGTAAAAACCCGAAGAAAGATTAGATAGAGATTATTATTATTATTATTATTATTATTATTAGTAGTATTATTATTACTGGTATTATTATTATTAGTACTATCATTAATATATTATTATTATTATTATTGTCATCATTAACACAAACAGGAATGGGACGCAGAAAGAAATTAAACATAGGCTCAATTCCGGAAATGCGTGCTATTATGCAATTCAGGAACTCCTTAAAAACCTTCAACTGAAAATATATAAAACAGTTATTCTCCCAGTTATATTATATGGATGTGAAACATGGACTCTCACTTTAAAGGAGGAAATAATATTTGAGAATAAAGTTTGGGCAAAAAGGAGATGGTGAATGGAGAAAACTACTTAATAGTGAGCTACATGATGTGTATAGAAGCCAGGTATAATAACAACAGTTGAATCTCGTATACAACGATAGGCAGGACATATGGCACGAATGGGGAATGAAACAGGTGAATATAGGCAAAAACAGAAGGAAAACGCCCAGTTGGTAAACCGAGAACGTGTGGGAGAATAACAACCGTGATTTGAGGGAAGTAGAATATACGGGGGTTAATTGGAAAGCATTAGCTCAGGATAGGGATGTATTGAGAGCTTATGACCGCGCGGCCATGAACCTACGGGTTTGACAGAACCAGTGAGTTATTGTTATTGTTATTACCTAACTAAATCACTGTCGTTATCGAGCTCAAAGGTTCATGGCCGCGCTGACCTTTGCCATGAATTCCCTCAAGAAGTCCCCGCAAGGAAAATCGAAAGGGGAATTATTTTACCTCCGGAAAATTTTATGCTAGTGGAACACACGTCCGCGTTTCTTGACCGTTGTATTTTTATGGTGAAAGATCGTCACTCTTTCGACCACTCTGGCTTATTGCCTTCGATCTGTCCGGCATGGATACCCCCTTTCAGCCGCAATACTACAGCCGGCGTAGCTCTCAGGGCCATTTAAGCACGTAAGACACTCCACCACACAACATAAAGATACCATGGAGGTATTATACTTATTACTTACTCACTGGCACTATCGAACCCGTAGGTTCATGGCCGCGCGGACATAAGCTCTCCACACATCCCTATCCTGAGCTAATATTTTCCAATCATTCCCTGTATAATCTACTTCCCTCAAATCATACTTAATGTCGTTCTCCACCTCATTCTTGGTCTACCAACTGGGCGTTTTCCCTCCGGCTTTCCTACAAGAAGCTTCCATGCTCGTCTCTCATTCCCCATACGTGCAACATGTCCTGCCCATCGCAGTCTACGAGACTTAACTGTTCTTATTATATCTGGCTTCCTATAAAGACCATGTAGTTCATTGTTATGGAGTCTTCTCCATTCACCTGTCTGTTCATCTCTCTTTGGTCCAAAAATTCTCCTAAGTACTTTATTCTCAAATACTCGTAATCTCATTTCCTCCCTTAAAGTAAGAGTCCATGTTTCGCACCCATATAATATAACTGGTAGAATAATAGTTTCATATATTTTCAGTTCAACATTTTTTTGAAAGCAGTTGGGACATCAAAAGTCTCTGCAATGCATAATAGCACGCATTTCCAGAATTGAGCCTATGTTTAATTCCTTTGTGCATCTCATTCCTGTTTGTGATTATTGTTCCTAGGTATTTGAATTCAGCCAATTCCTCAAAATTTCCCTCATTGTCATTAGCTGTCCATTTCCATAATATAATGTATTTCTACGTGTGACCATATATTTATTATTATTATTATTATTATTATTATTATTATTATTAATTTGGCAAAACAGTTATTAGTTTATTTCTCGCGTCAGTTATTTAAATGTGGCGGACCGCAGTGATGACGAAATGGTGCCTAACTGTTATTACTAGGTAAATTGTGAAATTATATATAAACAAAGTAATCTCTTCTCGTTAGTTTTTATCTGTTTTTATTAAAATTATTAAATGAATGAAACCAATTGATGTATATTGTAGGATAAAATTTTAATGTAAGGGTTAAAGCCCTACAATTTTCATAAATCTGAACGGGATCTAATCCACGGTCAAATGTCCTAAGACCACCCCGCCGACGTGTATTTTCCTCCAAATGTATCATAAACATAAAACTGATGACAAGTTTTGTTGTAATTAGTAAAGTTCTGCGTTCATTTTAATTAATAAACAATCAGTTTCCCTTAACTGAGAAGTCCCAACTTTTATAAAGTGTACTGACTGGATAAACGGAAACACGTGGCTATGTATTTGAAGGTACGGATTCTCTGAATTTTACCAGAGGGAATAAGAAAACACCGGTAGGACTGTCTCTAAGGTGGGCAGCCTGCTTGTAAAGACACCTCTCATTACCATTCCAGCCCTAGGGACTCCAGGAAGTGTATTAAGGGGGGATTACAGTACAGCTAGAATCAAAAGAAAGCATTTCCCCCAACAGAAACGGAATAATACATAGGATTCTGAAAATATAAAAAAAAGAATGGGCCACGGATAAAAGAGAAGAAATAGAATACACAAAATAAAGAAAGGAAAAGAAAGAGAATTCTAAATGAGATGGCGACCCGAGTTCTGTTTGTGATACAAAATGAAAGAAAATTCTAAAAACGCGCAAGACTATTGTAAGCTGAATCAGAATTTATACGCAACAATAATGAGCAAGGAATTGTTGCGAACATTCATTTCGTTTTATGCGCTAATATTCGTTTCTTTTTAAGGATCTTGATAACAAAAATGACTGTAGTTTCTTCTGATTTTCCTGAGTTACATTGGATTTTCACCATGTCGTATATCATTAAATATTAAAATTAGTAATCTTTGTATGAAATCGTAACAAACAAAATACAATTCAGGGCTCAACTGCACTTCTACTAGCGCTTGATTTTTCTGTTATATTGGTGTAAACTACAGCTCTTCTTCTGTATTTATTAACATTATTTAATATTTTAAACTTTTTCAAACAATTTTTACAACATTATTAGACAATTTTGAAGTATTTATTTAAATATGCAAATCATAATATTATGGCACTGTTAGACAATATTGTGATGCTAACTGCTATTTTCTACACAGAGTATATTACTTAGTCTATGATCTTGCTATCGCTGTTTTGGGTTATCGCTGGTTGGATCAGGGTTTGGTAAATTTAATATTATTAATGTATTTTTTAACATAGATTTGGGGATTTATTTTAATATTGGGCATTTAATAGCCACGGATAGTAATCGAGGATGATAATCGATGTGGTTCAATTGTGGGTTATCGCTGGCTCTATAAACTCTGGCGCATGCGCACTGTTGTTCTTTAGGGCTTAGAAAATATTTCAGGCTAGTTTAAAAGCAGTTTTTCCAATTCAGATATGTTACCTTATGGATGTAACAAAGCATATTTGACGTAAGTAGTAGTAGTAGTAGTAGGACTTTATTATACTGGTTGCGAGTAATCCAAGGTGAACAAACAATGCTTAGAGCAATTTGTTACGACCACCAAATTAAAAACATAGATGTTAAATTTTGGGCAGACGAGGTTAGGAGAGAACTCCACAAGATTGGGATGGGCTGGATATGGGAAAAAGGGACTGAAAATCGCAAGAACGTGTGGAGAAAAATAAGGAGGAGGTACTTAGATATAAACCAACAAGATACTTTCGCCGAATGTACAGAAAAACGCTCACTGTGTTTACAAAGAGACCTAAAACATGCCTGGGGAAAAGAATCGTATTTACTCAACCTAGGATTTAAAGAGAGATCAGGGCTTGCTTGGTTTAGGCTAGGGGCATGGAAATTGCAAAAAATTAGCGACGATCACGATATGCGAATATGTCCAATGTGCGGGAAATTTGAAGATGAGATACATATATTAGGACAATGTAATGATTTAGAATATTGGAGACGTCAGTTATTACCGGAAAGATTTCTAAATTCAAATCGGGAAAGATTGGCATGTTACGAGTTATTGGTAAATCCAGAAAATTGGATAAACTTGGGTAAATTTCTGGACAAAACGCGGAAAATAAGAACAACACTCATTCATGAATAAATATATGTTATCAAAATGCAATAACATTAATTCTTAATAATTATATATAAATTAATTAATGTATAATGCTATTGTGTTATTATTTAATCGTAATATTACTGTGTTTTCTTTATGTAATTGTAATGTTATTGCTTTTTTTAGTGTATAATGCTATTGTGTTATTATTTAATTGTAATATTATTGCGTTTTCTTTATGTAATTGTAATGTTATTGCTTTTTTTTTTGTTTTGTTGTTTATTTTTCTTCACACTAGTAGCAATTATTTCTTTATTGTAACGGACTGTCAAAAGCACGTACTGCTTACTGCCCGTGCGACCCATATTTGTAAATAATATTGTAAATATCTTACTTTTGACGTAAGTATATACTATTGACACAAGTCAATATTTAGTCGCTACTATTTTATGTGCTTAACATTGAACAGTCAGTAAACGAATCATCTCTTTCATACAATCGTGATAGCCTATGGCAACCCAAACATGTATATACGTATATCCAAACAAGTAAGTGCTATTTGACTAGCCGGCCGGGTGGGATAAGTGCAGCTTTTTATTTACCCACTTGAACAGAACCTAATTGCAAGAAATATTAATAAAACATTATATTAAATGTATTTACTTACGAAGAAGTAATTATCATATCTTTATTTTATCTTAAATATCATCATCATCATAGTACATTCACGAATTTAGGCCATTTGTTGACCTGTTTCGGCCTCAAGAGAAACACCATCCAGAAGTCTTTTGAGTGGACGTCCTGGTCTTCTTCTTCCTGCAGGTTGATATCTTAACATATGTTTGGGTATTCTGTGATCTTCCATTCGATGAACATGTTGCATCCATCTTGACTTATAATCAGAAATTTTGTTTTCTAAAGATTCCATGTGTAATTCTTCTAAGATGTCTTCATTTTTTTTCTGATCTAGTAGTGTGTATCCAGCAGTCCTCCGAAGATATCTCATTTCAGCAGATCTAAGTCTCTGTATATCCTTCTGTTTCAACGTCCATACTTCGCTACCATACAAAAGAGTTGGAAGAGCCAGTGTTTTATACACAGGGGTAGTGACGTGTGTATAACCTCTCCTACCCAATTCTCATCCTAACCTTCTCGTGGTACAACCCGTTTTCACAAACGAGGCTCTGAGGACCGAGTCACGGCGGTATAACCGTTCCATCAGGTACTGAGTAAATGCGGTATCCTAATGTCTGTCCAGAGACTAAAAGGTAGCAGCCCTACCACTGGACTACTTAGCGTCGGGCCAGTAACCTGTCCTAAGGAACTTCAAAACTACTTTCAAGTCTCAACACGAAAAAATCCAGAAGGAATTGAAATATGACGACCCACAGCAAAGAAATCTTAAATATCAAAATAATAAATAATAGTTTTAAAAAACTAAAAAAAAACACGCTTTATTAGAAAACTGAACTAAAAAATTCAAAAATAATTTTAATTTCCAACACGCTTGGGATAAATAATGTTACCATCAAAAGCGTGGGGTGCTGTTTGCCAATTAATATATTTGATAATAAACAGATATTGGTAAAAGTAAAGTCTCTAAGAAAAAAATGTAAAAATCATAAAAAGCATCCCACGCTTTTGATGGTAAAATTATTTATCCCAAGCGTGTTGGAAATTAAAATTACTTTTCAATTTTTTAGTTCAGTTTTCTAATAAAGCGTGTTTTTCTTAGTTTTTTTAAACTATTATTTATTTTTTATTTTTTAGTTTTAATACTTTACAGAATAAGATAAAAATGTTAATATTTTTAATTTTATTGCAGTATGAGCTTAAAGTAATACTCTTCTAAAAAAAAAAACCTCCCGGCCGGATTTCAACCAGCGACCTATGGATTATTGAAATTATATACCATTAGAGTTCACCGTTCTACCACCTGAGCTGTTACAACGATTGACTAAAAAGTCGACAACTGCGCAACCTATTATACCAGTTTTCATATTTTGATTTTCTGATGATTCTGGCCAGGATTTAAAAAAATAAATATGAATTTATTGTATTGTCACGGGTTCCTCTACAAGTACACAAAGTTTCAAGTCGATCCAATGTTTCTAAGTGGGTGAAAATCCTGTTCAAAAATTCCGTTACATATATACAAAGTTACTTTGTTTGATTTTCTGATGATTCTGGCTATGATTTTAAAAAATAAATATGAATTTATTGTATTGTCACGCATCCTTTACACGTATACAAAGTTTCAAGTCGATCCAATGTTTCTAAGTTGGTGAAAATCGCGTTGAAAGATTCCGTTACATTGATACAAAAACACTTTTTTTTATTTTCTGATGATTATGGCCAGGATTTTAGAAACAAAATATGAAATTATTGTATTGTCACGGGTTCCTCTACAAGTACACAAAGTTTCAAGTCGATCCAATGTTTCTAAGTGGGTGAAAATCCTGTTCAAAAATTCCGTTACATATATACAAAGTTACTTTGTTTGATTTTCTGATGATTCTGGCTATGATTTTAAAAAATAAATATGAATTTATTGTATTGTCACGCATCCTTTACACGTATACAAAGTTTCAAGTCGATCCAATGTTTCTAAGTTGGTGAAAATCGCGTTGAAAGATTCCGTTACATTGATACAAAAACACTTTTTTTTATTTTCTGATGATTATGGTCAGGATTTTAGAACATAAATATGAAATTATTGTATTGTCACGGGCCCTCTACAAGTATACAGAGTTTCAAGTCGATCTAATGGTTTTAAGTGGGTGAAAATCGCGTTGAAAGAATCCGTTACATAGATAGATAGTTAGATACAGGTCAAGCTAATATAAAGCGTGTAAAATGGAACTATTTCCTGTCAACACTACAAAGGTTACAACAGTTCTTACTTCTAACCAGCGATAAACCACCGATAACCAGCGATAAAGCACCGATGACCGATGACCACTGCTAGAGCATCTCTGTGGTTTCAACAAATTATATCCGAATTCTTCTTTTACTTACTTAACCGCGTAAATAATAAAAAGGACGTTCCCTGGAATTCACCTACGTTAGAGTAATTGATTTATCTTACAGTAATTGAATTAGGTTAGGTTAGCTTTTAGGTTCATTGCATTTTAAATGTGATTTATTACGTAAATTAAATTACCTCTTTCTAACTGTTATTCTATGAAAAATTCAACATGTCTAACGGTTACAACGTAAAATCATATTTCCACTAGTTCATTTCATGATATGTTTACATATTTTGATGATGGTAATTTCTCGAAGATAAATGGTATCATTAACACTTTGTATTACTTTAAATTATATCAAAAATGGCATAAGTCGCGTAAGTAAAAAGCTAGTCTTGTACAACCCCACCGCCTAGCCACATCTAGATAACCCTGGATTCTTACTTGTGTCTGCATTATATATATATATATATATATATATATATATATATAAATTATCCTCAACTCGTGTCCAACTCAGGGTCGAGTCGAGGGATGAGATGAGATGAACCCCTTAAGTGTATATATATATCATCATCATCATAGTACATTCACGAATTTAGGCCATTTGTTGACTTGTTTCGGCCTCAAGAGAAACACCATCCAGAAGTCTTTTGAGTGGACGTCCTGGTCTTCTTCTTCCTGCAGGTTGATATCTTAACATTTGTTTGGGTATTCTGTGATCTTCCATTCGATGAACATGTTGTATCCATCTTGACTTATAATCATAAATTTTGTTTTCTAAAGATTCCATGTGTAATTCTTCTAAGATGTCTTCATTTTTTTGTGATCTAGTAGTGTGTATCCTGCAGTCCTCCGAAGATATCTCATTTCAGCAGATCTAAGTCTCTGTATATCCTTCTGTTTCAACGTCCATACTTCGCTACCATACAAAAGAGTTGGAAGAGCCAGTGTTTTATACACTTTCAGTCTTGAATGCTTTTGGACTAACTGTGGCTTGAAGATAGAATTTATTAACCCTAAAATTCTTAAAAATTTAGATATTTTTGCATTTACATCCTTTTCTTCTTCATATGAGATATTGCATCCTAGATATGTAAAATTATTCACCTGCTCCAAAATTTTATTGTCCAGTACAATTTTACTTCTGACAGGATCTACACCTTGAAATGCCATAATTTTTGTTTTTTCTGTAGATATCTTTAATCCATATTCTTCTGTAATTTTGTTAAGTTCATACAGACCTTTCTGTAGATTATCTTCGGAATTTGCTATTAACCTATTATTTGGTCATCTACAAACAATATGGTGTTTAATTTTCTATTTTCTGATATTCTTATTCCAAATTTATATGTTTTGTTCCAGCAACATATTACTTCATTGATATAAATTGCAAAGAGTGTTGGGGATAGGGGGCAGCCTTGTCTCACACCACGATTTATAATTCCTTCTTCAGAAAATCTGTTATTTAATTTAATCTTTATGGTGTTGTCTTTGTAAATATTTTGTATATTCTGCCGAAGTAAATTTGGTATATTTCTGTCTTCCAATATATTTAAGAGTTTTGATCTCTTGACTGTGTCGATATATATATATATATATATATATATATATATATATATATATATATATACTACCTAATACCCGGCGTGTGCATCTAGGTCTAAATAAATGAAAATCAATGCGCTTTTATGTTTAGTTGAATAAGTGGAATGAAAAATTATTGTAAATTAAACTTATTAGATACTCCGTGCTGATTACCCGGCGTTGCCCCGGGAATTTACTTATCCCGATCTTCTTGGCATAAATGAGCTGAAAGAGAAACACTAATGTACTTATTATTATTAGTTGAATAAGTAAAATGAATAGTAATTATATATATATATATATATATATCATAATTATTTTAAGATTCCCGTGTTTATTACCCGGTGTTGTCCGGGAATCTACTTATCTCGATCTCCTTGACATAAATCAGATAAAACACAAAATTTGTTCTTTTGGGTTATCAGTAAAAAAATACCCACCATGTGCTGCTATACTTACACAAGAATCTTCGTACTTGTCTCGATCTTCTTGGCATCAATGAAAGACAAAAATGGTTATTGTGAGTTATCCGTAAGAGATAAAAATATATTCTGTCGCGGACGTTTTTGTAGACCTTTTTGAGATATTCAAATCTGTGTACTTTTATTTTTTTTTATTTGTAATGGTTTAGGCAGCGTAATCCATTTAATCGTCAAAAGAGCTATTTTTTTCACTTTTTCCACTACAAAGGGCGATTTTTAAGGGTGTAGATGTTGAGTATCACAACTCTCTTATAGCCTATGTTCATCCCGGGAATCTCCTGAACATTTTGCAAAAGAACCCATCACAATCGGATCAACGGTATGGCCGCGCATAAAGCACGAACAAACAAACAAACAAACAATCATTTTTATATATTAGGTATATACTAGTTTTTTAAGAATTAATAATGCGTTTTTGCATTGTTTAATAAAAATAGACTTAGGATTTGTTAATATATTTACCTAATGCCTTGTATAAAAAGCGTAGATTAATTCATTGTAGTTTATTACTTTCTTTGTATTTTTTTTCTTTTCTTTTTATGCATAGTAGATTCGAGCTGTTATTCCTTTTTTTATTCATTGTATCATTAATTTAATTTTAATTGTATTTAGTTTCATTCTATTATTAGACATTAATTTCATTATTATTCAATATGACAGATAATTAATTGTTCAATGTCTATTATTGTAATTTATTTGTATTCATATGTAACATATGTTTGTCCTGTTTAATATGACTATTATTATAATTTTTTTGTATTCATGTGTAACATATGTTTGTCCTGCTTAACATGACTATTATTGTATTTTTTTTGTATTCATATGTAACATATGCTTGTTCTGGTGAGTGGAAGAGAAGGCCACATGGCCTTAACTCCACCAGGCCAAATAAATCTATTCTATTCTATTCTAAATCTATATAAATTCAATAAAAGTAAATTAAATGGAATGTACGAAAATATGAAGTACGCTCGGAATAGTTTTCACAGAATGTCACTCTGGGTTTCACTATGTAGTCAACTATTTTAACCAAACAGCACTCGAACCATTAAATTAGCGATAATTTACAATGTCTAATGCACTTTATTTTTAATTGTTTCGTTATTAGAACATACAAGCGTAACTATACAAAAATGCATGCTGTGACAGGCTTTTAAGGCCCTTCACCTACCTTACCTGTTTGTTGGTCACGCGTTCACATGTATGAATCACATATGTACACTCTTTAAGTCAGTATAGGGTCATACTGTCATGTCCCCACAGGTTATAGTTAGTTATGCAACCTGTAGACGCAACTTGTGATAAACTCAATTCCATGGCGCGACCGGCCTATAAGATCCTTGGCCTACATATGATAGCTACCAAACTTCCTCATGAAGATAGATAAGCACCAGTCCCGCACACTGGCCGAAATTCCATGCGAAAACATTTTCCTCGCATCATCCGGTATCATGGCAGCTGCCGCCGTCTTCCGGAAACCAAACGCCATTCCTCTCTGTCCATACATTGATCTTCCTCCAATCCTCTGATATTCTTAGCTGCTTGTACCCCTTCCATCCAAGTTTTCTTCGGTCTTCTTCTCTTCTTTCTTTCTATTCGGATCCATTCCATAACAATTTTAGGCAATCTTTGCTTTGGCATTCTTTGACATGGCCATACCACTGTAATCTTTTATTTTCTATAATGTCTATGATGTCCGGCTGCTCTTGTACACCCATAATTTCCCTTATTTCTTTATTTCCTCACATAGAGTCAAAAATGTCGCGACACTGTAGTAGTACCTTTCGGCCAAAATAAAATTATAAACAATTATTTTGGCTGAAGTTCAGTTTGTATGTATGTATGTATATATATATATATCATCGGTTGATTAATGTCTTTGACATCGTCCGATTCCTAATAGCCAATTTTGTCGGTCCATCCAATCTCCTGATTGTAGAAGTTTCTCCTTCATGTATAAATACATTCCCTGACTCCAGGAGGTTTTAGGTTTTGTTCTTCCTCTGCCTCGTCTTCCCTCAGGTTTCCATTCCAAAACAGATTCTGGTAGCCGATCCTCTTCCATTCGCTGCACATGTCCGTACCTTATCATTATTGAGTTTTTAACACAATCTAAAATATTGTCTTCAATCTTCATTTTCTCCCATATAACTGAGTTCTTAATTTTTCTCTTCTTGAAATTCTTGCTGCCCTTCGTATAAATTCCATTTCCGTTGCCAAGAAAATACTTATTTGTTTTTGTTGTTAATGGCCAAAGCTCTGCTCCATAAATAACTATGCTTTTAACAATTGTATGATATATATTATTTTCATTTTTTGTTATTTAAATTTTTATCCCACAATATTCCATCGAGGGAAGCAATTGCAAATTTTCCTTTATTATTTCTATTTCTTGTTTACTCTTCATAACTTCTATTTTTATACATTTTAAAGTTTGTAATTTAATAAATGGGAGTTCTCAAATGAAAATATTGAGCAACAAAAAAGTAAACATTTTTTCTAAGAAAAACATGTGATTCTGATAGTATTTCTTCTCCTGGATTCAAATATGATAACGGTTATTCTCCACGACGCAAGGTTTTCGAGAGACAGGAATTTATAATTGCAAACACTTTAATATTTTTCCACATTCGTAACTACACAATATTCGAACATTCGGAGTCACCTAGAAAGTAAGAAATGACTATTTTCTGCTATATTTCGCCTGCGGAGCATCCCCCTTGATGTCCAACAATAATCGGCCAGCATATTAAGATTCCATTTGCCTTTATATCTCGTTTCCATAGCTGAAATCTCTTGAGTTAGCTCATTTGGTTTTATTTTACAATGGACAAATGGACGAAAAAAAGTTTATTAAAAACAATTATTTACTTACTTACTCATTGGCACTATCGAACCTGTAGGTTCATGGCCGCGCGGACATACATCCCTATCCTGAGATAATGCTTTCCAATCATTCCCTGTATAATCTGCTTCCCTCAAATCATAGTTAATGTCATAAAAAAATATTTAAATCCATTAATTGAAACTGAATTTAAAAAAACTGTGAGTGATGGAGAAATTCCGAATACATATTTGAAAACACGATAAAAAACTGCATTAAGTACAACTATTGGTACTCATGAGACAAAAATCATGTTGACCATTGTTATTGATCGCAAGGTAATTTCTCAGCTACTAAATGAAATTTGAATTCAAGGGACAATGGAAACGTGATGTGTTAACTACTTGTAAATCTAAACAATATGGATTACAGGGAAAGTCAGTATATATTTTTTTATAAAGTTACAATAATAGCCGTTTGTATTGCGGTTGCAATTAGTAAGGGAATCCAGTTGGAGTTCACTGAAGTGCGCACTTCAAAGGGGTAATTAAACCGCACTCTTATCGAAAATATTTTTCAACAACAAATCAAATATTGAACTGATCAATTTTAAGTGAGCAACGAACCACTTGAACCTGATTTCAAACATAAATACCGGGGTTATTATTTTCATACAGACTTACTTACTTACTAACTCACTGGCACTATCGAACCCGTAGGTTCATGGCCGCGCGGACATAAGCTCTCCATACATCCCTATCCTGAGCTAATGCTTTCCAATCATTCCCTGTATAATCTACTTCCCTCAAATCATAGTTAATGTTATTCTCCCACCTCATTCTTGGTCTACCAACTGGGCGTTTTCCATCTGGCTTTCCTACAAGAAGCTTCCATGCACGTCTTTCATTCCCCATACGTGCAACATGTCCTGCCCATCGCAGTCTAGGAGACTTAACTGTTCTTATTATATCTGGCTTCCTATAAAGACCATGTAGTTCATTGTTATGTAGTCTTCTCCATTCACCTGTCTGTTCATCTCTCTTTGGTCCAAAAATTTTCCTAAGAACTTTATTCTCAAATACTCGTAATCTCCTTTGATCCCTTAAAGTAAGAGTCCATGTTTCGCACCCATATAATATAACTGGTAGAATAATAATTTTATATATTTTCAGCTGGCTGATCAAAAATACAATAAATGTAAATTTTTATTGTACTGAAATAACATGATACAGCCATTTTATAAAGATATTACAATAAGCATTTATTCAACTATGTTAAGTAAACTGAAATATTTTTTCCATAGTTTTCTGTCCTAGGGCAGGTCTTTCACCACAATCATAGCATTTTCATGCTATGCTTGCAGCTTAGTAGGGAATTACAGGTTGCTTTCCACACCGGTGAAGGATGTTGATGATGATGATGACCGGATGATTTTCGGGGACCGTTGGGCCCTACGCTTCCTGGCATTTGTCTTACATGAGAGGGAAAACCCCGAAAAAAACCTCACCCAGGAGCTTGCCCGATTGGGAATCGAACCTGGGTCCGCTGCGTGACAAGGCAGCACGCTACCTCGAGACCACAGCGGTGGACTAACTGAACTATAATGCACAAAAATGATCTAAGCCATAACTAATAAATAATAGTTTTAAAAAACTAAAACAACAGAAATGAAAACCAACCTAAAAAATGAAAAATAGTTTAAAAAACTAAAACAATATGCTTTATTAGAAAACCGAACTAAAGTATGGAAAATAATTTTAATTTCCAACACGCTTGGGATAAAATTAAAGTGCTCAACAAAAATATCATCTCCAACACATCTACAATGAAACTAGAGTTACCTACAAAAAAAAATTATCATCAAAAGCGTGGGCTGATCTATATCAGTTAAGATATTCTGGCCAGGATCTTAGAAACATTATTTAAATTATTGTATTGTCATTGGTCCTTTACAAGTATACAAAGTTTCAAGTCGATCCAATGATTTTAAGTGGGTAAAAATCGCGTTGAAAGATTCCGTTACATAGATACAGGTCAAGCTAATATAAAGCGTGTAAAAATGATCTAAGTGATAATTAAAAAGCTTACAAAAATAATTTCTATATTCAATATTGTATACAATAACTATTAATATTGCCCAAGGAATATTTCGAAGATAAGATTTCTGAGATATGATCTTTAATTTACGCGAATAAAAATAGCAGCTTCATCTATCTTTCTCGCGCCGCAGCCGAGTGGTTAAGGCAAGAAGCCTTGGCGCAGAGCTACGGTACTTTCGCTGGTTCGTGTCTCCACGGAGAAGACATTTTTCTCATGGAATATCGACTAGTATGGGACCGGTGCCCACCCAGCATCGTGAGGCATTTGCGTACCTACAATAAGTAGCGACTCCAGACCAGCTATAACGGCTGGGGGACGCGACATGCTGACCACATGTCACCCCTACACTGGCTAGATGATCGTCTACCTCTGTGATTAACCATGTGGATGTGAGGCCAGCAGCCGGATGGTCATCCAAGGGTCTTCTAGGCCTGTCGCGCTTGGAGTTTTTTTCATCTATTATTTCACTAAAAGGATGCTTTTTCGGGCCCGAGTTTAAGTCTCGGTCGGGAAATGTATCCTGCGTTTGTCATTTCGACATTTGTAGTGCTCTCTCCTGGCATTGGCAATTTGTAACCCACTACTAAGGTTGGGATGCATGGAAGGTGGGGTTGCGTTGCTCCGATGATATGGGTGATGATGATGATAGTGGTGCGCCAGGAGAGTCCTTAATCATATGTTTAATCTAAGGCGTACATTTAATAAAAATAGTTTTAAGATTTGTTAATATATTTACCTAATGCCTTGTATAAAAAGCGATAAATTAATTCGTCATAGTTTATTACTTTCTTTGTATATTTTTTCTTTTCTTTTTATGTATAGTAGATTCGAGCTGTTATTCCTTTCTGTATTCATTCTATCATTAATTTAATTTTAATTGTATTTAATTTTATTGTATTATTAGACATTATTTTCATTATTATTCAATTTGACAGATAATTAATTGTTTAGTATGACGATTTAACTGATGCCCCAAATGGGAGTCAATGACCAATCACGTTTCAATGATTTCTGTTTGACAACCAATCAGAGTCGTGTTTCACGAAATATTTATCAGTGTTATAATTACCATATTAAAGAAAGCTCCTCCTTTTTAATATTCTGAACAGGTCTGGCCATTATTTTGCAGTGACTGAGCCTGTGAGAAATACGGCTACCATATTGTATATTGTATACATATATAAAAACATTTGTAGCAATTGATTATACCACCAAAAAAAGAAACCACTGTTTGCACTTTCTTAAATGTATTTTTTTTTCCCAGGTAATAATCCAGAAGAATATAATTGTCATATTTAAATCATACGACATCATAAATGTATTAATATACAGTTTGATGTGTTTCATTTTTTCTCCACTAGAGAGCATTCTTACAATATTGCGTTCCTTTGGCAATAAATAGTATGATCTGGTTGCAGTGATAAACAAAAGAAGCAGATGAAGCGCACCTATCGTTTCTAATTTGTTTTCAAGCATCGCCGTTTACATTAAATATATAAATATTTTAAAATAACTATAATTAAATAAATATTTGTAAGTAAACAGCTTAATTTTATTCGTTAAATAGTCCTAACAAATGCCACCCTTGATTTCCAAATTCTCCAGATAAATTCTCTCCTCACTTCATGAGTCGTGAATTTATCGATAATTTGGAAATCACTCCTGGCATTACTTATGATTATTATTGTATTTTTTTGTATTTATATGTAACATATGTTTGTTCTGGTGAGTGGAAGAGTAGGCCACCAGGTTCAATTTATCTATTCTATTCTATTCTAATATGAATGTTGATGATTCTGGTGTCCACATGTGTTCGGGGAGCGTTTTGACCTTAAGGTTTCCTGGCATTTATTTTACAGGCGAGGTAAAACCTGAAAAAAATCGTCACCCAAGAAACTTTTCCCAACCGGGGAGCGAACCAGGGCCCCCTGCATGACAAGGCAGCACCCTACCTCCAGACCGCAGCGATAATATATCCATCCATAGCTTCCCGTTGCTTTCCACACCGGTGAAGGATGATAATGATGATGATAATAAGGATGATGGTGATAATGATGACCATATGATTTCGGGGACCATTTGGGCGCCGATAAAAACCACACCCAGAAAAACTGCCCCGACCGGGGATCAAGCCCGGGCCTGCTGCGTGACAAGGCAGCACGCTACCTCGAGACCGCAGCGGTAATATACTAATGTTTTGCAAATCCATGTTATTATGCACATCTTTGTTGAAGTAATATCGTAATGGATTTTTTAAACACTCGGTACTTCATCCGTTGCGATGGAAATGATACCTTAATGTCCTGGGATTAATGCTTGTTTGTGACCAGGTTCTCCTATTTCAAAGTCCAGAGTTCCAATTAAGGGGGCTTCTACATGAGTGGAGATCAAAATCAACCGAAGGGAGAAATAGGGGTACTTTAAGAGAAAATAAAAATACCTGGCAATATTATTCATAGAAAATACTTTTTCATTTGTGTACAAAAACGTCATTCATATCCCCTACTATTCATCAGAGCGAATAAAAAATACATGTATATAAATACAGCTTCTATTCAGGAAGCACTCAATTAGTTGTTGGTATTGAAAGTTTCTGAATGTATAAAGAAAGGGTTTAGAATAAAAATAATAATCAACGTTATGAATGTATTAACTAGAGATGTAAATTCACTCATTGCAAACAAGAAAAACAAATATTTGATTCAACTCCTCTAAATGTGTTTTAAAATTATTTTGTCTCTGGAATGAAATAATCTATTTTAGCTATTTGAACTAATATAAGTGTGCAGATAGTTGAATGCAGGCTTTCACGGCCGGTAATCATGATGTTGAGTGATTCCGGGTTCTGTGGCCGTGGTCCATAAGTTGGTGTTGATACCAGACGTTTCGCCCTCAACTGCGGAGGGCATCTTCAGTGGCGAGTGCTTCTAGGCGTGTTTCCTGGTCGGAAGCTCTACTTAGAGCTAAGTAGAGCTTCCGACCAGGAAACACGCCTAGAAGCACTCGCCACTGAAGATGCCCTCCGCAGTTGAGGGCGAAACGTCTGGTATCAACACCAACTATGGACCACGGCCACAGAACCCGGAATCACTCAACATCATAAGTGTGCAGAATTTATGCACAGAATCCTACAGGTATGTGTATACACTTACTCACTGGCACTATCGAACCCGCAGGTTCATGGCCGCGCGGACATAAGCTCTCCATACATCCCTATCCTGAGCTAATTCTTTCCAAACATTTCCCTATAATCTATTTCCCTCAAATCGTAGGTAATGTTATTCTCCCACCTCATTCTTGGTATACCAACTGGGCGTTTTCCCTCTGGCTTTCCTACAAGAAGCTTCCATGCAAGTCTTTCGTTCCTCATTCGTGCAACATGTCCTGCCCATCGCAGTCTACGAGACTTAACTGTTCTTATTATATCTGGCTTCCTATAAAGACCATGTAGTTCATTGTTATGTAGTCTTCTCCATTCACCTGTCTGTTCATCTCTCTTTGGTCCAAAAATTTTCCTAAGTACTTTATTCTCAAATACCTGTAATCTCCTTTCCTCCCTTAAAGTAACAGTCCATGTTTCGCACCCATATAATATAACTGGTACAATAACAGTTTTATATATTTTCAGTTTAACGTTTTTTGAAAGGAGTTCGGACATCAAAAGTGTTTATATATATATGGTATGATAAGAAAAATAAATGGCTGGACGGGATTCGAACCCGGATCTCTGAGTCTGTACCTCAGTGTGATATCCATTACACCACCAGGCGAATCCAATCCAAACACTTATTTTTCTTATATATATTTATTATATTCTCCAATCACACTGAGGTACAGACTCAGACATCAGGGTTCGAATCCCGTCCAGGCATTTATTTTCTTATCATACCACATAAAGCTTGCATTGCTCAATGTCAAAAATTTAATTATATATATATATATATATATATATATATATATATATATGTCCACCGCTGTGGTCTCGAGGTAGCGTGCTGCCTTGTCACGCAGCGGGCCCGGGTTCGATCCCCGGTCGGGGCAGTTTTTCTGGGTGAGGTTTTTATCGGGGTTTTTCCTCACCTGTAAGACAAATGTCAGGAAAACTTTAAGGCCCAAACGGTCCACGGAATCATATGGCCATCATCACCATCATCATCCTTATCATCATCACCATTATCATCATCCTTTACCGGTGTGGAAAGCAACGGGAAGCTACCACACCTACACAATTCCCTAGTAAAGCTGCAAGCATAGCATGAAAATGCTATGATTGCAGTGAAGGAACTGCCTTCAGGCAGAATTACTATGGATGGATGGATATATATATATATATATATATCCATATCAATCCATAGTAATTCTTCCCGAGGGCAGGTCTTTCACTGCAATTATAGCACTTTCATACTATGCTTTACAGCTTTACTAGGGCATTATAGGTGTGGTAGCTTCCAGTTGCTTTCCACACCATTGAAGGATGATGATGATAATGATAAGGATGATAATGATGGCTGCATGATTTTCGGGGACCATTGGGTCCTATGCTTCCTGACATTTGTCTTACAGGTGAGGAAAAATCCCGAAAAAATCCTCATCCAGGACCGGGAATCGAACCCGGGCCCACTAAGTGACAAGGCAGCACGCTACCTCTAGACCTAGGCGGTGAAGTATATATATATGTTGTTTTTCGTCTCCCTATAAACAAAACGTTGTAAATTAGCTTACATATATATTCTATATAGCCTATATTATTTCTCTAACTGAACACTACCCAAGGAAGAGTAATTTCTTATTATATAAGAACGAGTATCTGCAAGAAGTAAGTATGTCACATCTAGGTCCGAGCTGCCAACTTTAAAACATTGTATAATAACCTAAATGGCTTACAATTAACTAAAAAATAACTTTACACGCTTTATATTAGCTTGACATGTATCTGTCTACGTAACGGAATCTTTCAACACGATTTTCACCCACTTAAAAACATTGGATCGACTTGAAACTTTGTATATTTGTAAAGGGACAATGTCAATACAATAATTTCTTAAATAATATGTAATATACAATGGACTTTTTAGTCCATCGTTGTAAGAAATTAATATTATATCTTCTAGTAGCTCAGTTTGTAGAGCGGTGGACTGTAGTGGTATATAATTTCAGTAATCCATAGGTCGCTGGTGTAAATCCGGTCCGGAGGATTTTTTTATAAGGGTATTACTTTTAGCTCATACTACAATAGTATCGAATTTAAAGATTTTACATTTTTACCTTATTGTGTAAAATATTAATGACAAGTTTGTAAACTTACCACATTGTAATTTATCCAAAAATATGAGAAGGATACGATTAACTGTAACTATTTATCTGCATTAAAATATTAAAAAATATTATAATAATGTCAGATGACATAATAATAATAATTTTAAAAATACATAAATATATTCGTGCCTAGACACTAAAAATATCGTAAGAAATTAAGTTTTCATGGGATTCCGGTTTATGACAATCAATTAAACTAAAAATAAAAAAAATAGTTTAAAAAACTAAAACAACACGCTTTATTAGAAAACCAAACTAAAAAAGAAAAAAGAAAAACAAGTTTAAAATAAATAATAGTTTAAAAAAACTAAAAGGACACGCTTTATTAGAAAACTAAAAAATGAAAAATAATTTTAATTTCCAATACGCTTGGGATAAAATAAAGTGGTCAACAAAAAAATCATCTCCAACACATATAGAATAAAATTAGAGTTATCAACAAAAATAAAATAATTTTACCATCAAAAGCGTGGGGTGCTTTTTTATGATTTTTACATTTTCTTCTTAGAGAGCTTACTTTTCCCAATATCTGTTTAATATCAAATATATTAATTGATATAGAGCACCCCACGATTTTGATGGTAAAATTATTTTCTTTTTGTTGATAACTCTAATTTTATTCTATATGTGTTGGAGATGATTTTTTTGTTGACCACTTTATTTTATCCCAAGCGTATTGGAAATTAAAATTATTTTTCATTTTTTAGTTTTCTAATAAAGCGTGTTCTTTTAGTTTTTTTAAACTATTATTTATTTTATATTTTTTTAGTTTTAATATTTTACAGAATAAGATACAAATGTAAATCTCTTTAAATTCGATACTATTGTAGTATGAGCTAAAAGTAATACTCTTCTATAAAAAACCCTCCCAGCCGGATTTGAACCAGCGACGTATGGATTACTGAAATTATATACCACTAAGAGTTCACTGCTCTACCAACTGAGCTCTTACAACGATTGACTAAAAACTCGACAAGTCCGCAACCTATTATACCAGTTTTCAGTTTTTTTTGATTTTCGGATGATTCTGGCCAGGATTTTAGAAACAAAATATGAAATTATTGTATTGTCACGGGCCCTCTACACGTATACAAAGTTTCAAGTCGATCCAATGTTTCTATGTGGGTGAAAATCGCGTTGAAAGATTCCGTAACATTGATACAAAAACACTTTTTTTGATTTTCGGATGATTCTGGCCAGGATTTTAGAAACAAAATATGAAATTATTGTATTGTCACGGGCCCTCTACACGTATACAAAGTTTCACGTCGATCCAATGTTTCTAAGTGGGTGAAAATCGCGTTGAAAGATTCCGTTACATTGATACAAAAACATTTTTTTTTATTTTCTGATGATTATGGCCAGGATTTTAGAAAATAAATATGAAATTATTGTATTGTCACGGGTCCTCTACAAGTATACAAAGTTTCAAGTCGATCCAATGTTTCTATGTGGGTGAAAATCGCGTTGAAAGATTCCGTAATATTGATACAAAAACACTTTTTTTGATTTTCGGATGATTCTGGCCAGGATTTTAGAAACAAAATATGAAATTATTGTATTGTCACGGGCCCTCTACACGTATACAAAGTTTCACGTCGATCCAATGTTTCTAAGTGGGTGAAAATCGCGTTGAAAGATTCCGTTACATTGATACAAAAACACTTTTTTTGATTTTCTGATGATTATGGCCAGGATTTTAGAAAATAAATATGAAATTATTGTATTGTCACGGGTCCTCTACAAGTATATACAAAGTTTCAAGTCGATCCAATGATTTTAAGTGGGTGAAAATCGCGTTGAAAAATTCCGTTACGTAGATACAAAAACACTTTTTTTTGATTTTCTGAAGATTATGGCCAGGATTTTAGAAAATAAATATGAAATTATTGTATTGTCACGGGTCCTCTACACGTATAACAAGTTTCAAGTCGATCCAATGTTTCTAAGTGGGTGAAAATCGCGTTGAAAAATTCCGTTACATTGATACAAAAACACTTTTTTTGATTTTCTGATGATTATGGCCAGGATTTTAGAAAATAAATATGAAATTATTGTATTGTCACGGGTCCTCTACATGTATACAAAGTTTCAAGTCAATCCAATGTTTCTAAGTGGGTGAAAATCGCGTTGAAAGATTCCGTTACATTGATACAAAAACACTTTTTTTGATTTTCTGATGATTATGGCCAGGATTTTAGAAAATAAATATGAAATTATTGTATTGTCACGGGCCCTCTACAAGTATACAAAGTTTCAAGTCAATCCGATGATTTTAAGTGGGTGAAAATCGCGCCGAAAGATTCCGTTACATAGATAGATAGATAGATAGATACAGGTCAAGCTAATATAAAGCGTGTAAAAAGCTAAAACAACACGTTTTATTAGAAAACCGAACTAAAACATGAAAAATTATTTTAATATCCAACACGCTTGGGATAAAATTAAAGTGGTCAACAAAAAAAATCATCTCCAACACATCTTGAATAAAACTATACTTATCCACAAAAAAAAATTACCATCAAGCGCGTGGGGTGCTTTTCATGGTTTTTACGTTTTCTTCTTAAAAACTTTACTTTTACCAATATCTGTTTATCATCAAATATATTAATTGATATAAAGCACCCCACGCTGATGATTGGAAAGCATTAGCTCAGGATAGGGATGTATGGAGAACTTATGTCCGCGCGGCCATGAACCTACGGGTTCGATAGTGCCAGTGAGTAAGTAAGTAAGTAAGTAAGTAAGCACCCCACGCTTTTGATGGTAAAATTATTTTCTGTAGATAACTCTAGTTTTATTCTAGATGTATTGGAGATGATTTTTTTTGTTGACCACTTTGATTTTATCCCAAGCGTGTTGGAAATTAAAATTATTTTTCATATTTAGTTCGGTTTTCTAATAAAGCGCGTCGTTTTAGCTTTTTTGTCATCATCATCATCATCAACAACGACAAGGATTAGACCCAATGGCCTGTTCCAATCTCATTATACGTCGAATTGGTCTTTCCATCTGTTCAATGGTCTTCCCAACGTTATTCTCCCTTTTGGTTTATAATTATACATTCTTCTTGGTATGCGCTGTTCATTCATTCGTAATACGTGCTGAAGATAAGCATTTTGATAATATTTTATTCTTTCACAGAGATTAAATATATTAAGTTCTGTTCTTATATCTTCGTTTTTTCTTTTTATCGGTCCTTTGGTATCCTGCTATTGCTCTCAACATCTTCATTTCAGCAGCCTCTATTTGTTTACTATCTGCCTTTGTTAATGTCCAGGTTTCACATCCATAGATAAGAGATGGAACTGCCAATACTTTGTAAAACTTCAAAATAGTTTCCTTTCTAGTCTTATTCAATAAAGTACGTTTAATTGTGCCACATAGATAATTGAATTGTTGTATTTTATTGTGTTTATCCAAATTTCTGTCATTACCTAAATGACAACCCAAATAATTAAAATTCTGAACTTGGTCTATAATTACATTGTTTATCACCATTTTTGTTCTTATTGCACATTTTCCTTTCAAAGGTAATATTTTTGTTTTAGATGTAGATATTCTTAAATTGTATTTTAGAGAGATATTATTTAATGTATAAAGGAATTGTTGCAGAACATTTTCTGATCCTGTCATTATTACTACATAAAAGCAGAGTTGTCAATACACTATTTACATTAATTTGTTCTTGCCATTCATTTATGACACGATCCAAGTATAAATTAAATAATACTGGTGACAATGTCCACCCTTGTCTTACTCCCTGGTTTATTTCTATGTTTTGTCTACTAATTTTATCTCTGCAGTCTATTTTAAAATTTGTTTCTACATATAAACTCTGAATGGCTCTTATAAGGTGTTGAGGAATTCCTTTCATTTCTAGTATGTTCCATAATTTATTTCTACTTACACTATCAAATGCTTTACTATAATCAACAAAAGCTTTTTTGTAAACTATTATTTATAATATTTTTACTTAGGAGAATAAATGTCAAGTGAAGGTCACCGGAACTTGCTTTCAGCTATTAGCTGCAGTATATTTTTGAAGACACTGTGGATGCATAAATTGTTTGACAAATTATTGAAGTTAGTGCAGTGGAACGGAATGAAATATAAGGCAGTAAATGTGCCTCATAACATGCACGTAACAGCCATATATTTGAGAGACCGAAACGAGCATAAAAAAGTCGGTCAACCGAAGTCATGTATTAGATAAGTTTCAGTAATTGCCGAGGCTATGTTTTTTGGTCCAAGAAGTTTTTTAATGAAAGCACGAAAGTCGGCAAATTGGATGACGTAAGGGCAACAAAGCCATAAAAGTTTTATTGATATCTAGTTTTATGGTGCTCGCTTCTCTACAGGCTTTCTGCAAAGTATTTATTACACCGTGCGGTAAAGAAATGCCAAGGGACAAATACACCCACTTAAAACGGTTTATTACGTTCAACATGACCTAAAATTAACCTATGTCTTAAAATGCTCAATTTTATAAAATTACAAATATTGTGTAATTAAAACAATACATTTACAGAATATGCTGGGTCAGATTATTAGCGTTTAAGTGCCGGATTTGAAAAGTCCGTATTTCAAATGCAGGTGACGTCTTACCGACAGAATAAATTGCACTCTCTTTCACTACTTTTCAAGCTTCTGAATTCCTACACTCCTACTTACCTGGCGCCCAGATTTGAGAAGTTATCCTCTTACCACAATATTGACACTAGGTCACAATATAGCTGTCTGCTAACAATTCCTCTTCATAGCACTTCCTCTTATTCTACTTCCTCCACAGTAGCCTCTGCCCGTTCCTGGAATTTCATTCCTCAAGATATCAGGGGTTGGTGCACACTTGGCACTTTTAAGTCACGCTTATACAGTTACCTGTTGTCTAATAATTAATTTTTCTCTATTTATTTAAATTTATACTATGTCATTAATAATCTTTTTCTCGTTCTCTTATATATCCTGTACATATTATATATTTAATTCGTTAATTTTAGAGCAAGTCAAAATACATTATAAATATTAATTGTATTGTATTCATAACTTGTAATCGTTTATGTATATTGTAATTAATATGTAAGACTATTTTTTGTATTTTTTAAAACCTGGTTGAGTGGCAGACAAGGCCTTAGGACCTTAACTCTACCAGGTAAAATAAAGCTATTATTTATTATTATTATTATTATTATTATTATTATAAACCTGACTTTTTTATGGTTTACAACAGTCGTCAGTTTAATTTTTAAAAGATTTTTTTTTGTACAAACTGGGAACGAACTTAAGATCTCTAGATCTATGTGCTATTATATATTACAGAGATTCTTGACGTCCCAACTCCTTTCAAAAAACGTTAAACTGAAAATATATAAAACTATTATTCTACCAGTTATATTATATGGGTGCGAAACATGGACTCTTACTTTAAGGGAGGAAAGGAGATTACAAGTATTTGAGAATAAAGTCCTTAGGAAAATTTTTGGACCAAAGAGAGATGAACAGACAGGTGAATGGAGAAGACTACATAACAATGAACTACATGGTCTTTATAGGAAGCCAGATATAATAAGCACAGTTAAGTCTCGTAGACTGCAATGGGCAGGACATGTGGCACGAATGGGGAATGAAAGAAGCATCTTGTAGGAAAACCAGAGGGAAACTGCTCAGTCGGTAGACCAACAATGAGGTGGGAGAATAACATTAACTGTGATTTGAGGGAAGTAGATTATACAGGGAATGATTGAAAAATATTAGCTCAAGATAAGGAGAGCTTATGTCCGCCCCGCGGCCGCCTCATGAACCTACGTGGTGGGTCGATCGTGCCCAATGAGTAAGTAAGTAAGTAGTAAGTATAATGTTATTTAATTGAAAGAGTGATTTCTGTAGACGGTCCTCTGAACTAGATATTAGGACTTGGGCGTCTGCAAAAAGTAAGGTATCTAACATCTTATTACTTATTTCGAAATGTGAATAATTCGTTGATCTGTTATCAAACTGTTGAATCTTGCCTAATACAATCATTAGATCCATTTAGATATTCAACTACGTAATTTTTACAAAGGTTATATTGATGCAGACTCTTCTGGAAAAGAAATTGATAGACTAGTTTGCCAATAAATACAATATATTGACTATGAAAGTACGCAAGGGTCTGTCTAGCTATTCACGTTTATCCTCTTCCACAGTATCAGAAACAGGCCTTATAGGCCTTTAGATCCATCCCCATTCTCTCTCCCTTTTTTCTCTAAAATTCTGCAATTTTATTTTTTCCGTAGTATGTGGTATATGAAAGCAAATCTTGAAACAATACATGTGTATTATAACCGGAAAAATTACCCTGATATTAATAATAATTTAGGGTGATATTTATTCAATTTTTAATTTTTAAAGTGAGATAAATAAATCCATGTTAATAAAATTTATTAAATAGTGATAAAACATAATAAATATTTTGACATTGATAAGAAGAATAACAATCATTATGTCATACCCATTACTTTGATAAACAATAGATATGCAAAATTTACTGAGAAACGATTATGACAACAGAATGTTTAAATAATGTGGACTTGAATCAACCTAACATACCACATATGAATGGATAATTGAGAAAGGAGACCGAGCGAATCGTGCTCTCTTAATTAGAGAAGCCAATCAAAACTTGACAACGTGATAATTCGCAACAAAAGAAAGAAAGGAGACAACTAAACGAAGATGCTGAATGATTGACGCCAATAAGTGCTGTCTACATAAAAAATAATTTATCGGATATATTACTTATAGTCTACCCCTGTGGTCTCGAGGTAGCGTGATACCTTGTCGATCCCAGGTCGGGGTAGATTTTCTGGATGAGGTTTTTATCGGGGTTTTTCCTCACCTGTAAGACAAATGTCAGGAAAACTTTAAGGCCCAAACGGTGCCCGAAATCATATGGTTATCATCATCATCATCCTTATCATTATCATCATCATCCTTTACCGGTGTGGAAAGCAACGGGAAGCTACCACACCTACAATTCCCTAGTAAAACTGCAAAGGATAGCATGAAAATGTTATGATTGTAGTGAAATACCTGCCCTCGGGCAGAATTACTATGGGTGGATAGTGTAATATATAAACAGTGAGAAAGTAATTTGATCTACGTAGATAATGTAAATATCATAATGTTTTATTTTATTTATAAAATTTTTATTTTAAAATTTTATAAAAGTTTCATCTTTAGTATCAAAACTTATTTCCATCCATGCATAGTAATTCTGCCCGAGGTCTTTCACCGCAATCATAGCATATTTGCTTCGCAGCTTTAGTAGGGAATTGTAGGTGTGGTAGCTTCAAAACTTATTTATGAACAATAAAATAATTTATTAAATAAGTTAATATTTTATTCAACAAAAAAAAATATTACTCATCAGATGTTACAAAAATCAGCTCCCCTGAGAAGAGAGGAAATCCGTTTACAGTATATGTGTAAATAGCACTTTCGGCCTTAAAAAAGTATAGAAACAAAAACCCGGAGTCAATAATTATCGTACTGAAATATTGCTTCAGTAAAGCTTCTCTTCATTTTCAACTTTTATAAGATTCATGATGTGTTCCGTTGAGGTTTATTCAAAATTAATATAAAATTATGGAATATTCACCTGAAAGGTCCGTCTCCTCAACTTAATTAATCATTTAACTGTAGCGCTTTCGAGACTTGTCCCATCATCGGCAGGATTCAAAACTGGTGTTTCACTGAAGATCTGGTAGAGGGGGTTGCATGTATTGGGTTCGTTTTCGTTTATCAGATTGTCGTTGTGAGCTGCTTTCATGATTTCCATCTCTTCGAGTACGTTTATCTTCGCTGGATTATTTTCTCTGTGCATTACTGCTAGGGTGTTTTCAATATTTAACATGCGATGTCCTTCATGGATAACGTGTTTTGCATAGCTTGATTCACGCAGAAAGGAAATCAAGCTATGCAAAACACGTTATCCATGAAGGACATCGCATGTTAAATATTGAAAACACCCTAACAGTAATGCACAGAGAAAATAATCCAGCGAAGATAAACGTACTCGAAGAGATGGAAATCATGAAAGCAGCTCACAACGACAGCCTGATAAACGAAAACGAACCCAATACATGCAACCCCCTCTACCAGATCTTCAGTGAAACACCAGTTTTGAATCCTGCTGATGATGGGACAGGTCCCGAAAGCGTTACAGTTAAATGATTAATTAAGTTGAGGAGACGGACCTTTCAGGTGAATATTCCATAATTTTATATTAATTTCTCTTCATTTGTTCACTTTTTCAAGGAATATAGAGGCACGTCCTCCTTTCAATAAATTGTGACACACAAAGTATTAACTGCGGATATAAAATTTAATAAAACGTTTATTTTAACTTGGTGGAATCTAGCAGGAATTATATGAATAAAATATGCAAGTTAGAAGACGAAGTTATGGGTTTGGTTAATTTTTAACAACGCCAGACGCTAAATGTAATTCAGGCACCGGATAATGCGAAAACGAAGACTTGAAGATTTGTATTCGAGAGGAAGCGAGGCTACATCTGGCGATACATTCAACCCCTTCCCACCCTCGCCCAACTCCCTTCTGCCACAGAAATCAATGTGGCCTTCTGAATCCATCTTGAATCCTCCATCTCTCTCAAACGATAAAATGTACACAAAATACAATCAGCAACTGTGTATAAGATTTATAAACGAGTTTTCGAGATTCATTTATACTGCAGGTGGAGATGCAATGACTTGAGATGTATATAGATGTATTAAAGTAAAACAAAAGGGAAAGCTTAATTCGACCTTCAGTAACAAGATGCACTTTCTACGAGGATTGTTCAATAAAGAATGAACATTACTTTTTATACTTTTAGTAAAAATGTTTGAACATCATTAGGGTTAAAATTATTTCAATTTTAAGGGGGGTGATTGAGTGAAATTTCTATATGCTACATGTTTTGAGCGAGAAACTTGATTTTTTGTACAAACATGCACTGCATGAAACATAATGACATGTTTAATTTTCAGTCTTGTGAGACATTTATTTTACGAGTTATTAAATATTGTATATATTTTTTAAATTGCATATATTGCATAAAGAAATTAAACATAGGCTCAATTCTGGAAATGCATGCTATTATGCATTACAGAGACTCTTGACGTCCCAACTCCTTTCAAAAAATGTTAAACTGAAAATATATATAACTATTATTCTACCAGTTATATTATATGGATGCGAAACATAGACTCATACTTTAAGGGAGGAAATGAGATTACGAGTTTATAAAAATAAAGTTCTTAGGGAAAATTTTGGACCACAGACAGATGAACAGACAGGTGAATGGAGCAGACTACATAACAATGAACTACATGGTCTTTATAAGAAGTCAGATATAATAAGAACAGTTAAGTCTCGTAGACTGCTATGGGCAGGACATGTGGCACGGATGGGGAATGAAAGACGTGCACGGAAGCTTCTTGTAGGAAAGCCAGAGGGAAAACGCCCATTTGGTAGACCAAGAATGAGGTGGGAGAACAACATTAACTATGATTTGAGGGAAGTAGATTATACAGGGAATGATCGGAAAGCATTAGCTCAGGATAAGGATGTATGGAGAACTTATGTCCGCGCGGCCATGAATCTACGGGTTCGAAAGTGCCAATGAGTAAGTAAGTAAGTAAGCATATATTATAATTAAATGGGTTCCACAATTTTTTAGTAAAACGTCTAAATTTTTTACAAGATCCCTAAAATATCTAGAAAAACATGATGGATTAGAATTCTTATAATGTGAATACAAAGGGAGAAAAAAATAATGTATCTGATGCGTGGAATTACAAAAGATTAATAATTGTATACATTTTATGTTTTGTTTCTTAAAATACTACTTCAATCATGAAACCCATGCACTACTTTGTTACCCATTGTGTTTAGGACATGCAGTAAAATTGCTAATCTTCTAGGACACAATTTCTGAATTCCATTCAATTTTGAATGTACAAAAGTGCAGTGGAAATAAAAGTGTGGAAAAACAAGTTTAAAGATTTGCATGCAGGTGGTATTTAACTGGCGCAGCTTTTTAACTCTGACGTAATATAGGGCACTTAGAAGCGTCATAGGCCTCTGAAATTTTGCCAACATATACATTACAGTACAGGCTATGTTTCAGTACAAAAAACAAACAAAGAATGCCAATTTTGATCTCAAATTGTCAATTTTTCACCCATCAGCCACCTTAAACATTGTTTGTACCTTACAAAACAATCGTCTTCAACTATAATATCTGTTATAAACGTCGTCACACAAATAAAATCAAAACTTTTCTAAGACAGGCTTCATCCTCAGGAATTCTTATGGTACCGGTACTTTTTTAATTATTTGCATATTTTATACAGAGGGCTTTGGTTGTTGGGTGTGTTCCCATTTATCAAATTTTTATTTCTGCTTCCTTGCTAATTTCAATTTCTTAGGATAAAAAATCAATATCCTGGAAGAAATTGAAAACAAAGTCCTCCGTATAAAATCTAATACATAAAAATGAATTTTATTTGTTTGTTTGTTTGCACTTTATGTGCGGCCATACCTTTGATCTGATTGTAATGGTGCTTTTTGCAAAATGTTCAGAAGATTCCCAGGATGTATTTGTTATTGTTTAGGCAGCGCAAGCCATTTAAGCGTCCAAAGACCTACTTCTTTCGCGTTTTTCAGTACAAAGGACGATTTTTAAGGGTGTAGGAGTTGAGTATCACAACTCTCTTATAGCCTGTGTTCATCCCGGGAATCTCCTGAATATTTTGCAAAACGTCCCATCACAATCGGATCAACGGTATGGCCGCGCATAAAGTACGAACAAACAAACAAACATTCATTTTTATATATCATATTTAGCTCTCGGTGTGATTGTTTTTTTTCTATTCTCTAACCTACAGAAACACCTTCACGTGAGACTTCCATCTTCAGAAGGAGTATTGAAGGTTGTGGAGGTGGTTTGGAAAGACAGTCAAAGAATTGTTCCTTACATGTGTTTGCAGACTGGCAGACGCTATGGATCCAAGGAGGATCATCCATATTCTGAGGTTGAATCATGGTATGTACCCAAAAAAAATAACAGTTCTTTATTATTTGACCGATGTAACTGGTTTGTCGTACTTACTTAAAATTAAACAACACAATAAACAATAACTTCTTCTTTTTCACAGTTTAGGCTTATTTACTAGCCTGTTCCGGCTCCAAATTTGCTGCTCTTTTCTTCTTTTCCTTGGTCTTCCCAAGCTTCTTCTTCCTCGTGGTGAATAGTTCTATGTTGCTTTTGGTATTCTATTCTCAGTCATCCTTGCAAAGTGTTCTTTCCAGTTTGTTCTGTATTTCTCTATTGTTGAATTTAATTCTTCTATTTTTAGTTGTCTTATTTCTGTGTTATATTTTTTGTCTGTTCTTTGATATCCTGCTATTGGTCTGAGGAATCTCATTTCAGCAGCTTGTATCCTGGCAGATTGTTGTGTTGTCATTGTCCTTGTTTCAGATCCATAAGTAATAATAGGCACTGCCATTGTCTTGTATAATTTCATTATAGAGTCTTTCCTGGCTTTATTTTTCAAAGTTCTTTTTAGTGTTCCTGTTATATAATTAAACTTATGTAGTTTGTTATTTAACATTAAAGAAAATAACATTTTCAACAGCAAACGAGTATATAAATTGACATGTAAGGACTGCAACAAATGTTATATAGCAAGAACAAACAGAAGTTTTAACATCAGATTTAATGAACATTTTCGAGACTTTATTCACGCAGAAGGGAAATCAAGCTATGCAAAACACGTTATCCATGAAGGACATCGCATGTTAAATATTGAAAACACCCTAACAGTAATGCACAGAGAAAATAATCCAGCGAAGATAAACGTACTCGAAGGGATGGAAATCATGAAAGCAGCTCACAACAACGACAATCTGATAAACGAAAACGAACCCAATACATGTAACCCCCTCTACCAGATCTTCAGTGAAACACCAGTTTTGAATCCTGCCGATGATGGGACAAGTCCCGAAAGCGCTACAGTTAAATAATTAATTATGTTGAGGAAACGGTCCTTTCAGGTCAATATTCCATAATTTTATATTTTAATTTTACTTAAAAGAGTTGTCGTAAATCCAAAATTTACATTCCCACAGCCAATCTGCTTGTTTAACTGTTAGGTAACATCACGTACGTAAACACAAAATCGTCAATATTTACTGCAATCCGACTACGTATTTTTTCTGTTGATTGTGAAATTGAAAATTGTTTATGCTTCGTTCCTTTAATTTTAAAACTTGAAATCGTCCACACTTTTTGCAGTGGCGTGCATCCAAATGCTGAGTATAATTGAGTTAAGACGTAAGGGTTGAATATGTGCAATTATGGTAGGTGTTAATCTTGGGTCGTGTTTGATGTTCACCTGAGGGAGCATTCAGTTGCCTAGGGACCTCCCGCTGTGACACCTGGTATCTGCTGTAATTGTGATTCTCCGCAGCATATGGCTGACATTCTCTTGGGAATTAATGTTTCTCACAACACACAGACTCACGATGCTGCAGGGACTTCATTATTACAGAGCGCACAGTAAAAACTAGACAATAGACTTAAATATTTTGATATTTAGGAATTTACAGCCCTGTCAAATGAATCTTAAATTTATTTTCGCACATTATAATGTCATTCACCTCTTTAACATGCCCGGTCATTAGTGTTGTTTTTCAAAGCGGGGCATGAAACACCTGGGATTCTTTTATAGACATTCATCCATAGTAATTTTCCCCGAGGGCAGGTCTTTCCCAGCAATCATAGCATTTTCATGCTATGTTTTGCAGTTTTACTACGGAATTATATGTGTGGCAGCTTCCCGTTCCTTTCCACACCGGTGAAGGATAATGCTGATAATGATATGGATGATGATGATGGCCGGATGATTTTCGGGGAGTTTTGGGCCCTAAGCTTCCTGACATTTGTCTTACAGGTGAGGAAAAACCTAGAAAAAAATTCTCATCCAGGAGCCTGTCCCTACCGGGAATCGAACCCGACCATATGACATGTAAACAAGTGTACAATTTCAATTATTTAGGATGCAATGCATCATACTGCCAGAAGGAAAATATTAATATTAAATTAAATAATTTAACGATCTCTGATGAAAATAAAATTGAGACAATAGAAATGAGATTTCTCAGATCAGTTGCAGGTGTATCTCTAAGAGATCAAAAGAGAAGTCAAGATATCAGAGATGAATTACAAATATATAATATAAACGAGAGAATACACAGAAATAAACGTAACTGGTTTGAAGATGTACAAAGAATGCCAAATAATCGTTTATCAAAGCAGCAGCTTCATTGTAGGCCTCTAGGCCGTAGAAATGTAGGAAGACCAAAACGTCGTTGGAAAGACAACCTGCCCCTGCAGCATATAGTGCACCGGGAAGCGCAACGGGCCAACAGGTCCATACCTTGAAGATGATGATGATGATGATGATGATGAATTAAATAAGTTTTATAGAATGTGTGTCACTATAAAGCGGACACTGAAAAATAAAACTTTGAGGAGCACACAATTAAAATTTTACAAAATTATGGCAGCGCCTGTCTTAACATATGCAAGTGTTAATTGGACTCTTAACCTTTCAGACAGAAGAAAAATACAAAAATTAAGTTCTTACATACAGTAGTAAGTTTGACAATTTTGAACAGAAAAAGAAATGAAGATATATAGATAGATAGATAGATAGAGAGATAGATAGATAGATAGATAGATAGATAAACAGATAGATAGACAGATAGTTAGATAGATAGATAGATAGATAGATAGATAGATAGATAGATAGATAGATAGATAAATAAACAGATAGATAGACAGATAGATAGATATATAGATAGATAGATAGATAGATAGATAGATAGATAGATAGATAGATAGATAGATAGATAGATAGATAGATAGATAGATAGATAGATAGATAGATAGATAGATAGATAGATAGAGAGACAGATGGAAAGCTCTGCGGCCATCACTTAAGTGTTGGCGGTGAGCGATCCATTTTGGTCCTCCTTAATAGGTAGAACCCCGGGTTCCTGTAAAATACATTAGCCCCGGTTTAAATTCTGAATTCAAATTTGAAGTTAATTAGCAGAGTGAAGTCGGAAGCGGACCTTTTGGGGTTCTATTCCAGCATTTGCTCTTTGGATTGAGGGAAACCGCTTAAAACCTCAATCGGAATAGTCGATCACGCGGGATCTTGCAAAGTTTGGCTTTCGGAAAACACTAACATATTTTTAATTTAAGAACTAGAATTGACAACATGAGAAACAAGAGGTATGAACATGTTAAAAGAATGCCTACAGATAGAATCCCTCAGCTGTTATTAAAGTACAAACCAATAAGACATAGAAGTGTTGGACGCCCATTTACTAGATGAGAAGATTAATTAAATCCCACTTTATGTGAAAACAGGTCAGAAAGCCTAATTTCATGAAGTAGAAGAAGAAGAAGAAGAAGAAGGATATATAACCGATATAGTGAAAAAAAAAAATTGTTTTGAACAATGTAGCAGAAGGTACACTTGGTAGATGAGACCAATCTGTGTCAAACACTGGATGGAATGCAACTGTTCTGACCGCATGCGATGCGCATTTTACAGCTATCGTAAAACGTAAATGAGAAAGCCAACGTGTTTCTATTTTAAAATTCCTACGCCTTACTAGTTTTCTTAAGCATGCTACCGTTTAATGAGATGCCGGAGCTAGTATATTGCCAAATAAACTCCCGGAGGATTGTCTAATTCCACTCGGCCCTAATAAAAACCACCCCGATCAGATTATACAAATCCGCAGCCAATTTTTCACAGACTTAATGCAACAAGGGTATATTCTAATAGAAAACAAGGAAACGCTAAGGATTATTACATTATCTTACTTACAATGACATCATCCAAAATTGGAAAAGTAATGTTAATGTAGGGATAAGAATGGGCCGTTTTAAAACATTAAACGTTTTAATGTTTGCTGACGATGTGGTTATTATTCAAGAAAATTAAAATAATTTGCAGTACTCTTTACATCAATTAAATCAGTTATGCCAAGAATATAATTTCAAAATATAAAAAAAAATAATGGCATTTTGGGGAAACGATCATATAAGATCAAAAATCGTAATAGACAACAAACCTCTGGAACAATTTTAATTATTTGGGTTGTAATTTTACTATAAACACAAAACCTGAAAGAGACATACATATGAAAACTGTCCAAATTTCAAATTATATGCGCAACTATACATAAAACATTAAAGAACAAAACAAGAAGAGATACTAGATTGAACTTTTATAAAACATTGGTAGTTTCTGCATTACTTTATGGGAGCGAAACTTGGGTAATGACCAAAGAATTGCAAAATAGAACACAAAGCACAGAAATTAACTTCCTTAGAAGAACAAAAGGCTGCAAAAGATTGGATCGGATAAGAAATGAAGATATAAGAACAGAGTTAAATATATATCCATTGAATGAGAAAATCAGAGAATATAGAGAGAAATGGTTTACACATGTGGAAAGAATGAATGTAACAAGATTACCAAGAGCAGCATTCAACTACAAGCCAAGAGGTTCAAGGAATGTAGGAAGGCCCGTGAAAAGATGGACGGAACAACTGTGAGGCGGAACAGGCAATTTGCCTAGCCCGTGAAGTGAAAAAGAAGAAGAAGACAATGTCCTTAATTACAATCGTCACATTACGATTTTCCGCAGGCTGTGCACTGTGTTTATTGCTCCGTTGGTCTGTGAAGTTCATCGTTATGTCTCTCCAATTCAGGAATTTGGCTGTGAGATCGGAGCGCTTGTCTAGCGTACAGGATAAATTATTAGTTTAACTTATACCTCTATACTGTCTTTATTTCTTTTTCTGTTCAAAATTGTCACACTTGCTACTGTACGTAAGAACATCATTTCTGCAGTTTCTATTTTTCTTCTGTCTGAACGGTTAAGAGTCCAATTTTCACTTGCATATGTTAAGACAGGCACTGCCATAATTTTACACAATTTTAATTGTGAGCTCCTCAAAGTTTCATTTTTCAGTGTCTGCTTTATAGCGTCACACATTCTATAAAACGTATTTAATTTCCTCTTCTTCTTCTTCTTCTTCTTCTTCTTCTTCACTTCCTGGTTTAGGCAAGAGTCGCCTGTTTCGTCTTCACTTATAGATCTAAGACCATCTCTTCCGAGGACGTCCGACATCTCTTCTTCCTCTTGGAAAATAATGGAAGATTTTATTTGGTAATCTACTTTCTTCCATTCTTTCTACATGTTCTTTCCACTGTATCTTGTTGTTAAATATATTTTCTTTTATGGAGTAGATCTGCAGTTCTTCACGGATATCCTCGTTTCTTATCTGATCCATTCTAGTGCAGCCTTTTACTTATTTAATTTAATATTAATATTATTATTATTATTATTATTATTATAACTATTATTATTGTTGTGGGAGAATAACGTTAACTATGATTTGAGGAAAGTAGATTATATAGGGGATGATTGGAAAACATTGACTCAGGATAGGGATGTATGGAGAACTTATGTCCGCGCGGCCATGAACCTACGGGTTCGATAGTGCCAGTGAGTTACAGTTATCGTATAAAATGTTGTTTGTACATGAAATTTACTTTGCTACATTTAACGTATCTTTAACTGTTTATAATTAGTATAGTGTATATCTATATTTGTCAAATGGCCCTGGGGTCGACTCAGCCTCTAACGTAAATGAGTACCAGACGCTTGTTCTGGGAGTAAAGGCGGCCGTCACGCAGGGCTGACAACCCGGCTGACATAAAGTGTCGATTGTCTAGAAAAAGTGGGAGCCTTAACCTCCTACTACCCCAAGGGCCTCCTGAGGCCTGTTGTGGGATCACTTTACTTACTTATTTGTATTTGTGCTGGTTGAGTGGAAGAGAAGGCCTTATGACCTTAACTCTGCCAGAATAAATAAAGCATTATTATTATTATTATTATTATTATTATTATTATATTCCTTCTAGCAGTATGACACATTGTATCCTAAATAATTGAAATTGTTCACCTGTTTACACCACACATGGTCTTTTCCGATTAATGCCATTACATTCGATTTACTTTCAGACATTTTCATATTGAATTTATAAGCTATTTAATTTAATTTCTACACTGTTATTTGTAAATTTCTTTCTCCTGAAAAGCTAAAGATCGTCTGATCGTCTGCGAACAATATGGAATTTGGAACAAATCTTATTGCCAACTTTAAAATATATGATTAAACTTGATTGCAATTGTAAACGATTGTAATATGATCCATTATTGGAACTGTGTTAAAATCAATTATTGGAAAATGTTAAATAATATCGTTTACTGCTTATAAAAGTGGTGGTGTAAAGTTCTCAAACATAGATACTTCTAAACGAAGCCGGCCGTTGGTGATGGTAGTGACACCTACCTAACAGCGGACGAAACGAGAATTACAGATTTGTATATGTGGAAAGAATTGTTAATATTTGTGCCAAGTCTCGAATGGTGTAGTGGGCTGCACACTAGTCTGGAGAACTAGAGGTTCACGGTTCGATTCCTGGTTCGGATATTAAATCTTCTTTTCACAATATCATTATAATATTATGAAATGGATTCTAGTAAGAATTCGAATACATAAATTACCTTGACAACTGAAGAAACCAGAAAAATACCGGTAGTTTTGTCGATGTGGAGTTTGAATCCGGAATATACGAATCTTCTCTCAAAAAATATCAACCGAGCCAAATGTAGATTTATATCTCTATATATCTTTACCTTGTCGTGGTGGAGTGGCTTGCGTGCTTAAATGATCCTGAGAGCTATGCCGGCGGTAGCATTGCTGCCGATAGGGTGTCCCATGCCTGACTGATCGAAGGAGATAAGCCAGACGAAAAAAGTACCTTTTTCGAAAGAGTGACGATCTTTCACCGTAAAAATACAACCGTCAAGAAACGCGAACACGGGTTCCACTGGGGTAAAATTTTACGGGGGTAAAGTAGTCCCCCATTCGGTTCTTCGAGCGGGGACTATTTCAGGGGACTCCATACCAAAGATAGAATTAAGTCTCCTAGATTGCGATGGGTAGGACATGTGGCACGAATGGGAAATGAAAGAGGTACATGGACATTTCTTGTAGGAAACCCAGAGGGAAAACGCCCAGTTGGTAGACCAAGAATGAGGTGGCAGAATAACATTAAGTATGATTTGAGGAAAGTAGATTATACAGGAAATGATTGGAAAACATTAGCTCAGGATAGGCATGAATGGAGAGATTATGTCCGCGCGGCCTAGAACCTACGGATAAGATAGTGTCACTGAGTTAGTTAGTTAGTTACATAGGGAAGACAAAGATCGGTGCCTACGGTCAGGAAAATAGAAGATAAAATGATACAAAAATAGATTTACTGAAATGTGTAATGTGTACAAAAGTAAGAACAATAGATTGTTCGTTTAACAGTTTATTCTGGTCAGAACAGTGGGAGTTTTTGATTGTGTGGCTGCGTCTGAGAACAATAGAGTGCGTTGTTAGGGCACAGTAGTTAGATCTGAGATGTGCCTTAAATCACTCAAGTGGCGAACCCGAGTAGACCTGCTAGTGATTGGTTGCCTTCACTTCCGGTCACTTGGACGTGGCAAAGAAAATAAAAAAGTAGGTTTCAAAGAAAACGTCGAACACCAAGAGAGAAAAATAAAAGAAAAGCTAGGGAAGAAAATAATGTAGGCGGCAGCACTAGCAAATGCATTCGAGACCAGCATTTCTTGAGATCACATCATTCATTGTTGCCAGAAGAATAGAAATGGGCTGGATACACTTCCGGCCACTCAGAGGGCAGAGGCGGATGTAGAAAGGAAGGGGTTTTCTACTGTAATAACCAGCATCATTTGTTTATTACATTGCAATAAACAAAGATAAAATATTATTTTTTTAATGTGCAGTTTCTTTCTGTAACATCTAAAATCTAACTAACTAACTCATTGGCACTATTGAACCCGTAGGCTCATGCCCGCGCGGACATAAGCTCTCCATACATCCCTATCCTGAGCCAAAGTCTTCCTGTATAATCTACTTCCCTCAAATCATAGTTAATGTTATTCTCCCACCTCATTCTTGGTCAACCAACTGAGCGTTTTCCCTCTGGTTTTCCTACAAGAAGCTTCCGTGCACGCCTTTCATTCCCCCATTCGTGCCACATGTCCTGCCCATCGCATTCTACGAGACTTAACTGTTCTCATTATATCTGACTTCCTATAAAGACCATGTTGTTCATTGTTATGTAGTCTTCTCCATTCACCTGTCTGTTCAGCTCTCTTTGGTCCAAACATTTTCCTAAGAAATTTATTCTCAAATACTTGTAATCTCCTTTCCTCCCTTAAAGTAAGAGTCCATGTTTCGCAACCATATAATATAACTGGTAGAATAATAGTTTTATATATTTTCAGTTTAAAGTTTTTTGAAAGGAGTTGGGAAGTCAAGAGTCTCTGCAATGCATAATAGCACGCATTTTCAGAATTGAGCCTATGTTTAATTTCCTTGTGCATCTCATTCCTATTTGTGATTATTGTTCCTAGGTATTTGAATTCAGCCACTTCCTCAAAATTTCCCACATTTGTCATTAGCTGTCCATATTCATTATATAATGAATTTCTACGTGTGACCATATATTTAGTTTTATTAATATTTACTTCCAGTTCCAATTTCTTAGTGACACTCAGTAGTGTTTGCGTGCTGGCCTTTAGTATCTCCTCGCTATCGCCCAATAGTACTACATCATCAGCACAAACTAACAGCTTATTAATACCATTGAGTTGTAGGCCTTCTTCATCCTCTAAAGATTTGATGGCATGCTCTAGTACAACCCATTCTGGATTTCAAAAGCATCTGAAAACTGTTTGCCTACACGCACCCTACTCTTTGCGCCATTTCAACACATTCGTATAAGTCTAACTAACTTTTTAGGAATTCCGAACTCCAGCAGGATACTATATAACTTCTCCCTCTTAATTGAACCGTATGCCTTTTTGAAGTCTATGTATAGTTGATGTACAGTACCATTATATTCCCATTTACCCAAGTTTATCCAATATTCTGGACTTGCGTAAATTTCTGGACAAAACGCGGAAAATAAGAACAACACTCATTCATGAATAAATATATGTTATCAAAATGCAATATCATTAATTTTTAATAATTCTACGTAAATTAATTAGTGTATAATGCTATTGCATTTTTATGTAATTGTAATGTTATTGTGTTTTCTTTATGTAATTGTAATGATATTGTTTTTTTTTGTTTTTCTTTATACTAGTAGCAATTATTACTTTATTGTAACGGACTGTCAACAGCACGTACGGCTTACTGCCCGTGCGATCCATATTTGTAAATAATAGTGTAAACATCTTACGTTTTGTCTAATAAAGTCCTACTACTATATTACCATTTCTTTTCTAAAAAATCTACTTACAGAAATTAAATGTAGATTTTATTTTAGACATATGTCAGGGCATCTCATAGGTTTTCTCTAATTAACACTGCCATTACTGAGAGCATGTGGTAAGCATTACCGTAGGTGTTTTATATTAGAATCAGCGTTAGACGTCGAACCGTAATCCATTTGTAATCGCGTTAGAGGACAGTCTCCAGCTGGGTGCCCGCATTACGTTCACCACACTGCCTGCCGATTACAATTAACGCCACTTGACTCTCCAGCACCAAGGTTCATAACCAGCCTGCCTCACGCACTTAATCACATAAGAAATATGTTCACCAAAACACCGCTTACTATCTCATGACGAAGTATTATTTATTATTTCTTCTTCTTCTTCTTCTTCCTTCCAAGTATTAGGCCAAGGCCTGTTACGATCCAATAGAAAATTTTCCTTCCAGCGTTTCATAGGACGGTCCAGTGATCTTCGTCCTATTGGTATATAATTATAAACAGCTTTGGGGATCCGATTTGAACTCATTCTTTCAAGATGGTGTTTCCAATTTAGTTGGTACTGTTTAATATATTCCAAAATTGGCGTAGTCTTCAATTCTTTTAAGATATCGGTGTTCCTTTTCCGATCCCATCTGGTGTAACCGCTGTTCTGCGCATGAATCTCATTTCACAAGCCGTTATTCTGCTTTCATGTTGTCTTTTTAGTGTCCATGCTTCACTACCATAGGTCAACACTGGTCTAGCCAAAGTGTTATATAAACGTAATCTGGTGTTTTTTGTACATATTTATTATTCATTTGTTATTATTTTAAAGAATTCGTTTATTCTCAATTTGATTGCCATTTGAAACGCACTAAATTGCAAGGCCTCGTTTCCTTACAAAGAGAGAAAAGTTAGAAATGTTTTTAAATTATATTTGAAGAGAAAAATTATACGCTCAGACCGGGACTTGAATCCAGGACCCATGGTTCTCTAGACCAAGTGCCATACCATCTGAGCTACCTGAGCAAGTACCGATCTAAACGCAAATTTTTCTCTATATACGTTGTAATTCCCGCCCACCAAATGCTATGAAGCCTTTGCTTCTATCTTTGCAAATGGCGGTTCCTTTATTAAGAAGACATATTTTGGAATTATAAATTACATTATAAATGCCAGTACGGCTTTTTTTCGATGTTTTTATTATTAATTTCATACATCTCAATGATGGATAAAATATATTTGAATAGACAAATTATACGTTCAGACCGGGACTTGAACCCAGGACCCATGGTTCTGTAGACCAAGTGCTCTACTAGATCCATGGGTCCTGGGGTCAAGTCCCGGTCTGAGCATATATTTTTTCTCTTCAAATATATTTTATCAATCATTGAGATGTATCAAATTAATAGCAAAACATGTTTTTAAATAATAACACTTATTTATAAGTGATAAGCCCACCGCTGTGGTCTCGAGGTAGCGTGCTGCCTTGTCACGCACCGGGTCCGGGTTCGATCCCCGGTCTGGGCAGTTTTTCTGGGTGAGGTTTTTATCGTGGTTTTTCCTCACCTGTAAGACAAATGTCAGGAAAACTTTAAGGCCCAAACGGTCCCCGAAATCATATGGCCATCATCATCATCATCCTTATCATTATCATCATCCTTCACCGGTGTGGAAAGCAACGGGAAGCTACCACACCTACAATTTCCTAGCAAGTTGCAAGCATAGCATGGAAATGCTACGATTGCAGTGAAGGACCTGCCTTCGGGCAGAATTACTATGGATGGATGAATACGTGATAAAATAAATAGTGATTTGAATTATATATATATATATATATATATATATATATATATATATATATATATATATAAAATTTATATTGAACTGCGTTTAGGCCTACTCTTGTTTTGTATAAAATAATTTATTCGTAATTGAAGTATCTATGTGATATTTCCATCTTGACATGAAAGACCAGAATTGGAAGTGATAATTTCATCACTTAATGTGCATTATATTTATTTTTTTTTTTGGTTGCGGATGAGCCCATGTAGGACTACGCAAAGTACTTAGAGGCGTTTCCTTTGAGCCCAAATTTCTTCCATTCTTTTGCTATGAGCTTGTTTTCTATCATCTGCCCAAGTTGTTCCAGTTTTTTTCTTCGGTTTGTCCTCTTGGTCAACTTGCCACTTATTCACCTTAATTCTAAATATATCTCTGTTTGGGATATCTTCTTTAGTAATTCCTGCCAATTTTAAGTCCTTTTTGATTTCATCAATCCACTTCATAGTATCCACTGGAGCTTTACTTCCGTTTTTGTAGAATTCCATTATCTGTTTTGTAAGCCTATTTGAGTTCATTCGTTTAATATGGCCATTACATTTTATTATTATTATTATTATTATTATTATTATTATTATTATTATTATTATTATTACTATTGTTATTGGTAATAGATTATGAGTATTTGAGGAATAGAGTTCTTAGGAAAACTTTTAGACCAAAGAGAGATCAACATATATGCGAATGGAGAAGACTACATAACAATGAACTACATGATCTTTATAGGAAGCCAGATATAATAAGAACAGTTAAGTCTCGTAGACTGCGATGGGCAGGACATGTGGCACGTATGGGGAATGAAAGACGTGCATGGAAGCTTCTTGTAGGAAAACCAGAAAGAAAACGCCCAGTTGGTAGCCAAGAATGAGGTGAGAGAATAACATTAATTATGATTTGAGGGAAGTAGATTATACAGGGGATGATTGGAAAATAATAGCTCAGGATAGGGATTTATGGAGGGATTATTTCCGCGCGGCCATGAACCTACGGGTTTGATAGTGCCAGTGAGTTAGTTAGTTATTGCTGGTAGTAGCAGTATGATTATTATATAAAATACATAAACATTAATCAAGAAAAATTATAATTAACATTATATGTTATAAATATATTCATAATAAAATTAAGGTGTAATAGATGTTTCTTTCGTAATTAAGGAGTGTTATGTTTTTGAATTTACTATACTTATTTTGTCATAAGGAATGGAGTATTCTGTAACTATATTTAATTTGCATACATTATTTTTTATAACCTGCGTTAAAAATCCTTTCACGTTAGTATTTAATTAAAATAATTGATAATATACCATTTCTTATGCAGACACACGTTGGGAAATGTGATTGTCTTAAGGTAGAGCAAAACCATGTTTTAAGAAATAAGTTAAAGGAACGAGCTGTAGATGGCAGATAGAACACATGTCCCATTATCGTCTTTAACACCTTGTTGTTGGTATCGAACTAAAACTCTATTTACTTTGTATAAAAGGCTATTTTCTCGTCAAAATGACGCCATTTATGCAAAGCTCTAATACATGAAGATACTACTAATGTAAAACCATCTTCGCACGCTTTCAAGATGTAAAATTCTGGAGAATAAGTTCAAAAAAATTAATGAAAATTACATTTTAAAACAAGGAAACTCCATTAAGAGTAAAAGGAAATCTTTCAATTTTTTGCAGTACTAATAAAAATAACATAGAACATCCCAATTAAATTGAATATTAATTAAATAAAAATAAAACGTAGTTTTATTTGATTTTCATATTTATTATATAATTCAGTGACAGCTGTTTCGGTACACTGTAAGTTCTTCAGACATGTTAACAAACTAATAAAACTCTACAAAATATAATAAAAAACAATAAAACCAAAACAAAAAAAGAAAAAATTGTCAGGTGTATATAAATTGAAGTGTGGCACATGTGACAATGTCTATATAGGACAAACTGGTAGACCTTTTATCTCTCGGATAAAGGAACACATGAGAGCATATAACAGAAATTTAGAAAATTCTAAATATGCTAACCACCTATTCCAATCTAATCATTGTTTCGATCCAAATTTTGAAATTTTACATATTTGTGATAAGGGTAAGAAGTTAGATCTTTTGGAGGCTTTAGAAATTAATAAATTTAAAAGTAGTAAAAAACTGTTAAATTCTCAACTTGATTTGAATGAATCCCCTTTGTTAAATTTAAAAAAATTAAATAAATATTGTTGTATTGTTGCTTAGATCAGTTGGAACACAATTCATAATTTGTTAACATGTGTGAAGAAGGTACAGTGTACCGAAACAGCTGTCACTGAATTATATAATAAATATGAAAATCAAATAAAACAACGTTTTATTTTATTTAATTAATAGATATGGATTTTCATCAAGTAAACACCAACTCAATTGATTAAATTGAATATGTTTTATTTCTGCCATCTTATAAAAATCTCACAACATATGGTATAACGTACAGGGTATTCGGTTGTATCGAATAAGATGTGAGGAGTTTTATGCATAAATTAGCTTATTCCATTAACTTGATTTTAACATCTGACCTTATAGGTAAATTGTAGGCGCTACGCGCTACCCGGGCTTTACAGTGGCATGACCTGTCGGGAGAGGACAGCTCATTTGAATGAATATAAAGTTATGAAGAAATTATATGCCGAAATGTATGCCAGATGAGGAATATTTCAACAAAACTTTGTCGTGGTGAAAGTAAATGGCTTGAATTTGGACTTTTCGAGCACAAATCTCAAACCTGCCTTCTGAATTCATTCGGAAATATTTTATACAAAGAATACACTGATATTGAGCAATAAAATTACTGAAAAACGAATAGATTTATTATTATAAGAAATCCAATAGCTCAGACTATTTACCTCATGCCCCAAATGGCATTAAATGACCAATCACATTTCCATGATTTTTTATTTACAACCAATTACAGTATTTTTTTACCTCGATTTTATCAGTCTAATTTTTATCCCTGTAAAATCAAGATCCTCCCTCCTATTTCGCAGCGAAAGGACATGGCTACCAGATTGCATATACAGTGCACGAATGTAACCTTATCGTGGTTGTGGGAGATAATACAAAAACATTTGTAGCAATTGGTTATACCACAAAAAAAAGGAACCACTCTTAGCACTTTCTTAAACGTATTTTTTCCCAGGTAATAACGTTCCAGAAAAATAGAATTGACATATTTACTTCATAGGACATCAGAAATTAATTAATATACAGTTTGATGCATTTCATTTTTTCTCCACTAGAGTGCATTCTTACAATATTGCGATCCTTTGGCAATAAATAATATGATCTGGTTGCAGTGATAAACAAGAGAAACATAACGTTTCTCATTTGTTTTCAAACATCGCCGTTTACATTAGATATATAAGTATTTCAAAATAACTATATTTAAATAACGATTTGTGAGTAAACAGCTTAATTTTATTCGTTAAATAGTCCTTAACTAATGCCACTCTTGATTTCCAAATTCTCTAGATAAATTCACTCCTCACTTCGTAAGTCGTGAATTTATCGATAATTTGGAAATCACTTGTGGCATTACTTATGAAAACATTTTCATTTTCGTTATAATTATCGTAATATTTTTACTTGAGATCTCTCGATTTGAAAATTCCTATTTATTATTGCATAAAGCTTTCCCCATTAGAGGATTGCCACAAGGACAAAGTGATACAGACAATTTATTTTGGAAATTGATTCTATCTATCTTCGGGTTTTTTACAGCTGGTGTCGTCTTCCCGTGCCAAACCTCCGAAGCCTACGATCTTGGGCATCTTCAATGCTTAGCCGTGTTGCCTGCATTACTGTCTTCATGTTTTCCTTCCATGTTAACTTTAGTCTCCCTCTCTTCCTCCTTCTGGTCGGATGCCATTGATATAGTTGCTTTGGCCATCGCTCATCTTCCATTCTTAAAACATGTCCTAACCACTTTAATTCCTTCTCCTCAATTCTTTAAATTATGCTTTCTTCTGCTTCCATTATAGTTCTAATTTCCTTATGTGTGACATGTTCTAATTTGACTTTCTGGCACTTCTGCGTAAATAATCCATTTCTAGAGCTATTAGTCTATTGTTGTAGTACTTATTGATTGTCCATACCTCACTTCCATACATTGCAACAGTTTCCACCTATGTTTTAACAATATTTTTTTTGTGTCTTTCCAGATATGCTTGTCCCGCCATATGTAATTTAACGATGATATTATTTTGCTACTCAATTCAATTCTATGTTTTATGTTCTCTTTGCCTATACCTTCAATGTTATCCATAATCACTCCCAAATCTCTAGTTTGTTTTACTTGCTTTATTTGGATTCCTTCTTCCAATATTAATTTTCTCTTTCATTGCTATTTATTGCCAGATATTCTGTTTTTTGTAAATTTACTGTGAGACCCCATGATTCATATGCGTTTTTCAACCTTTTTATCATGGAAAAATGATTAAATACGTTTTGTAAATACATTAAAAATATCAAATTGTAAATGAAGCATATTCTATACAGTATGAATTTCGTAAAGATGGTTTCTTAAAATTGAAATTGATCTTCTAATGGCATTGATGACAATTTTAGAAAGATACTTGCTTACTCACTGGCACTATCGAATCCGTAGGTTCATGACCGCGCGGACATAAGTTCTCCATACATCCCTATTCTGAGACAATGCTTTCAAATCATTCCCTGTATAATCTACTTCCCTCAAATCACAATTAATGTTACTCTTTAGAAAGATACACCCTGTCCAAATCTAAGATATTCCAAAATTTGTCTAAGAATCCTGGTATAGTACCTCTTGCCCCGATCATCAATCCTGTGACAGTTATACTATCTAGTTGGTATTTTAAACTTTACCATCTTTCAGAAATAAATTGAAAATAAAATCACTAACAGAAACAACTCACTAATACTACTTTTTAAGAATTAATAATGCGTTTTTGCATTATTTAATAAAAATAGACTTAGGATTTGTTAATATATTTACCTAATGCCTTGTATAAAAAGCGTAGATTAATTCATTGTAGTTTATTACTTTCTTTGTATTTTTTTTCTCTTCTTTTTATGCATAGTAGATTCGAGCTGTTATTCCTTTTTTATTCATTGTGTCATTAATTTAATTTTAATTGTATTTAGTTTCATTCTATTATTAGACATTAATTTCATTTATATTCAATATGACAGATAATTAATTGTTCAATGACTATTATTGTAACTTTTTTTTGTATTCATATGTAACATGTTTGTCCTGTTTAATATGACTATTATTGTAATTTTTTTGTATTCATGTGAAACATATGTTTGTCCTGTTTTATATGACTATTATTGTATTTTTTTTGTATTCATATGTAACATATGCTTGTTCTGGTGAGTGGAAGAGAAGGCCACATGGCCTTAACTCCACCAGGCTAAATAAATATATTCTATTCTATTCTATTATATCTTTGTAATAGTCAATTGTTGGCTCATATATGGCTTTCGTTTCGGAGTGAACTTCTTGGTAAAAGCTGAACAGGTATTTCTTTGAGATTGATTTTCTTTTTCACTGAACTTTTCCCTTCCTTGTTATAATACTTCATGGATGTTAATTTCCTTGAAAAATACTTGTAGCACATATTCTTGCGATTATAATAACCTGATACATAAAAAAATCTTAATTTCAGTCATACGTACTTAAAAATTTAATTGATTGAAAATTCGGAAATATGTTAGGTCGTTATATCTTATTTAAAAGGCTTATTATATCCTATGGTGAAAGTTAAAAATTAAATTGTACCTGTTGGTAGGTGCCGTTGTCCTCAACTTTGTTAAAATATCTTCTTCTTCTTCTTCTTCTTCCGAATGCAGTATTGGGTGATGATGCCCGTTCTGCGACTACAAAAACTGATCTTTCCATCGGTTGAAGGGTCTTCTGAGGTCTCTTTTGCCTTTAGGGTTGAGGTGGTAAATCATCTTTGGTAAACGGGAATTTGACATTCTCTGGACGTGTTGGAACCATTTAATCTGATAATTTTGTATATGTTCAACCATTTCCCTACTATTCCACTGCATCCTTATCTCATCACTTTTCATTCTATCCCTTAATGTTACTCCAGTTAGTGATCGGATAAATGAACTGGAGCGCTTTCGTAAGTTATCTTCCATCTTCTGCAGGTTGAGTTTCCGCTACTTGTTGTGTACGGTGATGTATATTGCAAATGTTTGTAGCAGCAACTGACTTGTATTTTACGATCTCGGCACCTACCAACAGGTACAATTTAATTTTTAACTTTCATCATATGACTTCACCTCAACGGAATTTGATATGAATTTTACTAAATTGATGATATCCTAGTTAAATTTTAAGACTAAGTTTTATGAGATTTCTAAGCCCTCAGAGCAAGTGAGTGTTATGGATTGGTGGTATGGGGGTCCAGAGGTGAGCGATTGAGGGGTCACATGCGCCAGTGTGGGAACAGGCTAATTATCATCATGTATCACACGCTAGGAGATAGACATCCTTAACCTTCCAATCCCACAGGCATTCCGAATTCCCTTACCGCAAAAGTAAAAACGTTGCTTATAAAATGTATATTATTACTTACTTACTCACTGGCACTATCTAACCCGTAGGTTCATGGCCGCGCGGACATAAGCTCTTCATACATCCGTATCCTGAGCTAACGCTTTCCAATCATTCCCCTATCATCCACTTCCCTCAAATCATAGTTAATGTTATTCTCCCACTTCATTCTTGGTCTACCAACTGGGCGTTTTCCCTCATTTATTCCCCTTACGTGCAACATGTCCTGCCCATCGCAGTCCTCGAGACTTAACTGTTCTTATTACATCTGGCTTCCTATAAAGACCGTAGTTCATTGTTGTGTGGTCTTCTACATTCACCTGCCTGTCCATCTCTCTTTCGTCCAAAAATGTTCCTAAGTACTTTATTCCCAAATACTCGTAATCTCCTTTCCTCCCTTAAAGTAAGAGTCCATGTTTCGCACCCATATAATATAACTGGTAGAATAATAGTTTTATATATTTTCAGTTTAACGCTTTTTGAAAGGAGTTGGGACATCAAGAGTCTCTGCAATGCATAATAGCACGCATTTCCATATTATGCCTATGTTTTTACAGGACTAGCTAATACCCGGCGTGCGCTGCTACGCCTAAATAAATGCAAATTAATGTGCTTTTATGTTTAGTTGAACAAGTGGAAGGAAAAATAGTTATACATTTATATTTGTTAGATACCCCGTGCTCATTACCCGGCGTTGCCCAGGAATCTACTTATCACGATCGTCTTGACATAAATGAGCTGAAATACGAATATTAATGTGTTTATGTTTAGTTAAATAAGTGAAAGGAAAAATTATATCGTAATTATTTTAGATAGCCTGTACTAATTACCCGGCGTTGCCCAGGAATCTACTTACCCGATCTTCTTGGCATAAATGAGCTGAAAGACGAAAATTAATGTACTTATTATCATTAGCTGAATAAGTGAAATAATTATAAATGTATATCCTAATTATTTTAAGATTCCCTGCGCTGCTTACCCGGTGTTGCCCGGGAATCTACTTGTCTCGATCTTCTTGGCATCAATGAAAGACAAAAATGGTTATTGTGAGTTATCCGTAAGAGATAAACATATGCTGTCGCGAATTTTTTTCTAGAGCTTTTTGAGATATTCAATTCTGTGTACATTAATTTTGTGTATTTCTTATGGTTTAGGCAGCATAAGCTATTTAAGCGTCCAAAGAGCTGATTTTTTCACGTTTTCCACTACAAACGGCGATTTTCAAGAGTGTAAGAGTTGAGTATCACAACTCTCTTATAGCCTATGTTCATCCCGGGAATCTCCTGAACATTTTGCAAAAAGCCCCATCACAATCGGATCAACGGTGTGGCCGCGCATAAAGTACGACAAACAAACATTCATTTTTATATATTAGATAATTACATTTAACAGAAAAATAAAACAAAAAATGTTTGGTGATACTGTTTTTTTAGGTTTAATAATTCTAATGTTGCAATATTTTCCTTTATAAACCTACTAGAAAAATGTTGTAAATAATTTTACAGAGTCATTGAAATAATCCACCGCCATATTTGCACTAAACACTGGGGGATTAGGTTTCGGTTTCGGGTAAGGGAAACGATTTTAAGGTCCCGATGGGATAGAACATGTGTGTATTATCTCAGTTCCCATGACACTACAAATCAATTAGAATGGCTATTATTCCTATACATAGCAAACACTGCACTTCAATTAACTCTATATTCTATATCTAGATACAATATTTTATTTTATTTTATATTCTTCCTGCTCTGTATGATTATACCGTTTCCAGTATCTATCCTCAAACCATAATAATAATAATAGTAATAATAATAATAATAATAATAATAATAATACTTTATTTATTCTGGCAGAGTTAAGGCCATAAGGCCCTCTCTTCCACTCAACCAGCACAAATACAAATAAATATTTGACAAATATAGATATACACTATACTAATTATAAACAGTTAAAGATACAATAAATGTAGCAATGTAAATTTCATGTACAAACAACATTTTATACGATAATAACAATAATGATACGATAATAATAATAATAATAATAATAATAATAATAATAATAATAATAATAATAATAATAATAATACCAGATGCCCTCCATGGTATCTTTACCTTGTCGTGGTGGAGTGGCTTGTGTGCTTAAATGATCCTGAGAGCTATGCCGGCGGTAGCATTGCTGCCGATAGGGTTACCCATGCCGGACTGGTCGAAGGTGATAAGCCAGACGAAATAAGTACCTTGGTCGAAAGAGTGACGATCTTTCACCGTAAAAATACAACCGTCAAGAAATGCGGACATGGGTTCTACTGGGGTAATGGAGAGCTTATGTCCGTGCGGCCATGAACCTACGGGTTCGATAGTGCCAGTGAGTAAGTAAGTAAGTAAGTAAGTAAGTAAGTAAGTAATACCAGATGGGATCGGAAAAGGAACACCGATATCTTAAAAGAATTGAAGACTACGCCAATTTTGGAATATATTAAACAGTACCAACTAAATTGGAAACACCATCTTGAAAGAATGAGTTCAAATCGGATCCCCAAAGCTGTTTATAATTATATACCAAGAGGACGAAGATCACTTAAACACAAGATCACAACATAGTCTCTTTTAATATACCGCAACATAGGACATCACATCACTCCATGTCATATACTATCTTCCCTACCACAAGAAATATGGGGCTGCCGGACATTGGCAACTTTTAAAAGAAATCTAAATTTATATATGATCTAAACTCGACTTCATTATACCCCAATGTAAGGTATATAATTAATTGGTGTTTCTGATATAATTTATCATACTTAGACTATAATAATAATAATAATAATAATAATAATAATAATAATAATATTTTATACAATATAATAACAATAATAATACCATAAGTATTATTATTGTTAATATATTGTATAAAATGTTGTTTATACATGAAATTTCCATTGCAACATTTAATATATTTTTAATTCTTTGTAATTAGTGTAGTCTATATATAATTTATATTGTCAAATATACACTTGTAATTTCTGCTGGTTGAGAGGAAGAGAAGGCCTTATGGCCATAGCACTCCGAAAATTAATAAATAATAACAATAATAATACTATTATTCTTATTGAATATTTAATATAATAATAGTAATAATAATAATAATTCTTGGATGACTTCATTTCTTATGTGTTTTTCAATTTTGAACCAATTGCTGCTCTCCTCAAGAAATCAATTTGTATCATCATACTTTTTCGTTCTAAGTTTTTGTTGAATTTTCATACTTCAGCTCCATATGTGACAGTACTTCTCACTATTGAATTATATATTTGTAACTTACTTTTCCTGTTTATATGTCTGTTCCATAGAATACCATTTACCACTGCTGTTATTTATTTTTTTATTAGGATCATTCCACAGTACAGTGTTTCTCCATGAACCCAAAGTGTTTTGTCGCAGATGTTCCTGTCTAAAGCATCTTCTTCCTTCAAATCTCTAGCTTCCATACTTCTCCTCACTCCATCTATCCAACGTTCTGTAGATCTGCCATTTTCACTTCTTCCATTAACTTTCCAACCAAAGATATTCTTTGGTATTCTATCTTCTTCCAATCTAATGAGGTGTACATACCATTTTTTCAAACGTTTATCGACTTTTTTTTTCAACTTGCATAATTTCCCTGTTTCTGATTTTATCCCTTCTTGAAATTCTTGTCGATCGGCTCCAAAATCCATTTCTACTGCTAACAGATTTTTGGCTTGTTTTCTACTTACTGACCAGGTTTCGGACGCATATAATAAAATGGTTTGTAATAGAACATATCTGCTGTTATTGCTCTACCTTTATTTACTGTGTTCTTAATATCACTTCCTTGTTTATCCTCTTTATCTAATTTTACTCCCAGAAACTCAAATTGTTTACATCCTCTAACATACCCCTTCTGATCTTCTAATATTAAACCTTCCGTTTCTTTCTTCTTAAAATAATAAAAAAAATATTAATATTAAAATATGATTATTATTATTATTATTATCTAACCCCTGTGTAAAAACAAATAGAACGTTGGAAATAAAACAGCAGTAAGAATAAAATAATTTCGAGTTATTCATAGTATAAGTGCATTTTCGGATTTTATTTGTGTTGTTTCTTGGATCACGTTTTGTATGAAATTATGTCCATAGAATATTTTTTCAACATTATCGTGTATGCTGGCACGTCAATATATATTAATATATATATATATATATATATATATATATATATATATATGATATGAAAAGAAAATCAATACTTGAGTCGGGATTTGAACTCCAGTCTCTAAAGACTGTACCTTTAGCGCTATAACCAACTGAGCTACCCAAGAATTCCAACACAAGCATACAATTTTCTTATACATGTAGTATTCTCAATTCACACAAGAGGTAGCGGAAATTTGTTCCAACTGACATCTAGTGGCTAACATAACAGTTAAGCAAATTTTTAAAGAGAAGTAAATATTCTCTTTAAAAATTTGCTTAACTGTTATGTTAGCCACTAGATGTCAGTTGGAACAAATTTCCGCTACCTCTTATGTGAATTGAGAATACTACATGTATAAGAACATTGTATGTTTGTGTTGGAATTCTTGGGTAGGTCAGTTGGTTAGAGCGCTAATGGTACAGACTTTAGAGACTCGAGTTCAAATCCCGACTCAAGCATTCATATTTCTTTTCATATCATATTTGCCTTCATTGCCAATGTGAAAAATATATATATATATATATATATATATAAATTTATAAAATATACATTTCGTATTAAGTACAGATTTCAATATAAAACTATGCCTCTCTCTATTTGACGTTAATACTTACTCTTACACTCTCATGCAAGGATGCAAGAATCATGCATAATAGTGTAATCTAACAAACATATATTTGTTTATTAATTAAATAAAAGTAAAACGTAGTTTTATTTGATTTTCATATTTATTAAGATATAATTCAGTGACAGCTGTTTCGGTACACTGTACCTTCTTCAGACATGTTAAATTATGAATTATCAGGTGTATATAAATTGAAGTGTGGCACATGTGACAATGTCTATATAGGACAAACTCGTAGACCTTTTATTTCTCGGATAAAGGAACACATGAGAGCATATAACAGAAATTTAGAATATTCAAAATATGCTAACCACCTATTCAAATTTAATCATTGTTTCGATTCAAATTTTGAAATTTTATATATTTGTGATAAGGGTAAGAAGTTAGATCTTTTGGAGGCTGTAGAAATAAATAAACTGAAAAGTAGTAATAAACTGTTAAATTCTCAACTTGATTTGAATGTAACCTCCTTTTAAAATTAAAAAAAATAAATAAATTATTGTTGTATTGTTGCTTACATCAGTTGCAATACAATTCATAATTTGTTAACATGTCTGAAGAAGGTACAGTGTACCGAAACAGCTGTCACTGAATTATATAATAAATATGAAAATCAAATAAAACTACGTTTTATTTTTATTTAATTAATAAATATGGATTTTCATCAAGTAAACACCAACTCAATTGATTATATTTTTGTTTGTAATCCAGTTTGTAAATCTGAGATTACATATTCTAATGTCAGTAATTATTGAAATTGACCTTTGCGTTATAATACAGGACTCTGAGCGAAATTGTGTCCTAAAACATCGGATATATCTACTCGTAAATAACGAATTCTAAGCCATACTTTTCCAATAATTGTACTGAATACAACACGTAGTCTAGTTGTTCAAATTGATTGTTTTTAATTGTATTTACAAGCTCTTTGTAATTATACATGGCAAATTCCGATAGATTTGCGGAGTGTTAGCTAGCCACAAACTGCCTGCAGACCGAGTTATAAATTCTCATGCTTACGATATGTGAATGTAATGTGACCCTCCATTCTGCATAGAGTTACAAATTTCACCGCTAGAGGATCAATGTAACCATCAAATTCCCCTCCAGTTGTCAGTGTTTTGTTAAATCCCAAAACGTGGTGACTATTGTCTGAAATACGTCTGTATAACGCAAGCTAAGTGTTTCTAGGTATTCATTAATGGACAGTTAGATATACGTTTTGTTAGAGCCCAAAGTTTAAAGGAATACAATGAACAGGTCGACAGGATAACATAGAATTCCATCAGCTAAATTAACTTTACTCAATTCCAATATATTGAAAATATATTTTATTTAATAAAAACGAAATCGAACTCTTCTATGTCAAATGTAATATCCATACATCAATCAAAAGTTATAAACTAATATTATTCTGTTATGGACTCTATTGTAATTCTTGTAACTCATACAATCTTGGGTAAATTTTGCCAGATTCATTCCCACACAAGAGCTATGATATACAGAATGATTCATAATTCCTACTACAAACTTATATGGGTTGTAGACGCAATAATATCAGAAGAGCAGACAGGTTTTAGGAAAGGAAGAAGCTGCACAGACAACGTATTCACTCTAAAACAAATAATAGAGAAGCGAAGATAATTCAAATTAGAGGCGCGCATCCTCTTCATAGATTATAAGAAGGCCTTTAATAAAGTGTCTAGACCAAAATTATGGAACATATTAAGTAAAAAACTAATTCCACTACACTTGATAGAAGTAATTAAGAAAATATATGAGAAAACACATATTTGTTAGCGGTTTTTTGTGATACGTTAGTTACACTCTCTAAGAAATGACTAACATACTTTTTACATTGCACATATTATGCCGATTTTAGGTTGGTTTAAGCTGAATTTCTAACTTTATTTTAAGGCATTTTTTGAAAAAAAATCAACATGTATATTTCTATCAGGCATTTATTCAGTGACATCACCAGACAACTGCAGAGAGAATAGCAACAACAACTGAAGAGTATAATTTAAAAATGCACATATTACAATAATTGAATGAATAATATTGTAATAACACGGGTCAACATGATTTTTGTCTCATGAGTACCAATAGTTGTACTTAATACAGTTTCTTATCGTGTTTTCAAATATGTATTCGGAATTTCTCCATCATCTACAGTTTTTTTTTTATTTCAATTTCAATTAATGAATTTAAATAATTATTTTTGTAATAAAGTTTTTTTCGTCCATTTGTCCATTGAGCGATGAGCACGGGGAACACTTTTATCAGGAGACTTCAGCTGTGGAAAACATATATCAAGGCAAAGGGAATCCTACTATGCTGGCCGGTTATTGTTGGACCATCAAGAGGGATGCTCCACAGGCGAAATATAGCAGAAAATCGTCATTTCTTACTTTCTGTCCGAATGTTCGAATATTGTGTAGTTACGAATGTAGAAAATATTAAAGTGTTTGAAATTATAAATTCCTGTCTCTCTAAAACCTTGCGCGATGGAGAAAAACCGATATCATATTTTAATTCAGGAGAAAAAATACTATCACAATCACATATTTTCCTTTCTGAAACAAAAAAAAAGTTTATGTCCTGTTGCACAGTGTAATCTGAAATGTACATAGATTATATTTAAACAAAGTAGAGCCTGGTGTCCACCCAATATAGGGTCATCCGAAAGACAACCTTGGCAAGATCCCGCGTGATCGACTATTCCGATGGACATTTTAAGCGGTTTCCCATAATCCAACGGCAAATGCTTGGAACAGACCCAGAAAACGTCCGCTTCCGACTTCACTTTGCTACCATGTAATAAACTTAAAATTTAAATTCAAAATTCAAACCGGGGCTAATGTATTTTACAGGAACCCGGGGTTCTACCTATAAAGGAGAACCAAAACGGATCGCTCACCGCCAAACACTTAAGTGATGGCCGCAGAGCTTTACATCCATCCATCTATCTATCTATCTATCTATCTATCTATTTATCTATCTATCTATCTATCTATCTATCTATCTATCTATCTATCTATCTATCTATACATCTATCTATCTATATATCTATCTATCCCTCCATGGTATCTTTACCTTGTCGTGGTGGAGTGGCTTGCGTGCTTAAATGATCCCGAGAGCTATGCCGGCGGTAGCATTGCTGCCGATAGGGTTACCCATGCCGGACTGGTCGAAGGGGATAAGTCAGAAGAAAAAAGTACCTTGGTCGAAGGAGCGACGATCTTTCACCGTAAAAATACAACCGTCAAGAAATGCGGACATGGGTTCAACTGGGGTAAAATTTTCCGGAGCTCAAATAGTGCCCCATTCGGTTCTCCGGGCGGGGACTACTTCAGGATGTGCAGGACATGTTGCGCGTATGGGGAATGAAAGACGTGCATGGAAGCTTCTTTTAGGAAAGCCAGATGGAAAGCGCCCAGTTGGTAGACCAAGATTGAGGTGGGAAAATAACATTAACTATCATTTGAGGGAAGTAGATTATACAAGGAATGATTGGAAAGCATTAGCTCAGGATATGGATGTATGGAGAGCTTATGCCCGCGCAGCCATGAACCTACGGGTTCGATAGTGCCAGTGAGTAAGTAAGTAAGTAAGTAAGAAATATGTATGTATGTATCTATCTATCGATCTATCTATCTATCTACTCACATACTAGAACAATAAATTGAGTATTCTGCCTTATTTTTTTTAAATTTATACTGGTGGCATAGAATCGCCCACAGTTTTCTCCTCCTTTAAAAATAAACACATTTAATTATTATTCATTTAGTTGGTGGAAGTGCCACGTGAAGTAACAAGCGCTAATACAGCTGATGAAGTGTAACGATGGGAAAGCAGGATTGTCTTCGTTAGGGCGGGGGTGGGAATATGGATTACGCGGTGTGAAAGCATTTCTGTGATTAGAACTCGGAGGAAATCCCACGAATGTAACAGGAAACACAACAACATTGTAATAATGAGAACAGAGACGGCGCTAATTTCGCTCCCTACTGCCATATTCCGTCCTAAGTGGGTGTGAAATTATATTAAATTCAACACGTCAAATCTCAGTTGACTCCCGGATAACAAAATTCACTTTTTTATTCAACATAAAGTTCAAACTGTTAATTAAAAGTATTTCAGTTTAGTGACATAACATTAAATAATTCAACCCATAAATTGTATTAAATTGAAAAGTACAGCCTTTGAAACAAATGATGGCGCAACTCTTGATGGTGGAAAGTTAAAGTTTTGAAGAGCGATTCACACGAGTAAATGTTTACATGTGCTGCCTCCTTGAGGTGAAATCCGGCGGCACAAGCGGCCAATCATAGCTTTATACCAATCGTTATTGAAAGAATTTCAACAAATAAATCTATTAATTGAATTTCTAAGTTAAGAGAATTAACAGATGACTGAAAGCAAGTAATGGTCTCTTAAACCAATCAATAGTAAATTAGCGCTTACTTCTGATGCAGTATTTGTATCGTTCGCTTCAGTAGAGCAGTCGGTAAGATGCTTTCTTGCAACCACCCAGGCACAGGTTCGATTCTGGTCAAGCATTTTTTAATAACGTCGTTATTTTTTATAATTCCTACATTTTACCAGGCTACGTTACATAAATAAATAAATATATATATATATATATATATATATATATATATATTGCAGATTTTCGCGGATATAAGTATGAATAAGAAAGTTTTCTTGGGTTTTCCGCGTCTTGGATTCAAGTTCGGCCTCTGGCCACTGACTCCGACGTTTCAGCATGATCCCACATGTCATTATCAAGGAATGACAAGTTCGAGTCACAGGTTAGGTCTTATATAATTAAACAAATAGAGTTTTCGCTGTGGTCCGTTTCCGAAGCCGTACACCCATCCAAGGTTTAGTTCTTATGTAGTTAAACATTTTCAGTTTTCAGTGCGGTCCTGTGGGTACATATGGGTGTACGGCTTCGGAAACGGACCGCACTGAAAACTGAAGGTGTTTAACTACATAAGAACAACCTTGAATGGGTGTACGGCTTCCGAAACGGACCACACTGAAAACTGAAGGTGTTTAACTACATAAGAACAACCTTGGATGGGTGTACGGCTTCGGAAACGGACCGCACTGAAAACTGAAGGTGTTTAACTACATAAGAACAACCTTGGATGGGTGTACGGCTTCCGAAACGGACCAGACTGAAAACTGAAGGTGTTTAACTACATAAGAACAACCTTGGATGGGTGTACGGCTTCGGAAACGGACCACACTGAAAACTGAAGGTGTTTAACTACATAAGAACAACCTTGGATGGGTGTACGGCTTCCGAAACGGACCACACTGAAAACTGAAGGTGTTTAACTACATAAGAACAACCTTGAATGGGTGTACGGCTTCCGAAACGGACCACACTGAAAACTGAAGGTGTTTAACTACATAAGAACAACCTTGGATGGGTGTACGGCTTCCGAAACGGACCACACTGAAAACTGAAGGTGTTTAACTACATAAGAACAACCTTGGATGGGTGTACGGCTTCCGAAACGGACCGTACTGAAAACTGAAGGTGTTTAACTACATAAGAACAACCTTGAATGGGTGTACGGCTTCCGAAACGGACCACACTGAAAACTGAAGGTGTTTAACTACATAAGAACAACCTTGGATGGGTGTACGGCTTCCGAAACGGACCACACTGAAAACTGAAGGTGTTTAACTACATAAGAACAACCTTGAATGGGTGTACGGCTTCCGAAACGGACCACACTGAAAACTGAAGGTGTTTAACTACATAAGAACAACCTTGGATGGGTGTACGGCTTCCGAAACGGACCACACTGAAAACTGAAGGTGTTTAACTACATAAGAACAACCTTGAATGGGTGTACGGCTTCCGAAACGGACCACACTGAAAACTGAAGGTGTTTAACTACATAAGAACAACCTTGGATGGGTGTACGGCTTCGGAAACGGACCGCACTGAAAACTGAAGGTGTTTAACTACATAAGAACAACCTTGAATGGGTGTACGGCTTCCGAAACGGACCACACTGAAAACTGAAGGTGTTTAACTACATAAGAACAACCTTGAATGGGTGTACGGCTTCCGAACGACGGACCACACTGAAAACTGAAGGTGTTTAACTACATAAGAACAACCTTGGATGGGTGTACGGCTTCGGAAACGGACCGCACTGAAAACTGAAGGTGTTTAACTACATAAGAACAACCTTGGATGGGTGTACGGCTTCGGAAACGGACCGCACTGAAAACTGAAGGTGTTTAACTACATAAGAACAACCTTGGATGGGTGTACGGCTTCCGAAACGGACCACACTGAAAACTGAAGGTGGTTAACCACATAAGAACTGAACTTTGTATAGGTGTACGGCTTCGGAAACGGACCGCACTGAAAACTGAAGGTGTTTAACTACATAAGAACAACCTTGGATGGGTGTACGGCTTCGGAAACGGACCGCACTGAAAACTGAAGGTGTTTAACTACATAAGAACAACCTTGGATGGGTGTACGGCTTCCGAAACGGACCACACTGAAAACTGAAGGTGGTTAACCACATAAGAACTGAACTTTGTATAGGTGTACGGCTTCGGAAACGGACCGCACTGAAAACTGAAGGTGTTTAACTACATAAGAACAACCTTGGATGGGTGTACGGCTTCGGAAACGGACCGCACTGAAAACTGAAGGTGTTTAACTACATAAGAACAACCTTGGATGGGTGTACGTCTTCGGAAACGGACCACAGCGAAAACTCTATTTGTTTAATTATATAAGACCTAAACCTGTGACTCGAACTTATCATTCCTTGATAATGACATGTGGGATCATGCCGAAACGTCGGAGTCAGTGGCCAGAGGACTAACTTGAATCCAAGACGCGGAAAACCCAAGAAAACTTTCTTATTCATATATATATACGGAAATTAATTAATTAAATGAAACAGTTCACACACACATATAAAATGAATAACGATTGTAAAATCTCGTTATTTTGTTTAAAATACACAAGGGAAAACAAGATTGTTTATTTCCACTAATAATGTAAAATGCATCTGATTAATTTAAATTAACACAAGTTAATATATAAATTCATTAGGCAAGTGTATCCAGGAGTATTGCATCGCTTCATACAGACAGTTTCTAGCAGGGAACGGTTGTGGACTTATGGAGGGAGCTTCTATTCGCGTGTTCGATACCTCTGTCATGCTTCTTTATTTTCTCTCTCTCTCGTCCTTATCTCAATTAATTTTCTTTCTTTTGTTTTATTTTTTGCTTTGTTTTATTTACAGCATTTGCCGCACTACAAACGCGAAATTATTTTCCATTGCACGACACACAACGATATAGAACGGATTTTAGTTTCTCAAATTGTTGTATCACGTTACTTCGGCTTGCACTGAGACATGCATGGCTTAATATATGTCCCGCGCCGTAGCCGAGCGGTTAAGGTAGGAAGCCTTGGCGCAGAGCTACGGGACTTGCGCTGGTTCGAGTCTCCATGGGGGAAGAAATTTTCTCATGGTATTTCGGCCAGTATGGGACCGGTGCCCACCCAGCATCGTGAGGCAATTGGGTAGCTACAATAAGTAGCGGCTCCAGGTTGAGGAACCAGCTATAACGGCTGGGGGACTCGAAATGCTAACCACATGTCACCCCTACACTGGCTGTTGATCATCTACCTCTGTGATTGACACATGTGGATGTGAAGGGCCAGCATCGGCTGCTAAAAGGGCAACCGCTGAAAAGTGGAAAGACCCTCAATCGGAAATAGTTGTATACTTGTGATCCAAACAACTGACCTCTGGTCATGCGCAGTGGCTTCGTTCTGGGACTTGAAAGTTATCTGTGCACCAACAATTATTTCAAAGGCCGTATAGTGGGGCAGAGACATAAGCTATGATAACGAGAAAAAAGTCATTTTGGAGTTCATCGTCATTCGTGATTGACTGAGTCCCTACCTTCCACTCCACGGGGCCCATGATCGATTCCCGGGAGGTAGGGGGATTATATATCTACCTTTCGTCTGGTTATGTCCCTTGTTTTGTACTGTCCCGTAATTTTCAACGGCATACCTATTAATCATAAATCATATATAATGTATGGTTCAAAATTATTAGTCCCTGCCTATAAGCGATCAGCCCAGGGACTGGATTGTCCCATGTGGCTTTACAATACTAAAGTCTATCCGCTCTTAAGGGGGGTGATGTGTGAAATTCTATTTTCTACATGTTTTGAGCTAGAGACTTGATGTTTTGTACAAACATTCACTGCATGATACATAATGATGTGTTTAAGTTTCATTATTGTGAGACATTTACTCTATGAGTTATTAAATATACTTTTAATAAAATTGCTTATATTATAATTAAATGGGTTCCACAATGTTTTAGTAAAATTGTCAGATTTTTTACAACACCCCCTAAAATATGTAGAAAAACATCACGCATTAGAATTATTATAATGTGAATACACAAGGAGAAAAAATAATGTTGTACCTCATGCGTGGAATTACAAAAAAATAATAATAATTGCATACATTTTAATTGTTATTTCTTAAAATACTACTTCAATCATGAAACCCATTAACTACATTGTAACCCATTGTTTTTAGGACATGCAGTTAAAATGTGAACGTTCTAGGACAAAATTTGTTAATTTTCATTCAATTTTGAATGTACAAAAATGCAGTGGAAATAAAAGTGTGGAAAAACAAGTTTAAAGATTTGCATGCAGGTAGTATTTAACTGGCGCAGCCTTTTAACTCTGACGTAATTTAGGACACTTAGAAGCGCCTTAGGCCTCTGAAACTTTGCCAAAATATACATCATCGTACAGGCTATACTTTAGTACAAAACAGTGCCAATTTTGATCTCAAATGGTCAATTTTGCACCCTTGATCTCCCTTAAAGTGATCCTCATCAAAACAAAACCATGTGACTTGCTCGCTTTTATGGGCACCGACGTACGTTGTAGAAGCAATAAGTACGCGAAATAGGAGTTTCCTTCATTAAATTAAAAATATGTCCTCTGAATATACTTGTTATTCTTCGCGAATGAAAATAAGAATATTCAAAACATAGAAATTATTTAGAAATATACCTAATCAATAATTAAAATTAAATAGTTTATTACATAGTAGTAGTAGTAGGACTTTATTAGACAAAAAGTAAGATATTTACAATATTATTTACAAATATGGCGTTTATTACATATGGATGAATACCTAGGAACAATAATCACAAACAGGAATGAGATGCACAAAGAAATTAAACATAGGCTCAATTCTGGAAATGCGTGCTATTATGCATTACAGAGACTCTTTATGTCCCAACTACTTTCAAAAAACGTTAAACTGAAAATATATAAAACTATTATTCTACCAGTTATATTATATGGATGTGAAACATGGACTCTTACTTTAAGGGAGGAAAGGAAATTACAAGTATTCGAGAATAAAGTACTTAGAGGAAAATTTTTGGACGAAAGCGAGATGAACAGACAGGTGAATGGAGAAGACTACATAACAATGAACTACATGGTCTTTAAAGGAAGCCAGATATAATAAGAACAGTTAAGTCTTGTAGACTGCGATGGGCAGGACATGTTTCACGTATGGGGAATGAAACACGTGCATGGAAGCTTCTTGTAGGAAAGCCAGAGGGAAAACGCCCAGTTGGTAGACTAAGAATGAAGTGGGAGAATAATATTAACTATGATTTGAGGGAAGTATATTATACAGGGAATGATTGGAAAGCATTAGCTCAGGATAGGGATGTATGGAGAGCTTATGTCCGCATGGCCATGAACTTACGGGTTCGATAGTGCCAGTGAGTAGGTAGGTAAGGATGGATTATTATTATTATTATTATTATTATTATTATTATTATTATTATTATATTATTATTAAATGCGGCATTAATCTTACGTCTTCCTTAAGCCCTTGTAATTTCATATATGTTGTTTGAAACACTCATATACAGTATCACTGTGAAGTAACTGATCTAAGGTTAAAAAACTTAGAAGTTACAGAGAAATTCAAAATTCGTATATATTTATATGATACCTTCTAGAGGTGGCTTAAGCATTGTGCATGGAATTGTAAATACTGGAAATATGTGATACATGAATTTTTCTAATTCAGAATTGAAATGAGAGCATAAATATTTAAACTGGAAACTCGAACTTTCATGTTTAATTTGGATACATAATTTGCTCTGGTAATGAATTGCTTGCAAATACCCATGGCTTTGATTTTATCTACTAAAATCTCCATTCCATATTAATTTTATCAAATCACATTTCAATTGATTCAATTTTATTTCGATATATTTACTGAATTTATTAAAACTATATCGCAGAACTTTCTTTGCTGTGGGACCTCATATTTCAATTCCTTCTGGCCTTTTCATGTTGAGACTTGAAAGTAGCATCGAAGTTCCTTAGGACGGGTTACTGGCCCCAGCGGTAGGGCTGCTACATTTTAGTCTCTGGACAGACATTACATTGTTAAGTGATAGAGAAAAACAGAATTCAAATTCAAAATCAGCGCATGCCAATTAACTAAAATCACCTATTTTCATTTCTGCGAGCGACAAAAAGATCAAATAGGTTGTTGTATTAAACTGAAAATATATGAAACTATTATTCTACCAGTTATATTATATGGGTGCGAAACATGGACTCTTAATTTAAGGGAGGAAAGGAGATTACGAGTATTTGAGAATAAAGTACTTAGGAAAATTTTTGGACCAAAGAGAGATGAACACACAGGTGAATGGAGAAGACTACATAACAATGAACTACATGGTCTTTATAGGAAGCCAGATATAATAAGAACAGTTAAGTCTCTTAGACTGCGATGGGCAGGACATGTTGCACGTATGGGGAATGAAAGACTTGCATGGAAGCTTCTTGTAGGAAAGCCAGAGGGAAAACGCCCAGTTGTTAGACCAAGAATGAGGTGGGAGAATAACATTAACTATGATTTGATAGAAGTAGATTATACAGGGAATGATTGGAAAGCATTAGCTCAGGATAGGGATGTATGGAGAGCTTATGTCCGTGCGGCCATGAACCTACTAGTTCGATAGTGCCAGTGAGTAAGTAAGAGTAAGTAAGTATTAAAACTATTGCAGAACTTTCTTTGCTGTGGGTCCTCATATTTCAATTCCTTCTGCATTTTTTCATGTTGAGACTTGAAAGTAGTTTCGAAGTTCTTTAGGACGGGTTACTGGCCCTAGCGGTAGGGCTGCTACATTTTAGTGTCTGGACAGACATTAAACTGTTAGGTGATACAGAAAAAAACAGGATTCTTCTTCTTCACTTCCTGGTTTAGGCAAGAGTTGCCTGTTCCGTCTTCACTAATAGATCTACGACCATCTCTTCCGAGGACGTCCGACATCTCTTCCCTTCAATTTTCCCTTCTTCTGGTGCATACACTCCTACAATGTTTAAGTAATTCCGATCTATTTTCAACCTTACTGTTATTATTCCCTCATCCACATATTTGTAGCTTATTATTTTTGATCTCCATTTGCTATTAATTAGTATAGCTACACCACTGCAAGCTCTTCTATCTTGAGGTACTCCACTGTATATAATTACCAATATATTTTGTTCCTTTCAACTTCTTTTTTGTTTCAGTAAGTATTGCTATATCAATATTTTGATTATTTAATTCTCTGATTAGTTCTTCTTCTTTTGTGTTTAGTGCTCTGACATTCCAAGTTCCCACTTTAATCCGATCCTTTATACCAAATCTTTGTCCTTAATTCTACGCTGAGGTCTTCTTTGGTTAAGTCCGTCCGAGTTTCCATTGTGAAGAATACGAGTAATATGTTTTCCTCTGATCGCGGTACCAACGCTATGCAGAGTAGACCATTGGTGGGGCTGCCACCTCGAAGCTTTAGGTCCAGCTCCTGGATGTACTAACCCCATCTAGAGGGTTGCCACTTCCACCAGATCCGCCGTGATGAAGGACTCCTTCTGCGCCGACTCTGCCGTTGAGCTGTTCACCGTAACCCTGGCTAGGGGCCCTAACAGAGTACTATCAGTCGGAGCCAACTGAACCGTGCTTTTTTTACGAGGTTGTTACTCCTCCCCCTCCTCCTTTCTCATCCGGGCTTGGGACCGGCCATGGCGGAGTTGAAAAAACAGACTTTAAATTCATAATCAGCGCTTGCCAATTAACTAATATCACCTATTTTCATTTCTGCGAGCGATCAAATTATTTGTTGTCTGTTATTAACTCCAACCATAGTAAATCCTCTTCCACGATTTCTATTCATCTTGTTTTATGTCTAGGAATACTTCGCTCAGTTGACCTCGATAAACATGTAATTGTCTTGGATAATATCTATGGCCCTCAATTATAATTTATGTGTATGTATTAGCAAATAACACAGGGCAATGGTTTGTTGGCACTAATGGCAATAATGGACACCCCTTATGTATCAAATTGTCTGTGCACTGTTATACTAACAAGTATGGATCGTAAATCGTGGTTCGCAGAGCTAATAGCGCGCAGCGCACAGCACCTGCGTCCACTGGCAAGGGTGAAAATCACTCGCCAATTAGCAAGGGCAGTTACTTTTAAATATATTGGTTCAATGCTAATGGAAAGTATACAGAATTAAACTCCAGTTGCAATCCCAATTGTAATTGTACAAACTACAATCGCTTCAACATAAAATTGGTCCACTGGATTTTAAAGAATGCAGCAAATTTTAGCAACTTTGCCAAATATTATTGTATAAGATGTCCCATTAAAACCTCCCACATTCTAATTAATCATAACTAACAAAGTATGTGAAAATACATTGCGCTGTGACATTTGGAGAGCTTTACAAAGCATAGTTCACATACGAATGATCTTCTTAAGTGTCTTGGGTTTTTTTTTCGAGGGCAATTGTTTTTTTTTTTTACTTTCATGATATATATACGTCCACAGCTGTTGTCTTGATGTAGCGTGCTGCCTTTTCACGTAGCGGGCCCGGGGTTCTATTCCCGGGGTGGACAGGCACCTGGGTGAGATTTTTTTCGGGTTTTTCCTCACCTGTAAGACAAATGTCAGGAAGCTTAGGATTCAAAGGTTCCCGAAAATCATTCGGCCATCATCATCATCGTTATCATTATCATCATCATCCTTCACCGGTGTGGAAAGCAACGGGAAGCTACCACACCTATAATTCCCTAGTAAAGCTCCAAAGCATAGCATGAAAATGGTATGATTACAGTGAAAGGCCTGCCCTCGGGCAGAATTACTATGGACGGACGGATATTATATATTTCCGTTTTTAATAATGCTGATACATTTTTCCGGCACCAATGGTTTGTCTTCAATTTCGCTTTATAATTTTTCTCCGTTCGTTTCTGTTATAACACATTTCTTCCTCTATTTCCCAGTCCTTCAAAGTTTCTCTAATCCCTTAGATCCATGTGAGATTTAGTCGTTCACTCCTTCTCTTTCCTGATGGTGTCCATTCCATTATTTTTGGTATCTTTCATCCTCCATTCGCCTAATATGCCCGTACCATTTTAGTAGCTTTTCTTGGACTATTTAAATCATTCCATTAAATGGGAGTCAACGACCAATCACATTTCAATGTTTTTTTTTATTTACAACCAATCACAGTCGTGTTTCGCCTAAAATTTACCAAATAAAGTTTATCATAATAAAGAAAGCACCTCCTTTTTAACATTCTGAATAGGTCATAGCATTATTTTGCAGTGACTGACTCTCGAAGAAATACGGCTACCAGATTGTATATATAGTGCATGGATGTCAGCAGAAAGCGCTTGTGATAGATAATATGAAAACATTTGTAACAATTGATTATACCACAAAAAAAACACTGTTTGCACTTTCTTAAACGAATTATTTTCCAGGAAATGTCGTTGCAAAAAATATAATTCACATATTTACATCATAGGACATCAAATTAATTAATACCTATAACGTTGGTTATAAATTTCTCCACTAGGGTGCATTCTTACAACACTGCGATCCTTTGGTAATAAGTAATATTATGATCTGGTTGCAGTGATAAAAAAAGAAGCAAACGAAAGCGTACCAATCGTTTCTCATTTGTTTTCAAACATCGCCGTTTACATTAAATACATAGACATTTTAAAATAACTATAGTTAAACAATGATTTGTGAGTAAACAGCTTAATTTTATTCGTTAAATAGTCCTAACAAATGCCACTCTTGATTTCCAAATTCTCTAGATAAATTCACGACTCACGATTGGAAATCACTCGAGGCATTACTTATGATAAGTTCCAAAATTGACTTTTGTATATTCATGTTCTCTTTTATAACTTGATTTCTCATTTTGACTTTCATGATGCAAACTTTAAAGTGAAGCGAAAAAAATCTTTAAAACAATTCACACACACACACACACACACACACACACACACACACACACACACACACACACACACACACATATATATATATACTAAACTTGTGGGTTCTTCTGCGACTATAAAATTGTGTTAATACATTTTTTCTTTCTTTGTCTTTCGCTTTGGCTGCCTAATTTTTGTAGCACTTAATACCTGTAATTAATATAATATAATATAATATAATATAATATAATATAATATAATATAATATAATATAATATAATATAATATAATATAATATAATATAATATAATATAATATAATATAATATAATATAATATAATATAATGTAATGTAATATAATATAATAAAGTAAAGTAAAGTAAAGTAAAGTGATCCCACAACAGGCCCGGAAGCCCTTGGGGTAGTAGGAGGTTAAGGCTCCCACTTTTCTAGACAATCGGCACTTTATGTCAGCCGGGTTGTCAGCCCTGCGTGACGGCCGCCTTTACCCCAGAACAAGCGTCTGGTACTCATTTCCGTTAGAGGCTGAGTCGACCCCAGGACCATAGTGCCGCCAGAGGGTTTGGGTCAGTTTAAAAATCCTGACCCCAACGGGACTTGAACCCTCGACCCTCCGGCTTGTAGCTCAGTGCCTTAACCACTACGCTACGGCGTGCCCCCAATATAATATAATATAATATAATATAATATAATATAATATAATATAATATAATATAATATAATATAATATAATATAATATAATATAATATAATATAATATAATATAATATAATATAATATAATATAATATAATAGCCCAACGATTTAATATGGAAATATCAACAACAAAATCTAAAGTTATGGCCTTTCAAGGGAAATTCCCAGTAAGAAGTAAAATTTGTATTTAGAATTCAATATTAGAGCAAGTTAATTCATTTAAATACGTAGGATATAATCTAACTTATAATGAGGAATGTGATATATCCTTTAAAATACAAAACTATAATAAAGCTTTAAGAATTATCAACCAAGTTTTTAAACCATCAAAAGTGCAGAGACACACAAGAATGAAAATCTATAAAATTCTCGCTAGACCCATAATCTGTTATGGCAGTGAAGCTTGGACCATCAGAACCCAGGATGATCGTCATATTACAGCCACGGAGATGAAATTTCTGCGACGAACTGCAGGTTATAGCCTTCTAGACCACCAAAGAAATTCAACAATAGCCAGAGAGTTAAACATCGTACCTATATCTGAATACCTCCAAGAATATAGAAACAATTGGCTAGCCCATATTCAGCGCATGGATCGTCACAGAATACCAAAACAAATTCTTCACTACATTCCTCGAGGCAGAAGATCTGTGGGTCGACCTTTTCGGAGATGGCGGGAGACCGTAACGGACCACTGGGCCTAATACTTGAAAGGACGATGATGAATACCTGTAATGGAACTAATAAACTAATTCTTTGTACGTAATCAGTAACGTTGAATCAGACAGTAGAGATAGTGGCGGATATCCTTAGGTTTCTGGCCAGCAATAAGGGAATGCCTTTTTTAGCAGGATTTTATTCTAAAGACTTAATTTTAGAAATGGTTTCATTAATATGTTTAAATATTTTTGGTTTTTTTATATAAGTTACAATCTATATCAAAGAAAGTACAGATAATTGAAGAGGAGGACACACACATCAAGATCCAAGAAAGTAGTCTGGGTGGAAAGGCCCTGCGGCTAGCCAAATTAATGACAAGCGGTGAGCAATTCCTTTTGGTTCTCCAGGATGCCCTAGAAAGGAGAACCCCGGGTTCCTGCTTAAGCATTAGCCCCGGTGTGATTTAGAGATGATTAAGTACCGATATGATAATAAATAATAACGAATAACCAACATTCTAACCTGCATGGTAGCGACGATGTGCTCCGACTTGTGTTTAAATTTGTGATTTTTTAAAATGGCGCTTGTGGCCGTCAGCCAATCAGAGGCTGGTGATTTTTAAAGAGTGAGATTTTGTATTATTTTGTTAGGATATCGTGATCGAATGATATCCACTGTGTTCTTAATGATTGTTTTAAGCTGAGATATTGTTAGTTTAGTTTAATTTAAAATTATTATTATCGCGAATTATGTGTTAGCCATTCGCGTGGCTTTCTGGGGATGCCACGCCCCTTTTTTGAAAATGTGTTATTTTGTTCGATTCGAAATATATAATTATATTATTTCTTTTCTGTGATATATTATGAGGTACTTGAATGCATTTGATGTATTTTCAATTAAGTTTGATTATTTAAAATGCCTAAAAAGCAGTCGTGTCTCTGAGCCAATCAGGAGGCTGTGTGATGTTGCCACGCCTATTTCGTGGACTTGTAAATTTTTCGTTTAAATTTTTATCGCGAATTTTGCACATTAGCAGCCCAAAGCCGATCCAGGGAAGTTCGCACCCTATGATGGAATAAAGTAAGTCCGAAAAACCAGCGCCAAGTCGAAATGAAATCTTTCTCATCCTCTTTACCCGGCTCAGTGAAAATTGGGAATGAAATTTACTGGTGTGAGCTAGGGGACCACTCCGGCATTCGCCTTCACGCTAAGGAAACCACCAGAAACCTTTATCAGAGTAGTTATCTGAAAAAGAATTGATAATCACACATCAAGATCCAAGAAAGTAACTCTCTTTTCCCATCGGGAATCGAATCCGAGCAACCGAGGTGAAAGGTAGTACAACGGAGATGGATAATTTTCGCTGATATTTTAAAATTCAGCTTAAAATCAACAAAATTACTTTCTTCTTCTTCTTCCTCTACGCATGAAAGCTGGCAGCTTGTTGCGTGTTCATTCACTACAGGTCCGGGGTATGGTGACGTCCTTCCATCGTAGTTGTGGTCTTCCTAAAGGCCTTTTCTGCTGAGGTGTCCAGTCACGTACTTTCTACTGTTCTCCATTCTATCTATGTGATCGTTCCAATTTAGTCTTCTGTCATTTATCCAGAGGTTTATAGGTTCAATTTCACATTCTTCTCTAATAACAGAGCTGCGAATTTTCTCTCTCAGCGATTTTTCCTTCAAACTTTCATTTCGGTTGTTTCATTGATTTGTTTTGTTTTTTGAGTCTCTGTTCGGCATTCACAACCATATGTTAGAACTGGTCTTATGACAGATTTGTAAATTCTTACTTTTGTATCTATTCTTAAATTTTTATTTTTCCAAACAGTATTGTTTAAACATCCCGATATTTTGTTTGCATTGTTTGCTTGATGGAGGATTTCATCTGTTATTCTGTTGCTGCTATTAATTTCTACTCATAAATATTTGAATTTCATGACCTGTTCTATACTTTTCCCTTCTATTTCTAATTCAACAAAATTACTGCCTCCTGCAAAGGTCTGAATTTACGATTTTTTTTCCTTCTATAAAATTAGTCTAATCTAATTTACGAACTTTATTTTAATGTCATATTTTTCTTCTAAGAATTGTACTTTTTCATGCTTTGGTCGTCGTAAGTTTCATCCTTCCGTGAAATTCTCGTATAAGACTTGAAAGCATAATAATAGTCCCTTCGATAGGTTGCTGGCCAAAGGAAGGCAAGACCAGTGATGGAGCTGCCATCTTATAGCCTCTGGTCAGGCTTTTCTGGAGAAAAAAAGAAAATAAAAGACAGAAGAAATGGAAAAAAGGAAAGACTCCCTGGCCCTCGGATGCCCTTCACAGTAGCCTCCGCCCGCTCATGTCATTTCCTTCCTCTACATATCAGGTGTTGCCGCACACTTGGCACTTTTAAGTCACGCTTATACAGTTACCTGTTGTCTAATAATTATTTTTTTCTATTTATTTAAATTTATACTGTGGCATTAATATGTATTTTTCTCGTTCTTTTATATATCTTGTACATATTATATATTTAATTCGTTAAATCTAGAGTAAATCAAAATACATTACAAATATTAATTGTATTGTATTTATAACATGTAATCCTTTATATATATTGTAATTTAGATGTAAGACTATTTTTTTGTATTTTTTAAAACCTGGTTGAGTAGCAGACAAGGCCTTAACTCTGCCAGGTAAAATAAAGCTATTATTATTATTATTATTATTATTATTATTATTATTATTATTAATAATAATAGCGTCGGGGTGAAAAAAACAAGAGTTAACCAAGAGAGGTTAGATAGTAAAGTTAAAGAGTGCAAAACACTCTGGAGATAAAAAAAAATTGTATAGGATCGTAACAGGTCTTGGCCTCACACTTGGAAGAACAAGAAGATGTTAATGTTATATTGAATTGACTGAATTAAAAAAAATATTAACCATAAGTAACGCCACGAGTGATTTCCAAATTATTGATAAATTCACGACTCATGAAGTGAGGAGTGAATTTATCTAGAGAATTAGGAAATGAAGAGTTGCATTTGTTAGGACTATTTAACGAATAGAATTAAGTTCTTTACTAAAAAATAATTATTTGAATATAGTAACCGGTGTTTGTTTTAAAATATTTATATAGTTTAATGTAAACGGCGATGTTTGAAAACAAATCATAAATGCGAGATCATGTATATTCACTGCAACTCGATCGTATTATTTATTGCCAAATATGATCCCAATATTGTAAGAATGCACTCTAGTGGAGAAATAATGAAACACATCAAACTATTATAATCAACACTATACGTTAATCATTTATATTTTGAATAAACAACTCAGTAAAATCACTGAATCTATTCATTATTTGCTATATTCAATGTAATTGTTCGAGAAAAATAATGGTCTAACCTGTTCAGAATATTAAAAAAGGAGGAGCTTCCTTTATCACAAAAGCTGGAGCTGATAAAGAGAAATCGATAAAGAGCGAGGTGAAACACGACTGTCATTGGTGTAAAAGAGAATTAATTGAAACATGATAGGTCATTGACAAGCATTTGCGACATGAGTTAAATAGTCGGAATAAATTTATAAAAATGATACATAACGTAGTAAGATATTAGAGCTGTGGTTATAGCAGATCAGTAGTTAGGGTAGCACATGTTGAAGGGGCGGCGCTTGTGCAATTCAAGTGAGAGTCCTACTATTATTATTAATAACGGTTGCTATGTGTAATTATTGCCAGAGCTTTGTACTCTGACTCTTGATTGCAAGGAATGTTTCCAACACTAATTAAACCACGTCAATTTATTAAATTATATTCAATTAACTCTAATATAATTAATTGCATTAAAATCATTAATATGACATGAAGATCAACAACGAGTCTTCAAAAAAGTCATACATATGGATACAGAGTTATATGCGCACACACGCACACGCACATACAGACACACACACACACATATATATATATTAGTAGTAGTAGTAGGACTTTATTAGACAAAAAGTAAGATATTTACAATATTATTTACAAATATGGGTCGCACGGGCAGTAAGCCGTACGTGCTGTTGACAGTCCGTTACAATAAAGTAATAATTGGTACTAGTATAAAGAAAAATAAACAACAAAAACAGCAATAACATTACAATTACATAAAGAAAACATAATAATATTACAATTAAGTAATAACACAATAGCATTATACACTAGAAAAACATTAACATTACAATTACATAAAGAAAACACATTAATATTACAATTAAATAATAACACAATAGGCATTATACACTAATTAATTTATATGATAATTGTTAATAATTAATGGTATTGCATTTGGATAACATAATTATTCATGAATGAGGTGTTGTCCTTATTTTTCGCGGTTTTTGTCCAGAAAATTTACCGAGTATATTACCCCCCCTGAACTCATATATATATATAATCATGATACTATATATAATGGGTTGCTGTGTGTGTGTGGGTATATTGTAAATTTTGGCGGATGTATGTATGATTAAGAGAGTTTTCTTCGGTTTTCCGCGCCCTGGATTTAAGGTCGGCCGACTTGAATCCATGGCAACGAAAACTCAAGGAAACTTTCTTAATCATATATATATATATATATAATATATATATATATATATATATATATATATATATATCATCATCATCATCGGTATCTTGGCAGCTGCCGCCGTCTTCCGGAAACCAAACGCCATTCCTCTCTGCCCATCCATTGATCTTCCTCCGTTCCTTTGATATTCATAGCTGCGTGTACCCCTTCTATCCAAGTTTTCATAGGTCTTCCTCTCTTCCTCCTTTCCATTGGGATCCATTCCATAACAATGTTTGGCAAACTTTGCTCTGGCATTCTTTTGACATGGCCATACCACTGTAATCTTTTCTTTTCTATAATGTCTATGATGTCCGGCTCCTCTTGTACACCCATAATTTCCCTTATTTCTTTATTTCGAATTCTACCATTCTAGATTTTCCAGCTGATCTTCTTCAAACATCCATTTCTGTACTTAAAATTCTTTTCATTTCCCTGGTAGGAATTTGCCAGACTTCAGCACCATGTGTTAAAATGCTCTGAATTATGGTTTGACATATTTGTAACTTTCTATTTTTTGTAATATATATATATATATATATATACAGTCCACCGCTGTGGTCTCGAGATAGCGTGCTGCCTTGTCACGCAGCGGGCCCGTGTACGATCCCCGGTCGGGGCAGGTTTTCTGGGTGAGGTTCTTATCGGGGTTTTTCCTCGCCTGTAAGACAAATTTCAGGAAACATTTAAGGCCCAAACGGTCCCCGACACCATATGGCCATCATCATCTTCATCATTATCATCATCATCATCCTCCTTCACCGGTATGGAAAGCAACGAGAAACTACCACATCCACAATCCCGTAGTAAAGCTGCATAGCATGAAAATGTTATGATTGCAGTGAAAGACCTGCCCTCGGGCAGAATTACTATGAATGGATATATATATATTATATCGCTCATGGGCTGCTATAATAGCACAACTCAAAAACCAAGTTATGAGATAAATGATATTAAATTTTTTTAAACACCGAATACAGATATCATATGACAAACGCAACTGCCATTTGGTGGTGATACATTGAACTAATGAAAGTGCCACTATTGCTGAAGAAAAAATACTATTTTATATATATATATATATATATATATATTATATATAATTCAATAAACGTATAAAGACAATTGTTCAAATGTCAGTTTTTTATTACGGATGAGCCCATGTAGGACTACGCAAATTACTTAGATTTATTTCTTTTGAGCCCAAATTTATTTCATTCTTTTGCTATGAGCTTTTTTCTATCGTCTGTCCAAGTTGTTCCATTTTTGTTCTTCGGTTTGTCCTCTTGGTCAACTTGCCACTTATTCACCTTAATTCTAAATATATCTCTGTTTGGGATATCTTCTTTTGTAATTCCTGCAAATTTTAAGTCCTTTTTGACTTCATCAATCCACTTCATAGTATCCACTGGAGCTTTACTTCTGTTTTCGTAGAATTCCATTATCTGTTTTGTAAGCCTATTTGAGTTCATTCGTTTAATATGGCCATAACATTTTAACCTTCGTTTTCTAATATCACTATGAATGTCTGTATATATTTTTATTTCCTTTCTACTTCTGAGTCCAAATGCTTAATCTATGACTTGTGGACCTAAAATTTTTGTTACAATTTTGCATTTTTTTCACTATATTTTCAATCTTTTTTCTGTTCAAAATTAATATTTCTGCTCCATAGATGCATACTGGTTTAATTACAGTGTTATAGTGTCGTAATTTTGTATGTAAAGATATGCATCTTTTTTATTATAAGTGTTGTGAGTAAGGCGAAATGCTGGTTCCATTTTTTGGCATCTATTTATTTTGGCTTTAGTTTCAATTCAAATTTCGTGAATTTTTTCACCAAGATATTTAAATTGTGAAACTCGTTTAATTTTTCCATATTTGATTTCCAGGTATTTTGGCGCTTTTTTAATGCATGAAATATATTCCTTTTTTTTTTTCAAACGAAATTTGCAGACCAACTTTCCCTGCAATGTCATTTAATAATTGAATCTTTTTTTGTGCTGTTACAACATCACTTTATTATATTTTTAGCACCTTATATGTGATACGTGATATAAAAACTGCTTATCTGCAACCTCCGTAAAACATACCACATAACTCCAGTATTTGAAATGTTGTCTTGGCTGCGATTGGAAGACAGGCGAAAGATACATTGCTTCTGCTTCTTATTCAACACTTTGTCCACCTCATCACCCCCTTATATTTCTACTCGCTTCCATTCGCTATCCTCCCACCATAACTTAAACACACGATCGAGAGAAAATTTAACTCAGCTGTTCCTCTACATCGAACATCTCTCTATTCCTCACCCTTCCTTGTTTTAGCCACTCGACTCTGGAATTCCCTCCCCTCGTATATCAAGGACTGCCCGACTCAAAAACAGTTCAAAAAGAAACTCACTTCATATAATCCGTGAAGGATGATGATGATTGTGTTTTTCCAGCCCTTAAATACGATCCTAAGCCATACCTTACCATTTCGTACTCCTATTTGATTTTAATACTCCTATTTGATTATATGATTATCATAAGTAATGCCACGAGTGATTTCCAAATTATCGATAAATTCACGACTCACGATGTGAGGAGTGAATTTATCTAGAGAATTTGTAAATCAAGAGTGGCATTTGTTAGGACTATTTAACGAATAAAATTAAGCTGTTTACTCACAAATCATTGTTTAGCTATAGCTATTTTAAAATATTTATATATTTAATGTGAACGGCGATGTTTGAAAATAAATGAGAAACGATTGATACGCTTCATTTGCTTCTTTTGTTCGTCACTGCAACCAGATCATATTATTTATTCCCAAAGCAAAGCAATATTGTAAGAATGCACTCTAGTGGAGAAAAAATGAAACACTTCAACATTTATATTAATTCATTTCTGATGTCCTATGATGTAAATAACAATTTTTTTTGGAATGTTATTATCTGGGAAAGAATACATTTAAGAAAGTCCAAACATTGGTTTCTTTTCTTTTGTGATATAATCAATTGCTACAAATGTTTTTATATTAACTCCCGCATGCGCTATGTGTTGACATTCATGCACTATATATACAATCTGGTACTTGTATTTCTTAGTAAGTCAGTCACTGCAAAATAATGCTATGACCTATTCAGAATGTTAAAAAAGAGGTGCTTTCTTTAGTTGGTAAGTTCTAGAAGAAACACGACTGTGGTTGGTTGTAATTCAAAAATCATTGTAACGTGATTGGTCATTGACTACCATTTGGGGCATGAGTTAAATAAATAGTCAAATGGAAACAACTTGAACGGCCGATTACTCTGAAGTCAAAAAAAATAATTTGTGAAAGGGAATCCAAGTTTCAGACAAAAACCAGGTAAATTTCCTCATTTTTATTTAATTAATACTTTTTCCATATCATAGACACACGTGCAACCAATCATCCTACATGCGAAAGTACCATATGAAATGAATGTAAACACAAATTATCGAAAGGAAGCGCTTTATATTAAATTCGAAAATAGAGGAAGTGGATTTTTTCTAGAATCTGAGAGAAGGCCTGAAGCAGAGATATATTGTGGTACTCCTTCCTATCTAATTTTCCATACATCGACTATACGCTCTTGGTTAAACAAAGGAATTCTACAAACATTTGAACACCAAGTAAAACTTTTTAACAAATGCTCTTTGCATGAACGAGGAATAAGCATAGAAACGGGTAAACATTTCGTTTGTGTAACTCCCTCGTTAAAGTAAGTCTTTGCTTAAGGCATTCATGCTATTTCCAAGTTCAAATAAAATCTGACATTTATATTGTAGCACATATTTAACTATAAATCCCGCTCCATTATGGCTCTAACTAAGCGCTCTACGGAAGTGAGCGAAGAAAAGTTTCCGGACTCTTGCTGCTTTTGTTTGCTATTTCTCTGCACCCTATCGGTATTAAAGAGAAACAGCATTTTTACAGGGAAGTTACAATACTGAAGATAAAATGTGATCTAAGAATATACAAATATCATCATCATCATCATCACTCCAGGGATTAGGCAATTGCCCGTTCCGACTTCATAATGCATCAGCCCAACGTCTTCTAGGTCTTCCAACATCACGTCTTCCTCTTGCTTGATAATTTCTTGCTTACAATGGATATCTCTCCTTACTCATTCCGTCCATGTGATCAATCCATTTCTGTCTGTAATTCGTGACTTTATCCAATAAAGGCTGTACTTTCAATTCTTCTCTTAAATCCTCATTTCTTATTCTATCAAGTCCTGTACTACAAATGTCAGAATATTACATTTCTATGTATTTTTACTTATAAACAATTCAGCGCACCAATACCCTTGTGCAGAATCTTGTGTTGCCACACTTCGATTATTTTGACGTTATATATTAGAGTGAAACCTGTCTTATCCGGAACCTTTATAAGAAGGAAACCTGTAGAGACGGAAAAAAAAATCTCCAGAACTCTACGTTTTTTATGTAAAATCGTCCTGTATAAGTCGGAAACCTTCATAACGCGGAAACAGAATGGTTTTTAAAGTACCAATAGTTAATTTTTACCTCAGTAAGACGAAAAATTATTCTTAAGCACGTTCTAATTACAGTATTAATAACCACACGTGAAAATTCTGCATATGATGCTACTGCATTATATCGTTTTACCTTCTTGTGTTGCCATTGTATTGCGGGGATACCCTTGCTTATGTGTGACAGCGAGGAATCTCTCGCTTTTCCTTGCCTGCTTACGTAACCTGCGAGGGAGTTGGGAAACTTTTCATTCCTGTTGAAGCCTCCTGTAATTGAGTCTCTTGTCGATTTTGTGTGACTATTTAACTCATGCTACAAATGCTAGTCAATGACTAATCACGTTTCAATGAATGTTATTTTACAACCAATGACAGTCGCGTTTCACCTCGCTCTTTATCGATTTCTATTTATCAGCTCCTGCTTTTGTGATAAAAAAAGCTCCTCCTTTTTAATGTTCTGAACAGGTCAAAGCATTATTTTTCTCCAACACATACATCGAATATAGCAAATAATGAAAAGATTCCTTGATTTTACTGAGTTGTTTACTAAAAAAATAAATGAATAACCCGTAATGTTGATTATGATATATAGTTTGATGTGTTTCATTATTTCTCCACTTGGGTGCACTCTTACAATATTGCGATCTTATTTGGCAATAAATAATATGATCAAGGTGCAGTGAATGAACATAACCTCACATTTCTGATTTGTTTTCAAACATCGCCGTTTACATTAAATATATAAATATTTTAAAATAACTATAGTTAAACAGTGATTTGTGAGTAAACAGCTTAATTTCATTCGTTAAATAGTCCTAACAAATACCACTCTTGATTTCAAAATTCTCTAGCTAAATTGGAAATCACTCGTGGCATTACTTATGATAAAGTAGTTTTGTATTGTCGTGCAAACTGAGCTGCGTTGTAAACACTATTCTGTCTGTATTTTAGTTCAATACGTTATGTCTTTAAAGCGTGCATGTAAAACCCTTACACTGCGTGAGAAAATTCAAGCTTGTAATTCGGGAACCCTTTATAAGAAGAATAGCTGCCAAGACGGAAATATATTTAAGGAACCATCATGTTCCTTCATAGACAGGTTTTACTGTATAATGATTAGGGCTGAAAAAATGTATTGGTTACAGGCTAGGCTGCGCTGTGTTTAAAAAACTGCACGTTGACACGCGCTACCCGGGATAGACTTATGAGTCTTCTTCTTCTTCTTCTTCACGGTTTAGGTGTATCTACTAGCCTATTCCGGCTCCAAATTGCTGCTGTTTCCATCTTTTCTTTGGTCTTCCCAAACTTCTTCTTCCATGTGGTGAATAGCTGTATGCTGCTTTTGGTATTCTATTCTCAGTCATCCTTGCAAGTGTTCTTTCCAGTTTGTTCTGCATTTCACTACATAGGTGAATTCATCGTAAATCACGATTCCACATTTTCTCCCGTTTTAAATAGTTTTACCAACCCTTCTCTTATCATTAGCTCAGGATAGGGATGTATGGAGAGCTTATGTCCGTGCGGCCATGAACCTACGGGTAAGTTCCAATCATACACCATGCGCATGCGGCAACGAACGCGACGCGGTTTTCACTATGAAATCACGGGATGCAGCCAACATTTACACGATATTTTAATGAAACTAAAAGCTAATCTAACGCAATTTAAGTAATCTAACCTGTGAAAGAATGCAACGCCCAAAAGTAAATAGTAAGTAAGTTGAAATTCTATAGTATATGTATACAGATAATTAGTAGATACTCTATATAAGGAACACTTAAAAGATTTCATGTACGCGGGTGATAAAATCAAGCTATGCCAAATATCTCATTAACGCCGATCACGAAATGAACATCATAGAAAATACTCTCACGATAATTCAAAGAGAAAACATTCCGGAAAAGATAAATATATTGGAACATCTTGAGATTATAAAATAAATAAACAATACCATAATTCTTAATGAGAACGCACCCCAGTCAAACAACCCCGTATACGAGATCGTCAAAAACAAGTCAGTTGCTGCTTCAGACACTTGGAGTCTACATGTTCATAAACAACAACAACTAATAGCAGAAGCTCATCCTGCTGATGATGGAAGTTAACTTCCGAAAGACCACCAGATATTTTAAATATAATATTTTAACATAGTTGAGGACGACGGCACCTGCCAAAAAGGTAAACATTTTAAGTTTTTATGTTATACTCTATGTTGGCAGCACTGGAATACTACTTTTTTTAAATTAGAATATTCGTTAAAATCAATATGGCTGTCACTTGTTCAAGCTATGTGTGTAGTTAAATATCATAGAAAAAATATTGTAATAATCATTATAAATATCTAAAAATCATTGTATTTGGTGGGACATAATTTGAAAAATGGAGCCCTAAGAATAAAAGTTGACAGATGTTTATGAGGGTATTAAAAAAGTTAAGTGTTGTAAAAAAATAGCCTGATTTTCATCCCACATTAGACGTAGAGGCCACTACATGGGCGTGGCACCTATAGGCAGGGAACGGCAACTCTGAGCAACACATTAGATAGGTAGGGGGCTAGAAATCGGCGGCCGTCCACAGATATGCGGTTATCAAGATGCCAAGTGCTGCGGAGGTGTTTGGAATTTAATGCAAACATCTGATGTGCAATCAAGCGATTAAAAATTGTACACAATCATCCCTTGTATCCCCGACATTTGTAATTTTACAATTAAAATTTGCAACCTCACCTGATATCGACCCGTTAGTCATGAAGCAGATATACTACCTCTGAGAAGAACAACATAAAAAACGGCAGAAAACAAATGAATGCACGTAACAATGGATCTACTCAGCCAAACGGGTATAAAAATCAATGATACAATTTACTTTATGGCTTTAAATGTTAAAACAATATTTAAGGGTAGCCATGAGTGAATTTTGAGTGAAAATTGACCAAAACACACATTTTGTGTTTTATCTAATATATAAAAATGTTTGTTTGGTTGTTTGTTTGTTCGTAGTTTATGTTCATCCGATTGTGATAGGGTTTTTTTGAAAAATGTTCAGGGGATTCCCGGGATGAACATAGGCTATAAGAGAGTTGTGATACTCAACTGTTACACCCTTTGTAGTGAAAAACGTGAAAAAATAATTTTTTACGCTTAAATGGTTTACGCTGCCTATATCACAACAAATACACAAAATTAATTTACACTGAATTGCATACCTCAAAAAAATTCTACTAAAAATCCGCTACAGCAAATGTTTATCTTTTACGAATAACTCACAATAGCCATTTTTCTCTTTCGTTGATGCCTAAAAGATCGTAACGCTCAACCCTTTCGCCCTTAAAATCACCCTTTGTAGTGAAAAAGTTAAATAAAAGTGGCTTTTTGTACGCGTAAATGGCTTACGCTGCCTAAACCATAACAAATACACCAAATTAATGTACACGGAAATGAATATCTCAAAAACCTCTACAAAGAAGCCCGCGACAGCATAGGCCTATGTTTATTTTTTTATGTATAACTCTCAATAACCATTTTTTGTCTTTCAATGATACCAAGAACATCGGGATTAAGTAGATTCCCGGGCAAGCAGAGCAGCAGCACGGATAACGCGAATTAACTAATTTTGTCTTTCAGCTTATTTATGCCAAGTACATCGGGATACGTAGATTTCCGGGCAATGCCGGGTAATCAGCACGTGATATCTAAAAATAACTCATTCAACTAAACTTAAAACACGTTATAATTTATTTAGGCGTAGCAGCGCACTCCCAGTATTAGTCAGTCCCTCATCAAATTCTCCTAAGCTTCCTGTTCAAGAAAATATATAACATATCGATTTTTCGCCATTATTAAAGCTCTGGCGGCCATTTTTAGACTCCCCCACAACTAGTGACAGAAATAATACCAATATATTAAATATTTTAAAATAACTACATTTAAATCATATTTGAAGAGAAAAATTATACGCTCAGACCGGGACTTGAACCCGGGACCCTTGGTTCTCTAGACCAAGTGCTCTACCAACTGAGCTACCTGAGCAAGTACCGATCTAAACGCAAATATTTCTCTATATACATTGTAATTCCCGTCCACCAAATGCTGTGAAGCCATGCTTCTATCTTGCAAATGGCGGCTCCTTTATTAAGAAGACATATTTGGGAATTATACATTACAGCCAGTACGGCTGAATAAAGGAGCCGCCATTTGCAAGATAGAAGCATGGCTTCACAGCATTTGGTGGACGGGAATTACAATGTATATAGAGAAAGATTTGCGTTTAGATCGGTACTTGCTCAGGTAGCTCAGTTGGTAGAGCACTTGGTCTAGAGAACCAAGGGTCCCGGGTTCAAGTCCCGGTCTGAGCGTATAATTTTTCTCTTCAAATATGATTTATCCATCATTGAGATGTACGAAATCAATAATAAAATACATTTAAATGATTTGTGAGTAAACAGCCTAATTTTATTCGTTAAATAGTCCTAACAAATGCCACTTTTAACTTCCAAATTCTCTAGATAAATTCACTCCTCACTTTGTGAGTCGTGAATTTATCGATGATTTGGAATTCACTCCTGGCATTGCTTATGATAAATAGTTCGTAACAAATTCTGTCAAATAATTTAAAAAATAATAATTTTCTTCATCAGGTTAACCAGATACGCTATGCAATAAAAAGTAGGTATATAAAAATTAAAAACAATTCAAATCAAATGCTATTCACCTTGTAATGAATAATGGAATTCCATTGATATTATTTCAAATTTCTGTTCTGTTCCATAATATCACAAACAATTCATTCTCAGGATCTATTGTGTATTCTCTTAAAAAACTGGTGACGGATTTTTTCTCTCTCCTTTGAATGGCTCACATATCTTTCGCAAAAAAATATATACACTTCTGCCTACATTTTTGCAATGAAAAGAACTTTTTTTACCTTCACTTTTTTTTTGTAGATGTTCCATTTATCCAACTGACAAGGCCTTTCTCGTGTCGGGGGTAATAATAGACTCTAACGCCAGATGGCAGTGCTATCGCGCCAGTGTGAATAAAATGGCCGCCATCCATCAATTGCATGACACTGCTTTATTTTCAACGATCAAGAGAAATTTTTCATAGCAATGTTGAATTGAGGAGAGTTTTTGTACCAGAATCACGGGGACAAATACAAGAACATTATTAAAAATAAATATCTTACTCAAAATTATATTGATTTTATATGAAACCCTATAATTCTACAATTAAAAAAGAACGATTACGTCCATAGCTTTTCTTAGATTCCTGTATTATACAAATTAAATAAGAGTTTGTGTGTTTGTCATTTTTATATACAAAATCTCTAGTAGGCTTATATATATATATATATATATATATATATATATATATATATTATGACTATAGTTTTGACATTTACCTATGAAGGCCAATTCTGACATGAAAAGAAAAATAAGTGTCTGTGTTTATATTTATTTTCATGTAATAATTGACCTTCATTGCTAAATGTCAAAAAATAGTTGTAACATCTAAATATACAAGCTTTACTGCTATGAAGTAAACATTCCCTTTAAAAATACTTAGTTGTTATAGTAGCCACCAGATGACAGTTGGAACGATATCCCGCAGCTTCTCGTGTAAATTGAGAATAATATATATATATATATATATATATATGGTATGATAAGAAAAATAAATGCCTGGACGGGATTCGAACCCGGATCTCTGAGTATGTACCTCAGCGTGATATTCATTACACTACCAGGCGAATCCAATTCAAACACTTATTTTTCTTATATATGTATTATATTCTCCATTATTACTAGATGTCGCGAGAACTCGGTCTTCACTGCCATCTAGTAGCTGATTATAACAAGTAAGCAAATTAAAGAGAATATTTATTTTACTTTATAGCAGTGACGCTTTATCGATGTTATAATTAAATGTAATGGATAATATAATACATATATAAGAAAAATAAGTGTTTGAATTGGATTCGCCTGGTAGTGTAATGGATATCACGCTGAGGTACAGACTCAGAGATCCGGGTTCGAATCCCGTCCAGGCATTTATTTTTCTTATCATACCATATTAAGCTTGCACTGCTCAATGTTAAACATTTAATTATAATATATATATATACATACCATCCATCCACAGTAATTCTGCCCGAGGTCAGGTCTTTCACTGCAAACATAGCATTGCACCTTTACTAGGTGATTGTAGGTGTGGTAGCTTCCCGTTGCTTTCCACACCGGTGAAAGATGATGGCCATATGATTTCGGGGACCGTTTGGGCCTTAAAGTTTTCCTCACATTTGTCTTAGAGTTGAGGAAAAACCCTGATAGAAACCTCACCCAGAAAATCTGTCCCGTCTGGGGATCGAACCCGGGCCCGCTGCGTGACAAGGCAGCACACTACCTCGAGACCACAGCGGTGGACATATATATATAAATGACTACGGACTTATAGACCATCAGTTTGCAACAAAAATTCACAAATTTCCCTTAATTAATGTACAATTCCTAAGTAATGAAACTTTAGTGTATATACTTCTCACTCCTTAAGGCCTGATAACCAAAGTAATGAATTTAGTTAATTCCAGGAAAGTTTTGTTACCTTAATGTTGAAAATGCTTTTCAGCTGAGAACTGAAACAACGTGCATTTAAGGGGAAATGTTAGTGCATGAATAGGGCTTAGAGGCGTTTAAACCTTATCAGATTTTGGGTCTGATAGCAACAGGGTATAGAGCGCATTCAATTCTACGCACGTTCTATTTTCTATAGAGCAACCGAGCATCAACAGATGAAAGAAACAGAGAACATAGATATTCCTAGCATGTCAGGATATTGGTTTCAAACAGCCCCAAGCTACGCTTCTCGAACAATCATTTAACATTGGCTCCCTCAATGCCAACTAAAAATACATAGTTTCAGTAAATATAACCTTAATCACATAATATTGTATGGTCCAGTTAATATAAATAGATTTACATGTAACACCAAACGGTTTTGCTCCTGAACCAGCAATATTCACACATTATTTAAGTATTTAATCTCCTTGTTAATCATGGAAATCAAATAATACTTGACTATTTAACTCATGCCCCAAATGGGAGTCAATGACCAATCACGTTTCAATGATTTCTGTTTTACAACCAATCAGAGTCGTGTTTCACCAAATATTTATCAGTGTTATATTTACCATATTAAAGAAAGCTCCTCCTTTTTTAATATTCTGAACAGGTCTGACCATTATTTTGCAGTGACTGAGCCCATAAGAAGTACGGTTACTAGATTGTATAATATAGTGCATGGATGTCAACACATAGCGCTTGCAGTAGTTAATATAAAAACATTTGTAGCAATTGATTATACCACCAAAAAAAGAAACCGCTTTTTGCACTTTCTTAAATGTATTTTTTCCCAGGTAATAATCCAGAAAAATATCATTGTCACATTTACATCATACGACATCAGAAATGAATTAATATACAGTTTGATGTGTTTCATTTTTTCTCCACTAGAGAGCATTCTTACGATATTGCGTTCCTTTGGCCATAAATAGTATGATCTGGTTGCAGTGATAAACAAAAGAAGCAGATGAAGCGTACCTATCGTTTCTCATTTGTTTTCAAACATCGCCGTTTACATTAAATATATAAATATTTTAAAATAACTATAGTTAAATAATGATTTGTGAGTAAACAGCTTAATTTTATTCGTTAAATAGTCCTAACAAATGCCACTCTTGATTTCCAAATTCTCTACATAAATTCACTCCTCACTTCGTGAGTCGTGATTTTATCGATAATTTCGAAATCACTCGTGGCATTACTTATGATAACTCCAGAGTTATTCTATAATAATAATAGGTATTATTACAGCCAATGGCCGTGTAGAAAGAATTGTTTTCATGTCTTACAGAAGTCTGTTATCGATGTTCCTATGTTTTTACACTCTAACAGGTGATATCGGTCGCAGTGCGACCCACATAGTTTGCACTTGCACTTTTCTTCTGGGTTATGGTGCTTCACTGTTGTGCATATCCTCTGGTGGAAACCATGGACCGCGACTCTCGTCACGGTGTGTCTCAGGTCGTATCTGGCTGCTGTCCATTCCCTGTAGATCATCGCATCCGTTGCGTAGAACTCAGGCCATATCTGTTCTCTCTTCTCGTTGAGTTCCCACAGCAGTTCTTTGTAGGCATCTGTTGCCGGCACGAGAAGGTCCAGGTGGAGCTCTTCTATGAAGAATGGCTCCTTTGTCAGTATGTATGTGAGGCGTGAAGGCGTGTATTTTGATACGCTTAGCGCTGTCTTTAAAAAGTGTGCTTTGACTTTCTCTATGTCCTGTGAGATCCGTGGGGTATTTACAATTATATACTCCCCGAAGGCAGGTCTTTCACTACAATCATAGCATTTTTATGCTATGCTTGCAGCTTTACTAGGGAATTGTAGGTGTGGTAGCTTCCCGTTGCTTTCCACACCGGTGAAGGATGATGATGATGACGATGGTTTCGGGGACCGTTCGGGCCTTGAAGTTTTCCTGACATTTGTGTTACAAGTGAGGAAAAATCCCGATAATAAAACTCAGCCAGAAAAACTGTCCCGACCGAGGATCGAACCCGGGCCCGCTGCTTGAGCTGGCAACACGCTACCTCGATATCACAGCGGTGACAACTGAAGACATAAAGATAAATATAATTATAATTTTAATATTACTGATTGCTAATGACCATCCTGCCACTGATTTGTAAACAAAGGAGCAATTAAATGTAAATTAAACGAATTATTGAATTCTTTTGATGAATGAATAAAAACACAACAATCCTCCTCCATGCCAATCTGTCTCTTCCATATTCAAGTTAGACACTTTAATTTTCTTTAGATCGTTCATTCTGTCAACCTCCCATCTGATCTTCGGTCTTCCAACTGCTCTGCCTCCTATAGGTTCCCATTTATTGAGCTTGTTGACCAGTCTCTGATCATCCATTCTTATCAAATGTCCAAGCCAACCAATTCTGAGTGATCTTATATGGTTTACTATGTTCTGATTTTTTATTAATTTGTTTAGTTCGTTATTTGTTTTGATTCTCAACGGTTATCAGTTTCTCTATTTGGTTCAAATATTCTTAAAATTTTCCTTTCGAAAATTAATAATTTCCATTTTATTGATTATTTTAAGACCCAAGTTTCACTAGCATAAGTAACTACTTGTCTAATGAGTGGTTTGTATAACCTTATTTTTGCTGTCCTTCAAATATTATCGGACCAACGATCTGTGCCCCTTTAGCGCTGCAGTCGTTCTTAGAAAAGTTAACACCTGTACTCACTCCATTCCACGCGCCTCCCTCCCACCACGTCAATCAACAGCCAGGATAGCTTTCCGAGTAGTGATGTTGCCAAACTTCCCACAAACAGTGTCATGGATCTTGATTACTGAATAATGTAAGTTTAATTATTACTTCTTCATATTTAATTTAAGTAGGTCTAATAACACTGATTGAATTTTATTATCTGCTTACTTACTTACTGGCATTATCGAACCCGTAGGCTCATGGCCGCGCGGACATAAGCTCTCCATACATCCCTATCCTGAGCCAATGCTTTCCAATCATTCCCGGAATAATCTACTTCCCTCAAATCATAGTTAATGTTATTCTACCACCTCATTCTTGGTCTACCAACTGGGCGTTTTCCTTCTGGCTTTCCTACAAGAAGCTTCATGCAAGTCTTTCATTCCCCATACGTGCAACATGCCCTGCCCATCGCAGTCTACGAGACTTAACTCTTCTTATTATATCTGGCTTCCTATAAAGACCATGTAGTTCATTGTTACGTAGTCTTCTCCATTCACCTGTCTTTTCATCTCTCTTTCGTCCAAATATTTTCTTAAGAACTTTATTCTCAAAAACTCGTAATCTCCTTTCCTCCCTTAAAGTAAGAGCCCATGTTTCGCATCCATATAATATAACTGGTAGAATAATAGTTTTATACATTTTCAGCTTAACGTTTTTTGAAAGGAGTTGGGACATCAAAAGTCTCTGCAATGCATAACAGCACGCATTTCCAGAATTGAGCCTATGTTTAATTTCTTTCTGCATCTCATTCCTATTTGTGATTATTGTTCCTAGGTATTTGAATTCAGCCATTTCCTCAAAATTTCCCTCATTTGTCATTAGCTGTCCATTTCCATTATATAATGTATTTCTACATGTGATCATATATTTAGTTTTATTGGTATTTACTTCCAGTCCTAATTTCTTAGTGTTACTCAGTAGTTACTTGTTAGTTATATTTATTTCACCACTCCGTGCTACAGTGCTCATGTTGAGTTGACAACACTGGACTGTGAGTGCAATTAACCTGTCCCCCAAGAAAGCTCAAAATTATTAGTGTGAGGGGGGAAAGAAAAGGAAGAGATACGAATGCAGGGAGGGAAATTATTTATCGAGGTAGAAAAGGAGTAAGTGTTTAGTTCGCATATCTTACGGGGGTACAGATCCATTGGTCAGACTACATATATATTTCGGTGAATATAAAAATTACGTCACATAGAAAGCTAGTTTCAATATGGCTGCGAATGTTAAAGTATAAGCCAGAGGATGCACTTCTACACCAGTGAGATGCACCGTCTTTAAACCTAATTTTCAATCCTTATAAGTTAGATATCCATTAATATTTCTAAATTAGCGATAAACATTGCGCGAGATTGTCATTCTTTCAGTTCATATGTTTTTACACATTCGCTAAGTTTAAACGAGGTTTGAAAATAAACGCAATAACATTTGAGTAGTAAATTATGTTCATTACCGGAGGGTTCAGTTTATTAATATTGTGCTCCTAGAATTCAATACATAAAGCACTGCCATTCGTTCCCAATATTATTCAATTTGATGAAATTAAATGCAAATAAAAGCCTTAAACCATATGGTGTACTTTTATTAACAGGTTTAATGAAATGTAGATCGCCATTTAACGCACAATTTATTATTTACATTCAAAAAATGACAGCAATATGCGTTTTTTATGATATAATTATGTTATAAAGCTTTAAATAAATGTTTTAATCAATAACAAGTATTCAATTACTTCGTTAATGACATATGTTGCTTTGAAGATTACACCTCTCATTATGTCTTTGTTGTTCTCCTTGGTCCTTCCGTAAAGCTGGGGTTCCACAGGGTTCGGTACTTGGACCTTTGCTTTTTTCAATCTACATAAATGGCATATCTAACTCCCTAAAGCATTGCAAACATAATTTATTTGCAGACGACATGCAAATCTACATCCACACAGACAAATATTCACTAAATGACGCTGTTGCCAAAATTAACGAGGATCTTGACTCACTAATGACTTGGACAGTTAAATATGGACTGCAATTAAATCCTAGAAAGTCACAATCAATCATTATGGGTCATCAGAGACTATTATCTACAATTAACCTAAACACAGTTTCGCATGTGTCACTAAATGGAGTTCAAATCCCTTATAGTGAGACAGTAAAAATTCTAGGAGTATTTGACAAAAACTTAAATTGGAATACACACATAAATCATACATGCAAAACAGTCTTCTCAATAATACATTCATTAAATCGTGTACGAAATTGTTTTGTTCATTCGCCCTTAGGAAAATGTTAGTAGAAACACTTGCAATGCCCCATTTTGATTATTGTGACACTCTTTTTACAGACTTAAATATTATTTCCACTCAAAGACTTCAACGTGTTCATAATTCTTGCGCACGTTTTATTTGTGGTATTCGCAAATTTGACCATGTTACACCGTCCCTGGAACAATTATCGTGGCTTCGTCTAAGAGATCGTAGAACTGTCCATTCCCTATCCCTTCTCTATAAAATACTTCACACATCATCGCCTAATTATTTGTCACGCCGCTTCATCAGACTATCCGACACACATAATCTTGACAATCGATCCCATCAGCACAATGTCCTTTATATCCCGCCTCATCACACTGTATATTATTCATTATCTTTTACGGTCTCACTTACCAAAACATGGAATTCCCTTCCGCCCTATGTCAGAGACTGTCAAACTATAACATCCTACAAAAACAAACTAAAGAATTATTTAATAACAAACTAACTTATACACCTCACTGATAGTATTCTTTTAGCAATATTAATATATTTAATTATTTATGAAAATAATATTAAGAATAACAAATATTTTTATTTGTTTTGTTTTAAATATCTCATTATTTTCCTGTTTTTTTATATACACTAGACAGGGACAATGTATACAATGCCTTGCTTGTATACATTTTATTATTAGTTTTAGTCTTAATTTTAACTAATATTAACTGGTTGTATTATAGATCGTAATATGTATATTAGATATTATCTTTTGATCAAATTTTTACTTAGTGCTTAATATTAGAGTTAATTAAGATTGTTATATTCTGATGTAATATATGTTTGTCCTGGTGAGTGGAAGAGAAGGCCACATGGCCTTAACTCCACCAGGCTAAATAAATCTAATCTAATCTAATCTTTCTATTTTCTTAAATGTATCCATTCTTTTGTTGTCATTAGAGACCGGAAGTTAGATAAATGCCTACAGTTATTTATTATAGATATTGTAAAAGTGACTTCATATAAGTTCATACCGACGACCCTAGAGTTGTTTTCCATGAAGTTAATTTTGCCTGTAAATGCCTATTTCAGCTTACAATGCCTATAAATGCCTATTTGCCATTTTTATCCAAATTAACCTACTATTTCAATTAAATTAATTGAAATGGACAAACTTCATGACACATACAATTGCATAGAAACCTTCAATTGACTGACAATATTATTTTTGATGTTGGTAACATTGAATTCAGTCTGTAGTCCTCGTTCACAGACAGGTGGTTGAAAGATAAAGTGGTGCGACATGTGTATGTGGCTTATTTTTGTTTTGAGTTCCCCCCCCCTTTAGAACAGTTGTTTCACGATGCTTAATGAATGAATGGACAACACTAAAACAGTGAAAGACAAAGTCACCAATTTCGTGAAAGAATTTGGTGCGGAAATATTCTCAGGTGCCGATTCAATATTGTTTAGCAAAGTGTGTAAAATTTCATTGAATTTCGCGAAGAAGTGTCATGTTTCGCAGCACGTACACACTGCAAAACATAAGTATGCTCTTTGTAAAAAGGCAAAACAAGTTCCAAAATCATCTTTGATATCTTCGTATGCTATTGATAGCATATGTTTATATTCTTTACGTAAGGCTGTAAAAATGTACGTTGTAGTCAATTTTTGTAAGAGCCTATTTTGATTTTTAGTGCATATTAATGATTTTAGTGCCTTTTTGCCTGCCTATTTTGAACTTTTTAAGTGCCTAACATCGGGACTCTAGTTATCATTGTTAACTCTTTCTCGTTCATTCGCTTTCAATATACTAATTACCAGTATTTTATTGAAATAATTTCCACAATATTATTTTCAACTTATATTATTTTGTTTTATTAAAACTTTCTGTTCTGCCTGTTCAGGTCTGCTCTTCAAATGACGAAAAGAGCGATTTTCCACATTTCATGGCAACTTTATTATAGTTTCTAGGCCTAACGCCATTTTGGAACTCAATGTCAAAGAACGTTAGAATCTAAGATAATTAGGGAGTAAAATTTTCACCTGCAAAGAATTTTATATTTTTATGTGAACATAGCCTATAAGGGCTTGTATAGATACATTAGTTTCCAATGTTACAGACTTTCTAACGCCAAATATCCCTAAAATGATATAAGTATTTAGTTTAGTTCGGGATAGGGAGGCGGGCAGATTGCTCTGAGCACAACGCCTCAAAGGTCTATTGCGCTATCCCAGTATAGTATGGATGAATGGACTGAAGTGTACTCTACGGTGTTATGTGAGTTACAGGTTGTGTTCCTAGTCCGTCATACCAGGTTCTTCTCTCATGACCCATACCGCCATTCTTTAGGGTTGACCTCGTGGTTGCGAATGGGAACTACAGCCCTACTGTTGGCCCGTTCTGTCCTATTTTAATGCTCACGCTTGTAGTCATAAGCCATCAGTATGAGCACCACTAGATCCCCGCAATCATATATATTTTCAACAGCTGTGGGCGCCAACTAAAGTATTTTTCCTAACGTGAGTTGAGATACTGGGTGATACGAAATGAATAAATGAATAATGAAATGACACTAAGGGGAGGGAAGGGAAAACGGAAAGTGTTGGTGGTATGAAATTTAGAAAACGGGAGAACCTCGAGTAAACCCGTAGGAATTACTGCTTTACTTTTACTACTTTCACTACCAGTAAGGTAAAGGCACCAAATATGAGACCCTCCACTAATATGAGACCCCTATCTTTCTCGGAAAATAAGAGCTGGATTTTGTCAACAATGGCTGGAATCAGTAGCGGTTGACATCTAAGCGTTTCTTTAAAGTTGGCTACAACGACCGAGCGATTATTGTTTCAAATTCGAATGTTCTTGCGATTTCATCATTTCTAGTTTTTTAAGGCGCTGTTGACAAGACGTCAAAATACGTCTAAGGTAAGTTAATATTCATAATTTATTACTGTAATGTCATTCGTGCTTAGATGGATTAGCTATTTGTAAATTTGCAATTGGTTGTCTTTCTTTTTTAGAGCCTCGGTAAATTTTCTTTTACCCTCATAGAAGGTTCCATAATATGAGACCCTATGGGTTGCATAATATGAGACAGGGTCTCATATTAGGAGCAGGGGCAATTACGATGCTATTGGCAGATCGAAATTTTAATACGTCTTTCTTTGACACTCCAGGGGGAGGAGACCCTATTGGAATATATCTGTATGATCCGCCACCAAACCTGGGATCCTACCCGGAGCATACCGAGGCGGCTAGATATAAGTATTGTTCTTAACTATAGAGCTCAGTAGATATATTTGTTTGATTTTAAATTAACAGACAGTAATACTATATTTTATCATCATGAATTCATCAACAATCACGGATTAAGCACATGTGACTTGTCCCAATTTCATAGATTCTCATTCAAAAAGTTGAATCCATCTCTTTTTCGGTCTACCAACATTCCTGTCTACTTTTGATTTGCAATTAAGTATAATGTTTGTTATGCGCTCATCCTTCATTCTTTGAACACGTTCTTTCCAATTTTTTCTAGATTGTTTTATTTTATCTAAAAGTTTGAAAAAAATTAGCTCATTTCTAATATCTTCACTTAATTTATCTAGACGTTTGCAGCCAGCTACACTTCTCGGAAATCTCATTTAATTTGCTTCTATGATCTTCTCTTCTCTTTTAGTTAAAACCCAAAATTCACTAACATACAATAGTACGGGTACCGCCAATGCTTTATAAAATTTTAGTTTCTTGTATTTTCAAATATTATCTCAATAATTGTGCCACATATATAATTAAATTTATTAAGTTTGTTAAAAATAATAATAATAGGTATCATTGCAGCCAATGGCCGTGTAGAAAGAACTGTTTTCATGTCTTACAAAAGTCTGTTATCGATGTTCCTATGTTTTTACACTCTAACAGGTGATATCGGTCGCAGTGCGACCCACATAGTTTGCACTTGCACTTTTCTTCTGGGTTATGGTGCTTCACTGTTGTGCATATCCTCTGGTGGAAACCATGGACCGCGACTATCGTCACGGCGTGTCTCAGGTCGTATCTGGCTGCTGTCCATTCCCTCTAGATCATCGCATCCGTTGCGTAGAACTCAGGCCATATCTGTTCTCTCTTCTCGTTTAGTTCCCTCAGCAGTTCTTTGTAGGCATCTGTTGCCGGCACGAGAAGGTCCAGGTGGAGTTCTTCTATGAAGAATGGTTCCTTTGTCAGTATGTATGTTAGGTGTGAAGGCGTGTATTTTGATACGCTAAGCGCTACCTTTTAAAAAGTGTGCTTTGACTTTCTCTATTTCCTCTAGGTTTGCCTTATTTAGGTTCTTCCAAATCACTTCTATTCCATAGGTCATGATTGGTGCTATTTTTAAGCGGAAGATGGTCATTGCTGTCTCCAGGGATAGTTTACTCAGTCTTTTAATGCTGTTCGTTGCTATTCTGGCCGCTAAGGCGCGTTCTTTGATGTGCTTATCGAAGGTGTCACCTCGGCTCTGCAGTGTGATCCCAATGAACAGCTAATGACAAATGAGGGAAATTTTGAGGAAGTGGCTGAATTCAAATACCTAGGAACAATAATCACAAATAGGAATGAAATGTACAAAGTAATTAAACATAGGCTCAATTCTGGACATGCGTGCTATTATGCATTGCAGAGACTCTTGGTGTCCCAACTCCTTTGAAAAAAACGTTAAACTGAAAATATATAAAACTATTATTCTACCAACGAACGTACAGTGTTAGATTGACCAACGCTCCACACTGACTGGCAATGCTTTCAACTGCACCACGCACTGGTACCAACATCAACTCTCTACGAATCCGTGTCCAACAATGGTGGCCAATTTAAAATGAGTCATTGTTTCTGCCGCATCCTGGCACTATTGAACACGGAGGTTCCTAAGCTCTCCATACATTCCTATCCTGAGCTAATGTTTTCCAATTAACCTCTATAAAACCACTTCTCTTAAATCATTGTTCATGTTATTCTCTCACTTCATACCTGTACTACGTACTGGCCACTTTCTCTCCTTTCTCTTACAAGACGTGTCCATGCTTTTCTCTAATTTCGAATTATTTGGCCTGATAGTGGTAGAATCGCACAAACAAAACAAGCAATAAATGCTTTAAACTCTGTTTGGTGGAGCAAAAATATTACAAAAAATAGAAAATTACAAATATATCAAACCATAATTCAGAGCATTTTAACATATGGTGCTGAAGTCTGGCAAATTCCTACCAGGGAAATGAAAAGAATTTTAAGTACAGAAATGGATGTTTTAAGAAGATCAGCTGGAAAATCTAGAATGGATAGAATACGAAATAAGGAAATAAGGGAAATTATTGGTGTACAAGAGGAGCCGGACATCATACACATCATAGAATAGAAAAGATTGCAGTGGTATGGCCATGTCAAACGAATGTCAGAGCAAAGATTGCCAAAACTTGTTATGGAATGGATCCCAATGGAAAGGAAGAAGAGAGGAAGACCGAAGAAAACTTGGACAGAAGGGGTACAAGCAGCTATGAATATCAGAGGAATGGAGGAAGATCAATGGATGGATAGAGAGGAATGGCGTTTGGTTTCCGGAAGACGGCGGCAGCTGCCATGATACCGGATGATGATGATAGTGGTATTATTTTGTAAGAGCGACATATGTTCTGCTCTATACCAAAATGAAATAGAAGAAAGTACACAATTACATCTGCTCTTTGCGACAGGAGTGATCGCACGGGTCACAGGTTGGATGTGATATTAATTGTTTTCTGTACCGAGAGTAGCATTTGCACGCAATGATGGCGACAAACACCCTTGTCTGGATTGATGGTCTCTGCGCGGAACTACGTATCCGTGGCAACAGATAGACATCGCTCGTTTTACTTCGCTAAATTTTTACGTTAAAACATCTACCAACAGATACTGCAAGACATTGAAATATCTACTACTTTCAAACATGTTGGGCCCTTAATTTGAATTGTTAGTGTTCAGTGTATAGCAATAAGATATAGCCTACCTGAATACATATTTACCTGTAAGTCTACGATAGAAGCTATAGACCAGGAGTCATCAGTTATATTTATAATAATAATAATAATAATAATAATAATAATAATAATAATAATCTATCTATCTATCTTCGGGTTTTACAGCTGCTGCCGTCTTCCCGTGCGAAACCTCCAAAGCCTACGGTCTTGGGCATCTTCGGTGCTTAGCCCTCTAGCTTGCATTACTGTCTTCATGTTTTCCTTCCATGTTAACCTTGGTCTCCCTCTTTTCTTCTTTCTGTTCGGATGCCATTCATATAGTTGCTTCGGCCATCGCTCATCTTCCATTCTTAAGACATGTCCTAATCACTTTAATTCCTTCTCCTCAATTCTATCAATTATGCTTTCTTCTGCTTCCATTATGTTTCTAATTTCCTTATTTGTGACATGTTCTAATCTAGACTTTCTGGCACTTCTCCGTAAATAATCCATTTCTAGAGCTATTAGTCTATTCTTGTAGTACTTATTGATTGTCCATACCTCACTTCCGTACATTGCAACAGATTCCACCAATGTTTTATCAATATCTTTTTTTGTGTCTTTCCAAATAGTAATAATAATGTTTTATTTATTCTCGCAGAGTTAAGGCCATAAGGCCTACTCTTCCACTCAACCAGCACAAATACAAATAAATATTTGACAAATATAGATATATACTATACTAATTACAAACAGTTAAAGATACATTAAATGTAGCAATGTAAATTTCATGTACAAATATTTTATACGATAATAATAATAATAATAATAATAATAATACTTACGATAATAATAATAATAATAATAATAATAATAATAATAATAATATAATGATGATAATAATAATAATTAGAATAATAATAGTATAGAGGTCCATTCGGGAAACCACCAAGTTACTAAAGAGTAAGAAGAGGGAATATTTGAGAGAGAAGATTAATGATCTTGAAATGAATGCAAAAAATAGGAACATTAGAGAATTATATCAGGGAATTAGTATAGAGAAGAAAGGGTTTCAGGCTAGAACAAACATAATTCGGAATGAAAATGGGGATATGATTGCAGATTCCAAGAGTATATTAAATAGATGGAAAAGTTATTTTAATCAGCTATTAAATGTACATACAGAACAGGACATTGAGGAGGATAAGTTACAGACAGCAGAAATGCTAGTCGCAGAGCCAAGTGCATTAGAGGTTGAAATGGCAATTGAAAAATTGAAGATGTATAAAGCATCAGGTTCAGATGAGATCCCAGCAGAACTGATAAAATCAGGGGGAGAAAAATTGATGGACAAGATACGCTGGTTGTTTACTATGATTTGGGAAAAAGAGCTCTTCCAGATGAATGGAAGGAATCAATTATCGTACCAATTTATAAGAAAGGAGATAAAACTGATTGCAACAACTACAGGGGCATCTCATTACTTTCAACTTCGTACAAAATTCTAACAATATATTAGTAAGCAGACTTACTCCCTATATTGATGACATTCTAGGAGATCATCAATGTGCATTTAGAAGAAACAGGTCTACAACAGATCAGATTTTTAGTATAAGACAGATTTTAGAAAAGAAATGGGAATATAATGGTACTGTACATCAACTATATGTAGACTTCAAAAAAGCATATGATTCAATTAAGAGGGAGAAGTTATATAGTATCCTGCTGGAGTTCGGAATTCCTAAAAAGTTAGTTAGACTTATACGAATGTGTCTAAATGGCTCAACGAGTAGGGTGCGTGTAGGCAAACAGTTTTCAGACACTTTTGAAATCCAGAATGGGTTGAAGCAAGGAGATGCACTATCTCCTCTACTATTTAATTTTGTACTAGAGCATGCCATTAAATCTTTAGAGAATGAGGAAGGCCTACAACTGAATGGTATTAATAAGCTGTTAGTTTATGCTGATGATGTAGTACTACTGGCCGATAGCGAGGAGATACTAAAGGCCAACACGCACACACTATTGAGTAACACTAAGAAATTAGGACTGGAAGTAAATATCAGTAAAACTAAATATGGTCACACGTAGAAATACATTATATAATGGAAATGGACAGCTAATGACAAATGAGGGAAATTTTGAGGAATTGGCTGAATTCAAATACCTAGGAACAATAATCACAAATAGGAATGAGATGCACAAAGAAATTAAACATAGGCTCAATTCTGGAAATGCATGCTATTATGCATTGCAGAGACTTTTGATGTCCCAACTCCTTTCAAAAAACGTTAAGCTGAAAATATATAAAACTGTTTTTCTACCAGTTATATTATATGGGTGCGAAACATGGACTCTTACTTTAAGGGAGGAAGGGAGATTACGAGTATTTGAGAATAAAGTTCTTAGGAAAATTTTTGGACCAAAGAGAGATGAACAGACAGGTGAATGGAGAGGACTACATAACAATGAACTATATGGTCTTTATAGGAAGCCAGATATAATAAGAACAGTTAAGTCCCGTAGACTGCGATGGGCAGGACATGTTGCGCGTATGGGGAATGAAAGACGTGCATGGAAACTTCTTGTAGGAAAGCCAGAAGGAAAACGCCCAGTTGGTAGACCAAGAATGAGGTGGGAGAACAACATTAACTATGATTTGAGGGAAGTAGATTATACAGGGAATGATTGGAAAGCATTAGCTCGGGATAGGGATGTATAAAGAGCTTATATCCGCGCGGCCATGAACCTTCGGGTTCGATAGTGCCAGTGAGTAAGTAAGTATAGGGCCTATTAATTACTTAATAAAAGCTTCGTATGTTTAAGCAACTGTGGTTTCGGACCTCGACGGAATTTACTACTTTGAAAATGGACCTCTATACTTACTTACTTACTTACTCACTGGCACTATCGAACCCGTAGGTTCATGGCCGCACGGACATAAGCTCTCCATACATCCCTATCCTGAGCTAATGCTTTCCAATCATTCCCTGTATAATCTACTTCCCTCAAATCATAGTTAATGTTATTCTCCCACCTCATTCGTGGCCCCTACTAACTGAACGTTTCCCCTCTGGCTTTCTACAACAAGCTTCCATTCAAATCTTTCATTCCCCATACGTGCCACATGTCCTGCTCATCGCAGTCTACGAGACTTAACTACTCTTATTATATCTGGCTTCCTATAAAGACCACGTAGTTCCAGTCCTAATTTCTTAGTGTTACTAAATAGTGTGTGCGTGTTCTCCTTTGTTATCACTAATCCGACCGAACAACCACTAAACTGTATATTACGATATATTTTTTATACTTTTTTATTATATAAAACTTTCCTCATTAGACGATTGCCTCAAGGGCAAAGTGATACAGACATTTTTTTTTAATTGATGAAATACATTTTGCAAATACATTAATTAAAACATTTCAAATTGATAAAGTAGAAATTTTGTAAAGATGGTTTCTTAAAATTGAAATTGATCTTCTAATGGCAGCTATGGCAATTTTAGAAAGATACACCCTGTCCAAATCTAAGGAATTCCAAAATTTGGCTGAGAATCCTGGTATAGTACCTCTTGCCCCGATCATCAATCCTGTGACAGTTATACTATCTAGTTGGTATTTATCTTTGTAATAGTCAACCGTTGGTTCATATATGGCTTTCCTTTCACAATCAACTTCCTCAGGTTGACCACTATGAGTCTCAAAATGGATTGTGGGATCTAATATCATACCAGTTTTAGAAGATGGCCTAACTGCAATAATATCTATTCGTCTGTTACTCCCATTAATGGCCACACCATGAACTTCCTCATTGACTGTGTATCGAATATCTCGCAAGGCTTCTGCCATCATATTTCGAATAGTGTGGTGCCGAATGTTTATAATTGAAGTATACATACTATAAAGTAGACTTTTGTAAATATGGTTTCTTAAAATTGAAATAGATCCTCTAATGACAGCGACGATAATTTTAGAAAGACACACTCTGTCCAAATCTAAGGAATTCCTAAATTTAGCTAAGAATCCTGGTATATTTATTTATTTAGCCTTGCTATTGCCCCGATCATCAATCCTGTGACAGTTATACTATCTTATTGGTATTTATCTTTGTAATAGTCAACTGTTGGCTCATATATGGCTTTCTTTTCAGAGTCAACTTCCTCAGGTTGGCCACTATGAGTCGCAAAACGGACTCTGGGATCTAATATCATGCCAATTTTAGAAGTCTAAATTCAATAATATCTATTCGTCAGTAACTTCCATTAGTGGCCACACCATGAACTTCCTCATATCTAAACATAAACACACATTCAATTCATTTACATGTACCAGCGCATGCGCGGTAGATGATAAAAATTGCGATTTGTTTGCAGACCGATTGAAGATAGCAAACAGATTATTTAATTTGTAATTTCTCGTGAATTTGAAGTGCAGTAGAGATAAGTAGGGAGAAGGATTAAGACGGTTTTTGTTCTGAGAAGTGAAGACAGGCTGTGAATAACGTCCTCATAAAACGAGGAGCATTTTACTCGCTTGCAGATTAAACACGTTCTCTGCAATTAACTCTTTAGCAACACCAACCAGCTATAAGACGTTACACCCATTCATTTGACTGTCATCGATATTCAACTGGCAATATTTACACTTGTCATTACTACAGTTTATATCGCTAACTCTCTAAGTGCATTTCTGCAACACTTCGTTAGAACATGGGATGAGTCTCTTGCTTAAAGGCAGTATTCCTGCATATTCTATTTCATTCCAAAATTATGTAATTTTTCTTCTTCTTCTTCTTCTTCCTCCCAAGTATTAGGCCAAGGCCTGTTATGATCCCATAGAACATTTTCCCTCCAGCGTTTCATAGGACGACTCAGAGATCTTCGTCCTCTTGGTATAATTATAAACAGCTTTGAGGACCCGATTTGAACTCATTCTTTCAAAATGGTGTTTCCAATTTAGTTGGTACTGTTTAATATATTCCAAATTGGCGTAGTCTTCAATTCTTTTAAGACTGGTCTAGCCGAAGCGTTATATAAACGTAATCTGGTGTTATGTTCTACAAGGATACAAATATAATATTCATCATCATCATGTGCATTCATGGATTAGGTCTGTTGATCCGTTCCGACTTCGGCCCATCTCTTTCTAGGTCTGCCCACATATCGGCTGCCTTTAGGTTTGTATTTTGTTAGTTGTTTTGGATATCTATCTTCATTCATTCTGTCTATGTGTTGCTTCCATTTTTGTCTATATGTATCTATTTTATCAGTTATTGCAAATATTTCAAGTTGCTGTCTTATTTCTGTGTTCTTATTTCTGTGTATTCCTTAGTGCACCCTTTAACAGATCTCAAAAATTTCATTTCTGCCGCCGTTATCCTACTTAGATCTGTTTTTTTATGTATCCAGGCTTCTGATCCATAGAGCAGTACCGGTACTGCCAATGTTTTATAAAATTTCAATTGGGTCTCTCTTGTTGTTTTATTATTTAGTGATCGTTTTATCATACCACATATTCCCTAGAATTTTGTCAATTTTATTAGTTATATCATTATCATAATTAAATGAAATGTCACATCCTAGATAATTGAGATGGTTCACCTGTTCTATGATTTTGTTTCCTATTACTATTTTGGATCTGATTTGATTTTTCCCTTGGAATGCCATTACCTTAGTTTTTTCTATGGATATTTTGAGATTATATTGTTCACATATATTATGTAATTTAAAATATTCCTTTGAAGTTCGTCTTCTGTATTTGCTATTATTACATGGTCATCAGCGTATAATAATGTTTTCAAGTAGTCTGTTTTATCTAATTTTATTCCTTTATTTGTTTCTTCGTTCCATTTTTCTATTATATCATTGATGTATAGGTTAAATAAAACTGGAGAGATACTGCATCCTTGTTTAACTCCTTGATTAGTATGAATTTTATTTTTACTTACTTCATTTCTAGTTTTTATAACAACATTTGTGTTCCAGTACAAACTCTTTATAGCTGCTTATTAAGTGTTTCGGAATTCCTTTTTCTTTTAAAATTGTCCAGAGTTTTCCTCTGTCTACTTTATCAAATGCCTTGACAAAAGCAATAAAAGCTATGTGTGCTTCCTTGTTATATTATCTTCTTTTGTTTATAAATTCTTTTATCGTAAATATATTATCCATACATGAACGCCCTGGTCTGAATCCAAATATAATTTTGTTTTTGTTATTTTTCTCTATATTTATTAATAATATTTATATAATTTTAATTTTAATGATCTCTAAACGGAATCTGAATTTGATTACGCCAAAATATTATGTCATTAATTTTAAAAATAGTGAAATCATTAAAACAGAAGCAACAAGCTATGTAATTTATATGAACCATATTACAGACTATTCCATAATAATATCAAATAATGATTATAGCTGCTATGTTCATATATTTTAATCAAAAAGGACTTTTGTTCTTGTTTTAGAAACAGTATATTAACGTTTTCACATAGTCTGTATTAGAGAACAAGCTATGAATTAAAATATTTACCACAAATATTACAAATATATAAATTAATTTCGTAATAAAGTAATTGTAATGCAGAGATCATATTATTTATAAAGATATTTAAAATATTCGTGCAAGGCCAACTATGTTACCGTTTCCAATTTCCAATAAATGCGGTTGTAATTCCCCTGATACGTTCAGCGAATAATTATTTTGTAATAAATTTTATGCTATTCCTGGAATACTGAATGGAAAAAAAGTGACAGTAATAATAACCATATTGAATATTAAAACAGAATATAAATTAGATTGCAAAGTGTAACATAAAACGCATGTTCGTCCAATAAAACACAAATAATAACAATAATAATTTGTACACAGTTAGGCCCATAATACTTTTGAAGGTTACATTTTCAACATGCCATTTTGTACAGCCTATTTCATATAATAATTTTTTGTCCTCATGTGGCATGTAAATAAATTAAAATTTAGTAATTTTTTATTATATATAACTTTCCTCATTAGAGGATTGCCTCGAGGACAAAGTGATACAGACAATTAATTTTCTTAATTAATGAAACACATTTTGTAAATACATTTTAAAAAATTCAAATTTTAGGCCTAACTGAAGTATACATACTATAAAGTAATTTTGTAAATATGGTTTCTTAAAATAGAAATTGATCCTCTAATGGCAGTGATGGCAATTTTAGAAAGATACACCCTGTCCAAATCTAAGGAATTCCAAAATTTGGCTAAGAATCCTGGTATAGTACCTCTTGCCCCGATCATCAATCCTGTGACAGTTATACTATCTAGTTGGTATTTATCTTTGTAATAGTCAATTGTTGGCTCATATATGGCTTTCTTTTCAGAGTCAACTTCCTCAGATTGGCCACTGTGAGTATCAAAACGGATTGTGGGATCCAATATCATACCAATAACTGTCTACCGCTATGGTATAATGGGAATCTCGGTGCCTCAGACGGAGAGGACCAAGTTTGAACCCCGGTCGGGACAAGTTTTTTGCGTGAAGTTTTCTTCCAGGTAAATATTAGGACATTTCAAGACCCCAAACATCACATATCAATCACAAACATTCATATTATGTTCTCCTTGCGTGAGTCAATGACGAGTCTTTTCTTAAATGTTCGTGCTGACTCGCAGACAGATCTTGGATCACACATCCTGAAATGCACTCCACTTTCTGATAATGGCATGTGAATCAGGTCCAAACGTCGGATTTGGTGGCCAGAAGCCAATCTTGAATCCTTGAAGTGGAAAATCCAAGAAACAAGCGTGCTTGTCTGTCTGTCTGCCTGTCTGCGTGCGTGCCTGTCTGTCTGCGAGCGTGCGTCCGTGTCTTTCTGTCTGCCTGCATGCGTATCTGTCTGTCCGCGTGCATCCGTGCCTGTCTGTCTGCGTGCGTCCGTGCGTGTCTCTGCGTGCATGCCTGTCTGTCTGAGTGCGTGCGTGCATCCGTTCCTGTCTGTCTCCCTGTCTCCGCCGGTGCGTTCCTTGTCTCTCGGGCCGGTGCCCTGCGCGGCCTTTCTTCGTGTTTGTGTGTGCGTGGCGTCCGTGCCTAAATGAGACTGCGTGCGTGCGGTGTCATCTGTTCCGTGTAGCGGGTGTCTGGCTGTCCGCGTGGGTGCATGTCTGTCTGTCTGCGTGCGTGTCTGTTTTGTCTGTGTGTGTGCATGTCTATCTGCGCCCGCATTTACTTTTTACGCGGGTGCGTCCTGTGTGTTTTTGTCTGTCTGTGTTGTCTGTGTGCGGTGCCTATCTGTCTGCAGCCTCCGCGTGCGTTCCCGTGTCTTTCTGTCTGCCTGCCATTCGTATCTGTCTGTCCGCGTGCATCTCCGTGCCTGTCCTGGTCTGTTGTCTGCGTTGCCTGGCCGGTTGCGTGTCTCTGCGTGCATGGCGGTCTGTCCTGAAGTGCGTGCGTGCACCCGTTCTTCGGTCCTTCGCTCCGTGCGCGTGCTTGCCGGTCCTCTCGGGAGTGCATGCCGAGGTCTTGTCTAAGGGCTCGTTTTTGTGGTGCGTGGGGTCCGTGCCCTATCTCTGACTTCGTGCGTGCGTGTCTTCTGTCCGGTCGTGCGTGTCCCCTGCTTGCTGTCCTCGTGGTTCCATGTCCCTGCCTGTCTGTCCTGCGTGCGTGCCTATCTGTCTGCTAGCGTGCGTCCGTGTCTTTCTGTCTGCCTGCATGCGTATCTGTCTGTCCGCGTGCATCCGTGCCTGTCTGTCTATCTGCGTGCGTCCGTTCGTGTCTCGGGCCAAGTGATGCCTGTCTGTCTGTCTGCGTGGGTGTCGGTGGCAACCCGTTCCTTCTGTCTCCGTCTTCCTCCGCGCTGTGTGCCGGTCTCTCGGCGTGCATGCCGATCTGTCTGCGCGTGTGTGTGTGTGCGTGCGTCCGTGCCTATCTGACTGCGTGCGTGCGTGTCTTCTGTCCGTGTGCGTGTCTGGCTGTCCGCGTGGTGCATGTCTGCCTGTCTGTCTGCGTGCGTGTCTGTTTGTCTGTGTGTGTGCATGTCTATCTGCGCCCGCATTTGCGCGTGTGCGTCTGTCTGTCTGTCTGTGTATTTCTGTCTGGCTGTGTACCTGTGTATGTGCATTCGTGTGCGTGCGTGTGCATGTGTGTAATTACTATTTTATATAACGAGATTATTTGACATCTCAGGTCATTAGAGTTGCATTGTAAATCAACATGTGCAAGGGCCGATAAATTTTGACCAGATGCCTTATATTTCATCTAAAAAGTTCCTTTTCTGTTGTGTGCTATGACATAGGAATACAAGTTTGAATACCATTTACAAAGAAGTTCAACACTCTTGAATATCCATCGAGTCGGCCTGAGTTCGAATCCGAGAATCTAACATTAGAAGGTGGACATGTTAATCCTTCAGTTTCTTTCACTCAATCGTTTAAGAATCCTCTTTAGTTCGTCCCGTCTAGTTTTAGAGTATTGTTTTTTAATTAATAGAAATAGTCTTGTTTCAATCTTGTTATAAGACCAATCTATCATCATCATCACTCCAGGTATTAGGCAATTGCCCGTTCCAACTTCATAATGCATCAGCCCAACGTCTTCTAGGTCTTCCAACATCACGTCTTCCTCTTGTTTGATAATTTCTTGCTAACAATGGATATCTCTCCTTACTCATTCCATCCATGTGATCAATCCATTTCTGTCTGTAATTCGTGACTTTATCCAATAAAGGCTGTACTTTCAATTCTTCTCTTATATCCTCATTTCTTATTCCATCAAGTCTTGTACATCCTCTTACTTGTCTTAGGAACCGCATCTCTGCCGTTTGTATTCTATCCTTCTGTCTTTTCACTGGAGCCCAAGTTTCACATCCATACAATATTGTGGGAACCGCCATAACATTATATATTTTTATCTTTGTTTCTTTTCTAATTTTATTTTTGAATGTTCTCTGTATTGTTCCACACACCGTCTGAAATTTATTTATTTTGGAGTCAATATCTTTTCCACATTGTAGCCAACATCACAGCGCAAATATTTGAAACTAGACACCTGTTCTATACTTTGATTTTCTAAAATAATTTTTTTCAATTTATTAAATTGTCACTAATGTGTATTTTTGTTCTATACATAGGTCTTTTAACAAATTACAAATTCATTCATCCCTGGGAAAAACCAGATAAAGCAAAACTGGCACAAGCAACATGAGTCAATATATATGTTTTTCCAGCGAATTTCCTCTCATTTTGACTTATCTAAAACACAAATTGTCTCTCAGTGCTAACAGAATGAATAATTTACTTATATTGTTATTACCATATGAAGCGGCATAAAGAACAGTGCCAATTAAGAAAACAAAAAAAAAATGGAAAAAAAAGTTAAGTCAGTTGGTTTTCCCTGAGATGACGGAATTTGATATTAATAACAAATTACAGTTATAAATTTAAAAAATACAAAAGTAATTTAAACAAAAACTCGATTAATTTCAATGTACTATACTACAGGGGGTGATGGGTGAAATTTCTATTTTCTACATTTGTTTATGCAGATACATGATTTTTTCTACAAATATTCATTCTATGATATATATTGATCTGTTTAAGTTTCATTCTTGTCAGACATTTGTTTTATGAGTTATTAAATATATTTTTTTTAATTTGCATATATTGTAATTAAATGGGTTCCACAATTTTTTAGTAAAATGTCTGATTTTTTACAAGACCCCCAAAGTATTTAGAAAAACATCATGCACTATTGTTATTATATTGCGAATACAAAGGGAGAAAAAAATAATGTCGTACCTCATGCGTGGAATTACAAAAAATTAATAATTGCATACATTTTATTTTTTATTTCTTAAAACACTACTTCAATCATGAAACCCATGCACTGCTTTGTTACCCATTGTATTTAGGACATGCAGTAAAAATTTGAACCTTCTGGGACAAAATTTCTGAATTCCATTCAATTTTGAATGTACAAAAATGCAGTGAAAATAAAAGTGTGAAAAAACAAGTTTAAAGATTTGCATGCAGGTGGTATTTAACTGGCAGTCTTTTAACTCTGTCGTAATTTACGGCACGTAGAAGCGCCATAGGTCTCTGAAACTTTGTCAACATGTACATTAGAGTACAGGCTATTTTTTAGTACAAGAAACAAAAAAAAAGCCGATTTCGATCTCAAATGGTCAATGTTTCACCCATCGCCCCCTTAAATATGGTTAATTAGGCAAATACAACGCAATGTCTAATTCATTGATACATTCTCTGGCCAGGAAGTAACGAAATAATTTATTTAGAAGCTTTGAAAACCAAGAGTTATATTTGCTGGGAATTTCTCACGAATAAAATGAAGTTCATATCGACAAATAATTAAAAATTCAGATTTAAAATATTGATACTTAATTGCAATCGTGTGGGCGCCCTTCATTTGTTTAATCGGTGCAACTCACTCACTGGCACTATCGAACCCGAAGGTTCATGGCCGCGCTGACACAAGCTCTCCATACATCCCTATCCTGAGCTAATGCTTTCCAATCATTCCCTGTATAATCTACTTCCCTCAAATCATAGTTAATGTTGTTCTCCCACCTCATTCTTGGCCTACCAACTGGGCGTTTTCCCTCTGGCTTTCCTACAAGAAGCTTCCATGCACGTCTTTCATTCCCCATACGCGCAACATGTCCTGCCCATCGCAGTCTACGAGACTTAACTGTTCTTATTATATCTGGCTTCCTATAAAGACCATGTAGTTCATTGTTATGTAGTCTTCTCCATTCACCTGTCTGTTCATCTCTCTTTGGTCCAAAAATGTTCCTAAGAACTTTATTCTCAAATACTCGTAATCTCCTTTCCTCCCTTAAAGTAAGAGTCCATTCTTTTTTAAACAACCAATGCTTTCTGATGCTGACAATTTAATAGTACCGGTATCTCTTATAGCCTCCCATTCTTTATTTATATCAGTTTCTTCTTCGTTTACCACATTGCCATCTGAAGATTCCAGTACTTCAAATCTATTAGCAATTTTGATTTGGTATTCTTGCCGCATTTCATCATTTTTCAAGTTTTTTTAATTCATATTTTACAGAATCATCTTTAGCGTTTGTTCCTCTCATAAGCGATAGCCGTTGTCTGATTTTCACTCTGACCAGATGATGATCCGAATTGCAGTCTGTCCCTCTAACTGATCTAACATCAATAATGCTATTGTGCCAGCGTTTATCCACTAATACATGATCTATCTGGTTCCAAGTTTCTCCATCTGGGGACGTCCAGGTGTATTTATGAATATCCTTATGCTGAAATGTTGTGCTCTTAACAATGAGATTCTTCGATGTGGCAAATGTGACTAATCTAACCCCGTTGTCGTTACTATCTTCATGATGACTGAATTTGCCTATTGTTGGTTTGAATATATCTTCCCGCCCCACTTTTGCATTGATCGGTGCAACTGGATAATGTAATGCTGCGTACATTCACTTATTTATTTACTGCCAACTAACTAGCTTGGGAAACTTCAAAATATTAGGCTACGTTACCGGTTATGACTTCATTTATTGACACAAATCTCACAAAATTTTAACTTATTTGAAATCAAAATTATGTTAGGCCGTTAAGTAGCATTTGAGCGAACGAGTGAAATAAGATTATATATTTACATTATTCTTCGCTATCGGTTACAATTTGAAAATACTTCTGATACAGAACACATTTCTTTCAACTATTCCATGTATGTTCTTGTCTTAGTAAAAATTCTTGTTGTTGTTGGTGACGGTTTAGGCTTTTTGCTAGCCTGTTCAGGCCCCAAATTGCTGCTCTTTCCATCTTTTCTTTGGTCTTCCCAAATTCTTCTTGCTCTTGGTAAATAGTTGTATGTTGTTTTGATATTGTGTTCTGTCATCCTTGCTAGGTGTTCTTTCCACTTTGTTCTGTATTTCACGATTGGTGTGTTTAATTCCTCTACTTCTAGTTGTTGTTTTATTTCTGTATTGTGTTATTTGTCTGTTTTTTTATATACTGCTATTGGTCCGAGGAATTTCATTTCAGCAGCTTGTATTCTGGAAGATTGTTGTGTTGTCACTGTCTATGTTTCGGATCCGTAAGTAATAATTGTCATTGTCTTGTATAATTTTACTGTGCAGTCTTTTCTGACTTTATTTTTCAAAGTTATTTTTAGTGTTCCTTTTATATAACACTGGTCAACATGATTTTTGTCTCATGAGAACCAATAGTTGTACTTAATGCAGTTTTTTATCGTGTTTTCAAATATGCAATCGGAATTTCTTCATCACCCACAGTTTTTTTATTTTAATTTCAATTAACAGATTTAAATAATTATGTTTTAATAAACGTTTTTTTCCCCCATTTGTCCATTGTAAAATAAAACCAAATGAGGTAACTCAGGGGATTTCAGCTATGGGAAAGAGATACCAAGGTAAATGGAATCCTAATATGCTGGCCGATTATTGTTGAACCATCAAGAGGGATGATCCACAGGCGAAATATAGCAGAAAATCGTCATTTCTTATATTCTAGGTGAGTCCGAATGTTCGAATATAGTGTAGTTACGAATGTAGAAAATATTAAAGTGTTTGAAATTATAAATTTCTGTCTCTCGAAAACCTTGCGTGATGGATATAAACCGATATCATATTTGAATTCAGGGGAACAAATACTATCAGATTCACATATATTTCTTTTTAAGACAAAAATAAAAATAAGTTTGTGTTTTGTTTATTAATGCAATTAAACTTATTTAGTTTGTTATTATATCTGTTCCCGTTGTGCATGATATTTCGCAACAAAGGAAATTATATTTTGTCACCTCGTATCTGTTTATCCCTAATATTATCTTTGCCCGAACTAGTTGAGCAAAAATTCACTTTTACAAATACTTACTTACTTACTCACTGGCACTATCGAACCCGTAGGTTCATGGCCGCGCGGACATAAGCTCTCCATACATCCCTATCCTGAGCTAATGCTTTCCAATCATTCCCTGTATAATCTACTTCCCTCAAATCATAGTTAATGTTGTTCTCCCACCTCATTCTTGGTCTACCAACTGGGCGTTTTCCCTCTGGCTTTCCTACAAGAAGCTTCCATGCAAGTCTTTCATTCCCCATACGTGCAACATGTCCTGCCCATCGCAGTCTACGAGACTTAACTGTTCTTATTATATCTGGCTTCCTATAAAGACCATGTAGTTCATTGTTATGTAGTCTTCTCCATTCACCTGTCTGTTCATCTCTCTTTGGTCCAAAAATTTTCCTAAGAACTTTATTCTCAAATACTCGTAATCTCCTTTCCTCCCTTAAAGTAAGAGTCCATGTTTCGCACCCATATAATATAACTGGTAGAATAATAGTTTTATATATTTTCAGCTTAACGTTTTTTGAAAGGAGTTGGGACATCAAAAGTCTCTGCAATGCATAATAGCATGCATTTCCAGAATTGAGCCTATGTTTAATTTCTTTGTGCGTCTCATTCCTATTTGTGATTATTGTTCCTAGGTATTTGAATTCAGCCACTTCCTCAAAATTTCCCTCATTTGTCATTAGCTGTCCATTTCCATTATATAATGAATTTCTACCTGTGACCACATATTTAGTTTTACTGATATTTACTTCCAGTCCTAATTTCTTAGTGTTACTCAATAGTGTGTGCGTGTTGGCCTTTAGTATCTCCTCGCTATCGGCCAATAGTACTACATCATCAGCATAAACTAACAGCTTATTAATACCATTCAGTTGTAAGCCTTCCTCATTCTCTAAAGATTTAATGGCATGCTCTAGTACAAAATTAAATAGTAGAGGAGATAGTGCATCTCCTTGCTTCAACCCATTCTGGATTTCAAAAGTGTCTGAAAACTGTTTGCCTACACGCACCCTACTATTTGAGCCATTTAGACACATTCGTATAAGTCTAACTAACTTTTTAGGAATTCCGAACTCCAGCAGGATACTATATAACTTCTCCCTCTTAATTGAATCATATGCTTTTTGAAGTCTACATATAGTTGATGTACAGTGCCATTATATTCCCATTTCTTTTCTAAAATCTGTCTTATACTAAAAATCTGATCTGTTGTAGACCTGTTTCTTCTAAATGCACATTGATGATCTCCTAGAATGTCATCAATGTAGGGAGTAAGTCTGCTTACTAATATATTTGTAAGAATTTTGTATGAAGTTGAAAGTAATGAGATGCCCCTGTAGTTGTTGCAATCAGTTTTATCTCCTTTCTTATAAATTGGTACGATAATTGATTCCTTCCATTCATCTGGAAGAGCTTCTTTTTCCCAAATCATACTAAGCAACCAGCGTATTTTGTCTATCAATTTTTCTCCTCCCTGATTTTATGAGTTCTGCTGGGATCTCATCTGAACCTGATGCTTTATACATCTTCAATTTTTCAATCGCCATTTCAACCTCTAATGCACTTGGCTCTGCGACTAGCATTTCTGCTGTCTGTAACTTAACCTCCTCAATGTCCTGTTCTGTATGTACATTTAATAGCTGATTAAAGTAACTTTTCCATCTATTTAATATACTCCTAGAATCTGCAATCATATCCCCATTTTCATTTCGAATTATGTTTGTTCTAGCCTGAAACCCTTTCTTCTCTATACTAATTCCCTGATATAATTCTCTAATGTTCCTATTTTTTGCATTCATTTCAAGATCATTAATCTTCTCTCTCAAATATTCCCTCTTTTTACTCTTTAGTAACTTAGTGGTTTCCCGTCTAATACTACCCAATTGCTCTAAATTTACCTCATTTGGCTCGTGTAAACCATTTAATTTTTGCTAGTTTTCTTTTCTTTACAATGTTGGCACATTCCTCATCAAACCATTTCTTGTTTTGCCTCTTTTTTAAACAACCAATGCTTTCTGATGCTGACAATTTAATAGTATCTCTTATAGCCTCCCATTCTTTATTTATATCAGGTTTCTTCTTCGTTTGCCACATTGTCATCTGAAGATTCCAGTACTTCAAATCTATTAGCAATTTTGATTTGGTATTTCTTGCCGCATTTCATCATTTCATTTCTCAAGTTTTTTAATTCATATTTTACAGAATCATCTTTAGCATTCGTTCCTCTCATAAGCGATAGCCGTTGTCTGATTTTCACTCTGACCAGATGATGATCCGAATTGCAGTCTATCCCTCTAACTGATCTAATATCAATGATGCTACTGTGCCAGCGTTTATCCACTAATACATGATCTATCTGGTTCCGAGTTTCTCCATCTGGGGACGTCCAGGTGTATTTATGAATATCCTTATGCTGAAATGTTGTGCTCTTAACAATCAGATTCTTCGATGTGGCAAATGTGACTAATCTAACCCCGTTGTCGTTACTATCTTTTACAAATACTTGATCAAATTATCTTCAATGAAAATTCGTATGCAGAATAAAATTCCAGCGTTAAATTCGTGGAACCAATTTTGCTCAATGACTTTATTGTAGTTGCAAAATTTCTCTTTCATGTCCCCGACTCTCAGTCTGTCTGTCTCATGTCTTGATAAAAGAGGGAAAATTCCTCTGGAAGGGAATTATTAATCCACCCAATGTCAACAACAAAAGATACACATCAAACCATTCAATACCGTAGCATCCTCTTCATTACTTACCCTCTCTAATAAACCATCCTTTGAATTGAAGCTTATATCTCATACCTTCACTTCTATCAAAGTTTCATTAAACGAAATACAAATGGGTACCGTCTCATGTGAAAAACTCCATATTGGATTTCAAAATTAAACCAAGGATAGAAGACCTCAGCATAGCATTTTTATAAACATGAAAACAGAATCATTGGCTTTTATTTACCTGGATTTAAACTTATTTCTACAAGTCAAAAAACTTTGAAATAACTTTAGAGGTATTTTGTTTCATTTTAATAATAAATAATAATAATAATAATAATAATAATAATAATAATAATAATAATAATAATAATGAGAAGAGTTAAGTCTCGTAGGCTGCGATGGCAGGACATGTGGCACGAATGGAAAATGCAAGAGATGCATGGAGGCTTCTTGTGGGAAAACCAGAGGGAAAACGCCCAGTTGGTGGACCAAAGATGAGGTGGGAAAATAATATTAACTATGATTTGAGGGAAGTAGATTATACAGAAATGATTGGAAAATATAGGCTCAGGATAGGGATGTATGGAGAGCTTATGTCCGTGTGGCCATTAACCTATGGGTTCGATAGTGCCAGTGAGTTAATTTATAATAATAATAATAATAATAATAATAATAATAACAATAATAACAATAACACTGAGCAACAAAAAATAAACTTTTTTTTTTGTCTCAGAAAGAAAAATATGTGAATCTGATAGTATTTTATCTCCTGAATTCAAGTATGTTATCGGTTTTTCTCCATCACGCAAGGATTCCGAGAGAAGGAATTTATAATTTCAAACACTTTAACATTTTCTACACTGCGGCTTCAACATAGAATTTATTTACCCTAAAATCCTTAAAAATTTAGATATTTTTTTATTTACATCCTTTTCTTCTTCATACGAGATATTGCATCCTAGATACGTAAAATTATTCACCTGCTCCAAAATTTTATTGTCAAGTACAATTTTACTTCTGACAGGATCTACATCTTGAAATGCCATAATTTTTGTTTTTTCTGTAGATATCTTCAAACCATATTCTTCTGTAATTTTGTTAAGTTCATACAGACCTTTCTGTAGATTATCTTCTAAATTTGCTACTATTATTTGGTCATCTGCAAACAATAGGGTGTTTAATTTTATATTTTCTGATATTCTTATTTCAAATATATATTTCTTGTTCCAGCCACATGATACTTCGTTGATATAACTTGTTCTATCAATTGTTGCTAATAAGAATTTTAGTTCGTGTCGGTATTTTCGCTTGATACGCTATAGTTTTTGTCTTACTCAACGAAATTTGTAAATTATAATCTTGGTTTATATTTGATAATCTATGTAGGTGATCTTCAGTGTGTGTACAAATAATGTATTGTTCATCCAGATATTCCAGGGCTTGTACTGACCCAGGGTATTCTTCAGTACATAAGTTACTAATCAAAAGTTGTTGCATTCCGACCCCTCAAGAAGCTCCTAAAATGTGTGCACAACCTTTTGAATCACCGTGTATAAGGAAGATCGGTACCGGCATTTTAAATCTGTTCATCCCGATATGAAACTCTTTCCGAGAATTATGTTCCAATGAGTGGGGGTTTAGTGATATGTTGTGGAATTATAATGATTGGTTATTGTTTTAATATTGGTCTGTTTGGAACTAGTTGAGTAAGCCGCAGTTGAGTATATAGTGCGGTTGAGTAGCGGTAGAGGGAGTGAGTAATTGTGTTCTGTCAGCAGCAGACAAAAGCACTGAGGGTGTGTTTTGCATCTTCTGGACCGTGAATGTCCAGTACATGCAGTTTTTATGTTGTTAACTCCATCAAGATGCAATTGCGTATAGCAAGTACTGTAGGCCTATATTGTTAAAACAGGATAAACCGAAAAATGAGCGAATGTTTCATTCTTATTTCTTACTAATAGGCTATAATTATGTATTCTATTTACTATTTCTCGGGCGATGACAAATATAAGATGTAATTAAGTTGTGCAGAAAAGAACAGATATTTCCTTTAACTTCTAATAACACCGGTCAACATGATTTTTGTCTCATGAGTACCAATATTTGTACTTAATGCAGTTTCTTACCGTGTTTTCAAACATGTATTCGGAATTTATCCATCACCCACAGTTTTTTTTTAAATTTAAATTTAAATTAATGGATTTAAATAATTGTTTTTTTAATAAAAGTTTTTTCGTCCATTTGTCTATTGAGCGATCAGCACGGGGAGCACTTTCATCAGGAGATTTCAGCTATGGAAAAGAGATATCAAGGCAAATGGAATCCTAATATGTTGGCCGATTATTGTTGGACCATCAAGAGGGATGCTCCACAGGCGAAATAAGCAGAAAATCGTACCTTCTATGTGAGTTCTAATGTTCGAATATTGTGTAGGTACAAATGTAGAAAATATTAAAGTGTTTGAAATTATAAATGCCTGTCTCTCGGAAATCTTGCGTGTTGGAGAAACACCGATATTATATTTGTATTCAGGAGAAAAATGCTATCAGAATCACATATTTTTCTTTCTGAGACAAAAACGTTTATTTTTTGTTGCTCAGTGTTACATACCTTACTATTTTTTACCTGTGTTTCATTTAACTTTATTATTTTGTTTTTATTTCAGAATTGTTTCTATTATTTACAGAGGTATCCACAACCATCATCATCATCATCATCATCACTCCAGGGATTAGCCAATTGCCCGTTCCGACTTCATAATGCATCAGCCCAACGTCTTCTAGGTCTTCCAAGCAAAACATACAATTATTTTCTTCCACACTTCCCGGTGTTGCGTGTCTGCTACTGTCATATTTCTCTTCTTCATGCTGTTTTGGATTCCCTTTATCCACGTTGGCACGTTTCCCGTTACCAGGAGGTATCCACTCCAATATTTCTTTGTATATTTCTGTGTCCCTTCTTCTCATTATATGTCCATACCATGTTATTTGGATTTCTTCACTCTCTCGTATAATAACCTTTCCTATATTACATATAATCTTATATTCCCCTAATTAAATATAGGAACGACTGGAAAGAACATATTGATAGAATGCCAGAAGAAATATTTCCAAAACTATTGCTAAATTATAAACCGCACGGAAGGAGAAATGTTGGACGTCCACACAGAAGATGGTCTGAACAATTTTAACAATTCTAGCTTTCATGAAACCGGAACGAGCCAACAGGTTTAATCCCTGGATGATTATTGTTCCTCTTATTTAAGAGTGCTCCATTCATTTGAATTGGGATTTTTGTTTTGTTTTCTATTGTACTAGTTTATCTGTTAAATCACATATCAGTAGAGACACAACTACAGGCCTTAATTATGCTTCACACATTTTTAATGCAGTTTTATCAGATTTTATTCTGATTTAATCAAATAAACGCATTTTAAATGGAGTAAAACACAAGAGAATATTTATCATTTAAAAACCAACTGGCCGTGATTCGAACTGCATTTGCAATTTAGTTTAAAAATAATCGGCGCGTGAAGAGAAACTTCACTTGAAAACTCCGAGCTTTACACGAGGGAATTATTAATATAAAAAGTAGATTATAGAATTCCCTGAATGCATTCAAAGCTTCCTGAAAATCACAGCGCATGGATTCGCAATTTAATATATTTTAAAAACTCACATGAACTGATGAATCGCCCGCTGGTCAAAGTGCACTGGCAATCAGTTACTAATCAGAACTCTATCATATTCAGCGTAAAACAAAATGCAATTTCACGCTGATTTTGGTTCTGTGTAAAATCATCTGCTGCCCAAATTCACAAAATGTTAATATAAAAAATTATTAACTTACTCATTTTTTTCCAAAGCCAACAAAGGTTTTATTCTAGCATGGACTACTGTATTTCATGTTTTATTACATTGAGCATCAAAAAAGAAAGATAAATATGTGATTCTGATAGTATTTTTTCTCCTGAATTCGAATATGATATCGGGTTTATTCCATCATGCAAGGTTTCCGAGAGACAGGAATATATTATAATTTCAAACACTTTAGTATTTTCTACATTCGTAACTACACAATATTCGAACATTCTGACTCACCTAGAAAGTAAGAAATGACGATTTTCTGCTATATTTCGCCTGTGAGGCATCTCTCTTGATGATCCAACAATAATCGGCCAGCATATTAGGATTCCATTTGCCTTGATATCGCTTTTCCATAGCTGAAATCTCCTGATGAAAGTGTTCCCCGTGCTCATCGCTCACTGCGTCAAGATTTTCTGAGAAGAAATCTAGGTTTCTTAAAAAATTATTATTTAAATCCATTAATTGAAATTGAAATTAAAAAAAACTGTGGGTGATGGAGAAATTCCGAATACACATTTCAAAATACGATAACAAACTGCATTAAGTACAACTATTGGTGCTCATGAGACAAAAATCATGTTGACAAGTGTAATCGAAAATTGCGACTGCTAAAGCTATTTTTTTAATTTCATTTGAGGTGAACTACTACACCTAATAGTCCAATTATGCTGGCTAACAAACTCTACTTTACGTCTTTCAATTGATTGCTATACCTCATGGTTATTCTCGTTGTCAAATATCGGTGTAGGCTTTGATCTGAAATTCTTTTCTAAACATGCTTTTCATGACAACCTAAATAGGTTCATTTAATCGGAATTCGCTATAAGAAAGATGAAAAGTTATGCAAATAATCTATTCTATTGTGCTAGGACAGGTATTTCACTGCAATCATAGCATTTTGATGCTAGGGAATTGTAGGTGTGGTAGCTTCCCGTTGCTTTCCACACCGGTGAAGGATGGTGATGATGAAGGTCAGATGATGTTATAAAATGTATTTAATTTCAAGTTTACATTTTATGTTTAATTAATTCATCATCATCGTCCTTTCAAGTATTAGGCCCAGTGGCCCGTTACGGTCTCCCGCCATCTCCGAAAAGGTCGACCCACAGATCTTCTGCCTCGAGGAATGTAGTGAAGAATTTCTTCGGGGAAGTCCGAAGTTTCAGGGTCCTCTTTCGAGAGATATATACTATGACAAAACATGAGTAATATATGATAAATAATAAATTAGGTTACAAAAAGGACTGAAATACGTCTTGTAAAGATGTTTAATTAATTAAGTAGTATATAACGATGCGAGATTGGAAGTGCTATTTACAGAAGCGAGGAAATGTTTAAAAACGAGCGACAACGAGGTTTTTAATTTCCGAGATTCTCAAAAACACTTCAAAAAAGTGCGTTGTGCATCATTTTATGCGCGATGGCGTTTTCAAAATAATAAACAATAGTATAATATTAACACATTTGTTGGAATATTTGCGTTCGTTATAAGCAACTGTCCAACGTGGGAAATGTCTATTAGCTGAGACTACAGCAAGCCGTGATACCACTCGGTCATAAAATGACGGCAAGTACGTATTTATTGTTTTATACAGGGTGATTCAAAATTGACTTTATAACTTTACAAGCTTATAGTAATTTATTTAGAAGACCTAAAGAATTGGTTAAAATGTCATATCATAGCACAACTCATCAATTTTTCACCTATTCAGTCAACGTGGTTCAATTTGGCTTCCGTTGGTCATGCAGCAAACATCCAACCTGAAATCAATCTCCTCCCACACACGTTGCAGAATATCCGGCTTCAGTAACGCAGCTGCGGCGGTGATTCGGTTTCGGAGCTCAGCAAGATTGGCAGGTAGGGGCGGAACGTACACTTTATCTTTAAGGAACCCCCATAAGAAAAAGTCCAGTGGCGTTAAATCAGGAGACCGAGGTGGCCATGTTGTTGGTCCCCATGACCAATCCACCGACCAGGAAACCTCATGTTCAGAAAATCACGGATGTCGATGAGGTAATGTGGAGGTGCACCATCCTGTTGAAATTGAATGTGTCCTTCTTCGTCGTCTGCATCTATCTGTGGGATAAGAAACTGTTGTAGCATATCCAGATAAATCGTACCGTTGATAGTTTTTTCTTGGAAAAAGAAGGGGCCGTACACTTTAGTATTACTTAGGGCACAAAACACATTCACTTTCGGGCTGCCACGTACGTGTTGCAGATGGAGATGTGGAGGTTCAGAGCCCCAGATCCTGCAGTTATGGGTATTTACTTTGCCATGTAGACTCGTCGATGAAGATTACGTGGTTCGAATACGTTACATCTTCCTCAATCCGACCAAGCATTTCTGCACAGAAATCACGTCGAACCATCTTATCATTATCAGTAATGTGTTGCACCATCGAAAATCGGTCTGGTTTCAAGAGCAAACGTCTCCGTAGTATGCGCCAGTGTCACGTGACGCACGCCGCGTTGATTTCCTAGGGCTCCGAGCAAAGCTATCCCTCGCTTGTTCAACCACAGCTTCAGCCGTACGTGGACGGCCAGTATGCTTGGAATGACTAACAGAACAGCCAGTCCTAACAAATGTTTGGTGCCAAGAATAAATTGTTGGCCTGCTAGGAGGATCCTTACCATACTGGGTACGAAATCTACGCTGAACAATTGTCGCACATTTAGTTTCTTCGAACAAAAACACACAACGAGCACGCTCGGCACCTGTGAAAGCAGCCATTTTGATACGAACTACGTTAGCGCACGCGGTGAGAGAACTAGGTACTATAAAACTATGTCGGTGAAAACTTGATGAGTTGTGCTATCATATGACATTAAAACCAATTCTGTAGGTCTTCTAAATAAATTTCTATAAGCTTGTAAAGTTGTAAATTCAATTTTGAATCATCCTGTATATTGTTTCAAATAAAGTTCAGTCCATTTAAAATGCAGTGATTTGTTTCATATAATGTATATTAACACTACCTTTTGGATATATGTGTACTTGTTTATATACTTTATACGTAGTATACATAAAGGGCAGTGGTTTTACTTCCAACACGTGGTTTGCAATATGTAATATTACAATATACTTATTTAGGTTATGTAAGAAGTTGAATTTACAATCATGGTCGCCATTGCTGTAAGTACGAGAAAACGAAATATCGAGCTAAAGAAAACTAAAAATAAAATATATAGGTCTATTAATCTCTCCTAAATTACGAAACAATACGTTTTGCTACTGAAAAAAGTTGGAATCCGTTTGGGTCTCGCTACATGTTTTACATGATTTTAAAAAATCAACAAAATAAGGCAAAAAGTAGAAGGACTCAATTAGAGAGAAAATGAAGGGAGGACAAAGAGAAAACAAGCCAAGTCAACAAGACATGTGAATACGTCATCACTAATTCAGGCACCGACTGTGTACTTGTGTTCCGGGTCACCGGACAAATCCTATAATCGTCTGGAAATTATTGAATTTTAAATTGGAAACTCTGCTCTCCCCCCTCTCGTCCTGGCTACAATTAATAATTCGTACGCGCTTGAAACAACAGAATCTTCCATGACGTCACGAACCACTAACTTTTCATACACTCTACTTGTCTCACAAATCTCCAATTCACATTTTAAAATCACAACTGTAAAATATGTTGAAATCAGCAGAGTGACAAATAATTGCATATTATTTAAACATTAACTTTTATAAGATTCATGATGTGTTCCGTTGAGGTATTATTCAAAATTAAAATATAAAATTATGGAATATTCATCTGAAAGGTCCGTCTCCTCAACTTAATTAATTATTTAACCCTTAAATTCGTAATGTATCCTTTTGGATACATCAGTTGGTTAATTTAATATTTTAAATAAATCAGAAGAAAACGAACAAAAATAAACCACTTAAATGTGTGTCTAATTATACAATATACCTAATAATAACAATTATACAAGATTCCGTTTTCAGTGCGGTCCGCCACATTCAAATATCTAACAGAAGAAATGTGTTGAATGCAGGCTTTCACGGCCGGTAATCGTAATGTTGAGTGATTCCGGGTTATGTGGCCGTGGTCCATAGTTGGTGTTGATACCAGACGTTTCGCCCTCAACTGCGGAGGGCATCTTCAGTGGCGAGTGCTTCTATGCGTGTTTCCTGGTCGGAAGATCTACTTAGAATCTAAGTAGAATCTAAGTAGATCTTCCGACCAGGAAACACGCATAGAAGCACTCGCCACTGAAGATGCCCTCCGCAGTTGAGGGCGAAACGTCTGGTATCAACACCAACTATGGACCACGGCCACATAACCCGGAATCACTCAACAGAAGAAATGTGTGTTTTGCCAATTTAAGGGTTAACCGTAGCGTTTTCGGGACTTGTCCAATCATCGGCAACCCCCTCTACCAGATCTTCAGTGAAACACCAGTTTTGAATCCTGCCGACGATGGGACAAGTACCGAAAACGCTACAGTTAAATAATTAAGTTGAGGAGACGGACCTTTCAGGTGAATATTCCATAATTTTATATTTTAATATTTAAACATTATTTTTCTTATGTTGAAAATATTTAAGCTTTTGATTTTGCTGTACGTTTAACAAATTTCATATTTTTACTTACGGTTAAGTTTGAAGTAGAGTTAAGGCATCAACACTTACCTGAAAAATAAAAATAATCAAATTTAATAATAATAATAATAATAATAATAATAATAATTTTTATTATTCCGGCTTTTACAATGAATATACATTTTTCCGGTACCCATGTTCACAGTTAACTACACATTTGTTTCAACACATTTTTCCATTCTTGTCTGTTCATCCATATATCTTCTTCTATTCCCCATTCCCTCTTAGTTTCATTGATTCCCTGAATCCACGTAATATTTGGTCTACCCTTCTTTTTTTTTCTGGGGGCACGCCGTAGCGTAGTGGTTAAGGCACTGGGCTACAAGCCGGAGGGTCGAGGGTTCAAGTCCCGTTGGGGTCAGGATTTTTAAACTGACCCAAACCTTCTGCCGGCACTATGGCTCTGGGGTCGACTCAGCCTCTAACGGAAATGAGTACCAGACGTTTGTTCTGGGGGTAAAGGCGGCCGTCACGCAGGGCTGACAACCCGGCTGACATAAAGTGCCGATTGTCTAGAAAACGTGGGAGCCTTAACCTCCTACTACCCCAAGGGCCTCCGGGTCTGTTGTGGGATCACTTTCACTTTACTTTACCCTTCTTTTTTCTTCCCTGTGGTTCCCAATCCATGATTATCTTAGGTAGTCTTCCTTCTTCCATCCTTCTAATGTGTCCGTACCAATTTAATTGTTTCTTGTTTATAATCTAATATTGAATATTGTACCTGCATTTTTTTCTTTTATATATGAATTTCGGATTTTATTCTTCCTGGATATTCTTGCAGCACGTCTCCAGTAGTCCATTTCAGTGGCGAGTAATTTTTTTTTTTCATTTGTGCATTTAAAGCCCACACATCAGCTCCATAGGTAATAATGCTTCTGATTATTGTATTAAAAATAGTTTTTTTTGTTTCTTTGAAGATATGTTTGTCCCTTACCATTCCATTTAGGGCAGATATAGCATACTTTCCTATATTGATCCTGTTTCTTATATCTTTTTCTTGTTTTCCATCTTTAGTAATTTTAATTCCCAAATACTTACATTCTATATTAATAATAATAATAATAATAATAATAATAATAATAATGTGTTACAATATAATGGGGATGTGACGAGATCCAAATCGTAATATACAGGGTGAGTCAGGAGGAAAGGTACATGCTTTGAGGTGAGATAGTACTGGTGATTCTGAAGAAAAAACTTATAATATATATATATATATATATATATATATATATATATGGCCTATTCTTAACCGTTTCAAGATAACAATGAGCAACAAAAAATAAGTTTGTTTTTATCTCAAAGAAACATATGTGATTCTGATAGTATTTCTCTCCTGAATTCAAATATGATATCGGTTTTTCTACATCACGTAAGGTTTCCGAGAGACAGGCATTTATAATTTCACTTTATGTCACTTTATAGCCCGGAATCGCTCAACATTATGATTACCGGCCGTGAAAGCCTGCATTCAACTATTATTATCATTATTATTATTATTATTATTATTATTATTATTATTATTATGACAATCGCCGCAGAAATGTAGGAAACAATAATAGGGCTAACTCTTACCGCCATTATGAAAGAGTTTTTACTAACCCATTGAAATATTTTGCGAATCCCCTAGGGGTTCGCGAACCACAGGTTGAAAAACTATGATCTAGACAAATAAAACATATAATCTTATTTTTAATGCAGATCTGTCTAAAAAGTGTACGTACATTGCGAATTCCTCAGCCAGATTTGGATGGTGAATCGGTTTACGTAGTCGATACTTCAGAAATACCATTAATTTGTAATTTCAAGAATATAATAATAATAATAATAATAATAATAATAATAATAATAATAATAACAATAATAATAATAATAATAGCTTTATTTTACCTGGCAGAGTTAAGGCCTTGAGCCCTTGTCTGCCACTCAACCAGGTTTTAAAAAATACAAAAAAGTAGGTCTTACATCTAAATTAAAATATACAGAAACGATTACATGTTATAAATACAATACAATTAATATTTATAATATATGTTTGCAGATGACCAAATAATAATAGCAAATTCCGAAGATAATCTACAGAAAGGTCTGTATGAACTTAACAAAATTACAGAAGAACATGGATTAAAGATATCTACAGAAAAAACAAAAATTGTGACATTTCAAGATGTACATCCTGTCACAAGTAAAATTGTACTGGACAATAAAATTTTGGAGCAGGCGAATAATTTTACATATTTGGGATGCAATATCTCATATGAAGAAGAAAAGGATGTAAATGCAATAATAAATTCTATCTTCAAGCCACAGTTAGTCCAAAAGCATTCAAGACTAAAAGTGTATAAAACACTGGCTCTTCCAACTCTTTTGTATGTTAGCGAAGTATGGACTTCGAAACAGAAGGATATTCAGAGACTTAGATCTGCTGAAATGAGATACCTTCGGAGGACTGCAGGATACACACTACTAGATCACAAAAAAAAATGAAGACGTCTTAGAATAATTACACATGGAATCTTTACAAAACAAAATTTCTGATTATAAGTCAAGATGGATGCAACATGTTCATCGAATGGAAGATCACAGAATACCCAAACAAATGTTAAGATATCAACCTGCAGGAAGAAGAAGACTCAAAATACTTTTGGATGGTGTTTCTCTTGAGGCCGAAACAGGTCAACAAATGGCCTAAATTCGTGAATGTACTATGATGATGATGATGATAATTTATAATGTATTTTGATTTAGTCTAAATTTAACGAATTAAATATATAATATGTACAAGATATATAAAAAACGAGGAAAAGATTATTAATGACATAATATAAAATTAAATAAATAGAGAAAAAATTAATAATTAGACAACAGGTAACTGTATAAGCGTGACTTAAAAGTGCCAAGTGTGCGGCAACCCCTGATATCTTGAGGAAGGAGATTCCAGGAGCGGGCAGAGGCTACTGTGAAGGAAGTAGGATAAGAGGAAGTGCTATGAAGAGGAATTGTTAGCAGACTGCTATCATGTGACCTAGTGTTAATATTGTGGTAAGAGGATAACTTCTCAAATCTGGACGCCAGGTGAGTACGAATGTAGGAATTCTGAAACTTTCTGCAATCCACAAACAAACAAACAAACTTGTATATAACATAGATGTTCTCATCAGCTTGTAATAATATTATTCTGCACGTTTCTATTAGGTCTGAAACATCATAGTTGAACTATAAGTGAATTTTTCCTTTTATCGTTTATAGACCGTGTGGCCTGTAATGTTGTTGTAGTGAGCTAATTGGAAGGTGTTTGACAATTTACGTGTAACTGTGTTTATCTTGTAGTAACCAGAATTTAATAGGGAAACACCTATGAAATTAGCATCCTCTATTATACCTCCCACAAGCAGTAAATGCTTACATTTTATATTTCCCCTTGAACACAATACACTTTAAAAGTCAATTAACAGGAATTAGTTATGAAATCCAAACTCTCTGATGTAAAGTAATGACCCATCATAAAAAGTCTTCTTCTCTCAGATTTAAAAAGCAAGCATCTTGAAGGAGCACTAAGATTTTGTTTGTAATAAAAAATATTAAGATATTTATATTAATTTATCGTAAGTTATTTGTCTAGAGAATTTGGAATTCAAGAGTGGCATTTGTTAGGACTATTTAACGAATAAAATTAAGCTGTTTACTCACAAATCATTATTTAATTCTACTTATTTTAAAATATTTACATATTTAATGTAAACGGAAATGTTTGAAAACAAATAAGAAACGATTGGTACGCTTCATTTGCTTCTTTTGTTCATCACGGCAATCAGATCATATTATTTATTGCCAAAGGATCGCAATGTTGTAAGAATGCACCCTAGTGGAGAAATTTATAACCAACATTATAATTTTTAATTAATTTCTGATGTCCTATGATGTAAATATGTCAATTATATTTCTCTGCAACATCATTTCCTGGAAAATAATTCGTTTAAGAAAAAATGCAAACACTGGTTTCTTTTTTTTGTCGTATAATCAATTGTTACAAATGTTTTTATATTATCTATCGCATGCGGTTTCTGCTGATATTCATGCACTATAGGCCTATATATACAATCCGATGGCCGTATTTCTTGGAGGGTCAGTCAATGCAATATAATGCTATGACCTATTCAGAATGTTAAAAAGGACGTTCTTTCTTTAATACGATAAATTTTAGTTGGTAAATTTTAGGCGAAACACGACTGTGATTAGTTGTAAATAAAAAATAATTGAAATGTGATTGGTCATTGACTCCGATTTGGGTCATGAGTTAAATAGTCTTTTTAAATTATTTTTACGATTTCGCCCTTTTGGAAAAAAACAAATACCCGTTTTGTCATGGGATTGAAGAAGGCAAAACTTACAAAGCGTGCTTTGTTTGAAGTTCTAAATTGGTTAATGGAACGATTGATGGAAGTTCTCGAATCCCTGTCTACTTTTTTTTCGAATAGGCAATCCAATTGACAGCAACAAGAATGTAAAATGTATCATTCCATTAAATAGGAGTATAAATATCAGTAAAACAAAATATATGGCCACACGTAGAAATACAGTATATAATGGAAATAGCTAATGACAAATGAGGGAAATTTTGAGGAAGTGGCTGAATTCAAATACCTAGGAACAATAATCACAAATAGGAATGAGATGCACAAGGAAATTAAACATAGGCTCAATTCTGGAAATGCGTGCTATTATGCATTGCAGAGACTTTTGACGCCCCAACTCCTTTCAAAAAACGTTAAACTGAAAATATATAAAACTATTATTCTACCAGTTATATTATATGGGTGCGAAACATGGACTCTTACTTTAACGGAGGAAAGGAGATTAAGAGCATTAGAGAATAAAGTTCTTAGGAAAATGTTTGGAACATGCGATGGGCAGGACATGTGGAACGAATGGGGAATGAAAGACGTGCATGGAAGCTTCTTGTAGGAAAACCAGAGGGAAAACGCCCAGTTGGTAGACCAAGAATGAGGTGGAAGAGTAACATGAACTGTGATTTGAAGGAAGTAGATTATACAGAGGATGGTTGGAAGGCATTAGCTCAGGATAGGGATGTATGGAGAGCTTATGTCCTCGCGGTCATGTACCTACTGGTATTGGATAGTGCGAGTAAGTAAGTAATATATATTATATAATATAAAATATACAGACGGGAACAGTATTTTATATCTATATTATATATTGTACATATATCCGCCGTTATGACCATATTTCCGAACACTTTAATAACCTCTCTTGGCTCCGTCTTACTGACAGACGTAAATTGCACTCTCTTTCACTACTTTTCAAGCTTCTGAATTCCTACATCCCTACTTACCTGGCGTCCAGATTTGAGAAGTTATCCTCTTACCACAATATTGACACTAGATCACAATTCCTCTTAATAGCACTTCCTCCTATTCTACTTCCTTCACAGTAGCCTCTGCCCGCTCCTGGAATCTCCTTCCTCAAGATATCAGGGGTTGCCGCACACTTGGTACCTTTAAGTCACGCTTATACAGTTACCTGTTGTCTAATAATTAATTTTTCTCTATTTATTTAATTTTATACTATGTCATTAATCTTTTCCTCTTTTCTTATATATCTTGTACATATTATATATTTAATTCGTTAAAATTTAGAGTAAATCAAAATACATTATAAATATTAATTGTATTGTATTCATAACTTGTAATCGTTTATATATATATTGTAATTTAGATTTAAGACTATTTTTTTGTTTGTATTTTTTTAAACCTGGTTGAGTGGTAGACAAGGCCTTAACTCTGCCAGGTAAAATAAAGCTATTATTATTATTATTATTATTATTATTATTATTATTATTATTATTATTATTATTATTATTATTATTATACGAAAACAAGTGCTACCAAATTAGTATTGTTTAATTTCTCCCTGTAGTACGGGATGAACGCTTAAGTCGCTCTGAGGGGCACAGGGGCATAATATTGCTAATGTAAGGTATACTGTACGCGTAGCCACCTATGAAATAATAATCGAATTTATATACGTTACGAGGATGATTGCCTGAAATCATGGAACGGATGTAAGGTAACGACGAACACGTAGTGATGCAACGGTTTCAGTGGTCTCATTTGCCTTCGCATCATCTATTCAGCGCAGTGTTGTATGACTAGAGACACATGCAACTCTATAACCAGTCCGTGAGCCAAGAGTCAGACAACTTGCTGATGGGCGTCAGAAATATGTCCTGGCTTTACTTACTTACTTATTCACTGGCACTATCGAACCCGTAGGTTCGTGGCCTCGCGGACATAAGCTCTCCATACATCCCTATCCTGAGCTAATGATTTCCGATCATTCCCTGTATAATCTACTTCCCTCAAATCATAGTTAATGTTATTCTCCCACCTCACCCTAGGTCTACCAACTGGACTTTTTCCCTCTGGTTTTCCTAAAAGAAGCTTCCATGCAAGTCATTCATTCCCCATACGCGCAACATGTCCTGCCCATCGCAGTCTACGAGACTTAACTGTTCTTATTATATCTGGCTTCCTATAAAGACCATGTAGTTCATTGTTATGTAGTCTTCCCCATTCACCTGTCTGTTCATCTCTCTTTGGTCCAAAAATTTTCCTAAGAACTATATTCTCAAAAAACCGTAATCTCATTTCCTCCCTTAAAGTAAGAGTCCATGTTTCTCATCCATATAATATAACTGGTAGAATAATAGTTTTATATATTTTCAGTGTAACTTTTTTTAAACGAGTTGGGACGAAAAGAGTCTCTGCAATGCATAATAGCACGCATTTCCAGAATTGAGTCTATGTTTAATTTCTTTGTGCATCTCATTCCTAATTGTGATTATTGTTCATAGGTATTTGAATTCAGCCACTTCCTCAAAAATTCCCTCATTTGTTAATAGCTGCCCATTTCCATTATACAATTAATTTCTACGTATGACCATATAATTAGTTTTATTGATATTTACTTCCAGTCCTAATTCCTCAGTGTTACTCAATATTTAAATAATCACAACACTTAAATCCAATACATTTTATCATCCCTGAAATCCCTTCAACACACAACATTTTAATACTGGATTAAACGAACACTTTAGAGACTTTAATTATGCTGAAGGGAAGCAAGTTACGCTAGACATAATATTCAGGCAGGACATCGCATGTTAAATATTGACAACACCCTTACAATACTGCACAAGTACAGTAATTGAATAGATTGAAATTTTGAAAGAAACTAATAACAACCTGTTTTTAAATGAGAACGCACCCAGTACATTCAATCCTCTGTACCAAATAATCACTAGTGTACCTGATTTGCATTCATGGTCAGTAGATACAGACCTACCTCCTGTTCCTTCTGCTGATGATGGAACTAGTCCCGAATTGTCTAGCAGAAAATTAATATTAAATAATTAAAAATAAAACTTAGTTTTATTTTTATTTAATTAATGGATATCGATTTTCATCAAGTAAACACCAACTCAATTGATAAGAAAAAAATAGTTTGTAAAGTTGAGAAAACGGACCTCTTAGCTAACATTTTATTTATTTATTTATTCGTTCATTTATTTATAAACAGGTTTACGATGTAATAAAACATCTTCTTGTGTCCAAAGTTTTTTATTTGTTTATCTTCTTTCTCCATTCTTCTCCATCTTCCCATTCTAGTTCTTCCAGACCTAGCTCCCTCACACCTCTTCTTGCACCATCCATCCATTTAAATGTAGGTCGATCTCTCTTTTCTTTCCCGGGTGGAATCAATTTCAAAGCTTGTCTGGCATTCTGCGTGTAAGAACATACCATTCCAGTTGTCTGTTTCTCACAAATTTAATATTGAATTTTTGACTTTAATTTGTTTTCTGATTATTGTAATTCTGATTTTTTTTCTAATTGAGAATGCCTAGTTGATCGTCTAAAACAATTTTTTAATTTTATATTATAATTTTAGTTTTCCAAATAACATTACCGGCGGCCATGCGCGTTTTTGACATGTACGGGGTGAATCATAAATATGGCTATACGTTTGATCGCGTTGTGTGATGAAAATATTATCATTACAGGGAATATGAAATTATCGTTGGAAAGATAATTATTCAAATTACAACAATGGAATAAAACAAAACAGTGTAGTACTTACGTCTTTAGCCAAAATGGCGTTGAATATGCAACAGCAAATTACAATTGCTGCATGGGCAATAACCTCTGCTAATGATCGTGAGGCCGCAAGACAGGCAAGACGTGGGTTTAACGTAGCATTGCAGCCGTCGACTGTGGGGAAGTGGATAAAACGACTGCTTGAGACAGGAAGGATGCAGAAAATCAAACCTCCTGGAAGGTCTCGCATTAGCACGGATGCAGAAACAACGAAGACAATTGTGGAGGCGTTCGACACTAGCCCACAAAAATCAACCCCCAAGCTGCACGTGAGAAGCGATTTCTTTTGTTGTATTGTTGTAATTTTAAGGATTCCCTTTCCAATGATAACATAATATTTTTTAATTAAATATAGATAAAACTACGTTTTATTTTTATTTAATTAATAAATATTGGTTTTCATCAAGTAAACACCAACTCAATTGATTACATAATATTTTGTTTAATAATAATATTTTCGTCACAAAATGCGATCAAACGTATAGCCATATTTCTGAATCACTCTATATCTTCAAGAAGTGGACGGCGATTCGGGAAAACCTTGTGTAGAAATAAATTTCCTATTCTCAAATATTCCTCAAATACTCTTTATAACTTGTTTTTGTTCTCTCTGTATCTCATAAAGTATAAATGAAATCTGGAGTAGGAAAATATCAGATTTGCATGTCACAAGCAATGGATTCTCAACTATATTATAAACATTTGCAAATAGTGTGAACTCTATACGGAACATTTCCGTTAATACGTAACGCTAACCGGAATTATTTTGAAAATAAAACAAACGCTCACTGCAAATTACTTGTGTTTACGGTTTGTGGAAATGGTTCACTGAGAGGATGTGCATGTTGTGTGAGGACAAAGGAAGCAATAGATTCACCAGGTGACTAATAAATTCATTCACCACAATTTTACACTGCCTCTCTAGTGAAGTGAAATGCTAGCATATTACATCACTGCATTTCACCTCTCATATACTATGTTACAATGGACACCACGTACCTTTTAATACACAAAATGTTGCAGTTAATCACCACATTCGGACTTATATTCAATAATAAATCTCCAAGAAATATTAAGAGCGTAAACAATGCTTATATTCAATAATAAATCTCCAAGAAATATTAAGAGCGTAAACAATGCTTATATTCAATAATAAATCTCCAAGAAATATTAAGAGCGTAAACAATGCTTATATTCAATAATAAATCTCCAAGAAATATTAAGAGCGTAAACAATGCTTATATTCAATAATAAACCTCCAGGAAATATTAAGAGCGTAAACAATGCTTATATTCAATAATAAATCTCCAAGAAATATTAAGAGCGTAAACAATGCTTATAATCAATAATAAATCTCCAAGAAATATTAAGAGCGTAAACAATGCTTATATTCAATAATAAATCTCCAAAAAATATTAAGAGCGTAAACAATGCTTATATTCAATAATAAACCTCCAGGAAATATTAAGAGCGCAAACAATGCTTAATTTTACAAAAATGAAGTAACTTTAAAATAGACTGCGGAGATAAAATTAGTAAAAAAACATAGAAATAAACAGTAGGTTAATGACCTTGAAACGAACACAAAAAATAGCAACATCAGAGAATTATATCAGGGAATTAGTATAGATAAGGAAGGCTTTCAGGCTAGAACAAGCATAATTCAGAATGAAAATGGGGATATGATTGCAGATTCCAGGAGTATATTAAATAGATAGAAAAGTTACTTTAATCAGCTATTAAATGTACATACAGAACAGGACATTGAGGAGGATAATTTACATACAGCAGAAATGCTAGTCGCAGAACCAAGTTCATTAGAGGTTGAAATGGCGATTGAAAAATTGAAGATGTATAAAGCATCAGGCTCAGATGAGATCCCAGCAGAACTGATAAAATCAGGGGGGAAAAATTGATGGACAAGATATGCTGGTTGCTTAGTATGATTTGGGAAAAAGAAGCTCTTCCAGATGAATGGAAGGAATCAATTATCGTACCAATTCATAAAAAAGGAGATAAAACTGTATGCAACAACTATAGGGGCATCTCATTACTTTCAACTTCGAACAAAATTCTTACAAATATATTAGTAAGCAGACTTACTCCCTATATTGACGACATTCTAGGAGATCATCAATGTGCATTTAGAAGAAACAGGTCTACAACAGATCAGATTTTTAGTATCAGACAGATTTTAGAAAAGAAATGGGAATATAATGGTACTGTACATCAACTATATGTAGACTTCAAAAAAGCATCTGATTCAATTAAGAGGGAGAAGCTATATAGTATCCCGCTGGAGTTCGGAATTCCTAAAAAGTTAGTTACACTTATACGAATGTGTCTAAATGGCACAAAGAGTAGGGTGCGTGTGGGCAAACAGTTTTCGGACACCTTTGAAATCCACAATGGGTTGAAGCAAGGAGATTCACTATCTCCTCTATTATTTAATTTTGTACTAGAGCACGCCATTAAATCTATAGAGAATGCGGAAGGCTTACAACTCAATGGTATTAATAAGCTGTTAGTTTATGCTGATGATGTAGTAATATTAGTCGATAGCGAGGAGACACTAAAGGCCAACACGCACACACTATTGAGTAACACTAAGAAATTAGCACTGGAAGCAAATATCAATAAAACTTAATATATGGTCACACGTAGAAATTCATAATATACTGGAAATGGACAGCTAATGACAAATCAGGTAAATTTCGAGGAAGTGGCTGAATTCAAATACCTAGGAACAATAATCACAAATAGGAATGAGATGCACAAAGAAATTAAACATAGGCTCAATTCTAGAAATGCGTGCTATTATGCATTGCAGAGACACTTGATGTCCCAACTCCTTTCAAAAAATGTTAAACTGAAAATATATAAAACTATTATTCTACCAGTTATATTATATGGGTGCGAAACATGGACTCTTACTTTAAGGGAGGAAAGGAGATTACAAGTATTTGAGAATAAAGTACTTAGGAAATTTTTTTGGACCAAAGAGAGATGAACAGACAGGTGAATGTAGAAGACTACATAAGATGAACTACATGGTCTTTATAGGAAGCCAGATATAATAAGAACAGTTAAGTCTCGTAGACTGCGATGGGCAGGACATGTTGCACGTATGGGGAATGAAAGACTTGCATGGAAACTTGTTGTAGGAAAGCCAGAGGGAAGACGCCCAGTTGGTAGATCAAGAATGAGGTGGGAGAATGAGAGAGCTTATGTCAGCGCGGCCATGAACCAACTAGTTCGATAGTGCCAGAGAGTAAGTAAGTAAGTGTACTGACCATTCTGCTTTTTGCAGATGATCAAGTAATAATGACAGCATCAGAAAATGCTTTACAACAATTCCTTTATACTTTAAATAATATCTCTCTAAAATACAATTTAAGAATATCTACATCTAAAACAAAAATATTAGCTGTAAAAGGAAAATGTGCAATAAGAACAAAAATGGTGATAAACAATGTAATTATAGACCAAGTTCAGAATTTTAATTATTTGGGACGTAATTTAAGAAATGGCAGAAATTTAGATAAACACACTAAAATAGAACGATTCAATTATCTATGTGGCACAATTAAACGCACTTTATTGAATAAGACTAGAAAATAAACTATTTTGAAGTTTTACAAAGTATTGGCAGTTCCATCTCTTATCTATGGATGTGAAACCTGGACATTAACAAAGGCAGATAGTAAACAAATAGAGGCTGCTGAAATGAAGATGTTGAGAGCAATAGCAGGATACCAAAGGACCGATAAAAAGAAAAACGAAGATATAAGAACAGAACTTAATATATTTAATCTCTGTGAAAGAATAAAATATTATCAAAATGCTTACCTTCAGCACGTATTACGAATGAATGAACAGCGCATACCAAGAAGAATGTATAATTATAAACCAAAAGGGAGAAGAATGTTGGGAAGACCATTGAAGAGATGGTAGGACCAATTCGACCTATAATGAGATCGGAGCAGGCCATTGGGCTTAATCCTTGTTGTTGTTGATGATGATGAAGTAACAGTTAATTGAAAAATGGTTTTGTACTCTTAATGAGTTGCTATATATGATATGAGAAGAAAAATAAACGCCTGAGGCGGGAATTAAACCCGGGACCTCTAACTCTATACGTTAGTTACATAACCATTAGTTCAACCAGGCAACTAAATTAATTTGGTCTAGTGGCTCCTAACAAGGGAGAGGTATGGGCCAAAATTCCGCTACGCCATTATAGATTACACCGAGCAACAAAAAAGGAACTTTGTTTGTTTCAGAAAGAAAAAAATATGTGATTCTGATAGTATTTTGTCTCCTGAATTCAAATATGTTATCGATTTTACTCCATCACGCAAGGTTTCCGAGAGACAGGCATTTATAATTTCAAACGCTATAATATTTTCTACATTCGTAACTACACAATATTCGAACATTCGGACTCACCTAGCAAGTACGAACTGACGATTTGCTGCTATATTTTGCCTGTGGAGCATCCCTCTTGATGGTCCAACAATAATCGGCCAGCATATTAGGATTCCATTTGCCGTAATATCTCTTTTCCATAGCTGAAATCTCCTGAGTTAGCTCATTTGGTTTTATTTTACAATGGACAAATTGACGAAAAAACGTTTATTAAAAAATAATTATTTTAATCCTTCTTCTTCTTCACTTCCTGGTTTAGGCAAGAGTTGCCTGTTACGTCTTCACTAATAGATCTAAGACCATCTCTTCCGAGGACGTCCGACATCTCTTCTTCCTCTCGGAAAATAATGGAAGATTTTATTTGGTAATCTACTTTCTTCCATTCTTTCTACATGTTCTTTCCACTGTATCTTGTTGTTAAATATATTTTCTTTTATGGAGTATATCTGCAGTTCTTCACGGATATCCTCGTTTCTTATCTGGTCCATTCTAGTGCAGCCTTTTACTCTTCTTAAAAATTTCATCTCGGCTTATTTTAATCCATTAATTGAAATTGAAATAAAAAATACTGTGGGTGATGGAGAAATTCCGAACACATATTTGGAAACACGATAAAAAACTGCATTAAGTACAACTATTGGTACTCATGAGACAAAAATCATGTTGACCAGTGTTATAGATATATTTAGGCTAGTATTTTGTTGTTGTTATTTAACCGTTTTCCGGTGCCTATTTTGTTCTACATATCTGTTATATAATAAAATTACCAAACAGATTCTAATCACGGTACTACATATAAAAATGTCTCCACAGCCAACAATCCTTGCTTATAATAAAACAAATGAAAAGCTACATAGCAACGATCACCAAATGTTTCTTTCTCATAGAAGTCATTTAATCCAACCAATATTTTAATTCATTTATTACTATATTTAATAAAAATTAGTTACATCGACCTAAAAATAGCATGCAATACACATGAGGTAAGCACGTAACAGATCTCCAAAATTGAGAAAAACTTTTTCTTGATCAGTAACAAGTGCTTATCTCACTTTTATCGCAATATACTATTGAGTGGACACTCTGATCGTCTTCTTCCTGCAGGTTGATAGGTTAACATTTGTTTGGGTATCCTGTGATCTTCCATTCGGTGAACATGTTGCATCCATCTTGACTTATAATCAGTCATTTTATTTTCAACAGGTCCCACGAGTAAAAACGAATCACCTAAAATGTTTAAATAATCAATTGAGTTGGTGTTTACTTGATGAAAAAACATATTCATTAATTAAATAAAAATGAAACTTAGTTCTATTTGATTTTCATATTTATTAAGATATTATTCAGTGACAGCTGTTTCGGTACACTGTACCTTCTTCAGACATGTTAACAAATTATGAATTGTGTTATTATAGTACATATCAACTGATCTAAACAACAATACAACAATAATTTATTTATTTTTTAAAATTTAACAAAGGCGATTCATTCAAATTAAGTTGAGAATTTAACACTTTATTTATTTCTACAGCCTCCAAAAGGTACAACTTCTTACCCTGATCACAAATAGGGTAAGATGTTGAGGCAGTAGAAATAAATAAATCGAAAAGTAGTAATCTATCTATCTTCGGGTTTTTACAGCTGCTGCCGTCTTCTCGTGCCAAACCTCCAAAGCCTACGGTCTTGGGCATCTTCGATGTTTAGCCATCTAGCTTGCATTACTGTCTTCATGTTTTCCTTCCATGTTAACCTTGGTCTCCCTCTTTTCTTCTTTCTGTTCGGCTGCCATTCATATAGTTGCTTCGGCCATCGCTCATCTTCCATTCTTAAAAGATGTCCTAACCACTTTAATTCCTTCTCCTCAATTCTTTCAATTAAGCTTTCTTCTGCTTCCATTATGTTTCTAATTTCCTTATTTGTGACATGTTCTAATCTAGACTTTCTGGCACTTCTCCGTAAATAATCCATTTCTAGAGCTATTAGTCTATTCTTGTAGTATTTATTGATTGTCCATACCTCATTTCCATACATTGCAACAGATTCCACCAATGTTTTACCAATATATTTTTTTGTGTCCTTCCAAATATGCTTATCCCACCATATGGAATTTAATGATGGTATTAGTTTGCTACTCAATTCGAAAAGTAGTAATAAACTGTTAAATTCTCAACTTGATTTGAATGAATCGCCTTTGTTAAATTAAAAAAATTAAATAAATTATTGTTGTATTGTTGCTTACATAAGTTGGAACACAATTCATAATTTCTAAACATGTCTGAAGAAGGTACAGTGTACCAAAACAGCTGTCACTGAATTATATCTTTTTTTTTATTATTCCGGCTTTTACAATGAATATACATTTTTCCGGTACCGATGTTCACAGTTAACTACACATTTGTTTCAACACATTTTTCCATTCTTGTCTGTTCATCCATATATCTTCTTCTATTTCCCATTCCCTCTTAGTTTCATTGATTCCCTGAATCCACGTAATATTTGGTCTACCCTTCTTTTTCCTTCCTTGTGGTTCCCAATCCATGATTATCTTAGGTAGTCTTCCTTCTTCCATCCTTCTAATGTGTCCGTACCAATTTAATTGTTTCTTCTTTATAAAATCTAATATTGAATATTGTACCTGCATTTTTTTCTTTTATAATATCTTAATAAATATAATATAAAAATAAAAAAACTAAGTTTTATTTTTATTTAATTAATAAAATGTTAAAGTTTATTCACATAATATGATACTGAGGTTACGGTACCTTGAATATAATTAAGGAGGTAAGTATACATTACAGTTTAAGTTAATCTTACTTCTAATTCAAGCTGAAATGTAGAATAGATAATGTCACAAATCGCTTATTATAGACAATAATTGAAAATGGATTGTACGAATCCAATAAGCCGTGAACAGTAACAAAAGACTATTATGAAGATAAATTAATACAGATAGAACCAACAGTCAACAAAACAGTTGAACATCTCCCTGTTCTAACATTAATACTGCGAACTCCAACATTATCACCTTTAATATTGTGCATTACTGCACTCATGGCGGCGGACTGTAATCAGATATGGTTAGGCAATAACACACACAAAATATCTAACATTTTTTTTTCAGAATATTAGATTTTTACATGAATACAACACCCCAGATGATTGAGTGAAGGAATTATGGGTCACAAATATTATTTAATCACTCTATATTCCTACATCATGTCCATTATAGACTTCGGAACTCCTACCAGAAGATATTAGGGGTTTCAAGAAATTAACTTAATTTGAAATAAATGTTTACTTATTTTGACATTGGTCTTACAGAAGATAACTGATTATTTATAATATTTTGTTTATGTAAAAATAGTATTACCAGTGTGGAGTTGCCAGTCTGCCATCGGGCGCCTCCCCAGGTGGCGGATAGCGGAATGCTCACTAGATATGGCGGGTAGTGGGGAAATAAAATACCCAGGGCGGACCAAAACTAGCGCTGCTGCCTTGCAGTAAGATACTGGACTATCAAAGGCTAGAGGAAGAAAACCTTGAACAAAAATTACCCGTCCCCCAGGTTGGGGGTTGATGCATCGGGCCAGCTCCTCGTTCATCATAAAAAGAAAAAAATGCTAAAAAACCAAACATCATGCCCCGGATGCCAGAGCAAAGATTGCCTAACATTGTTATGGAATATATCCCAAAGGAAAGGAGGAATAGAGGAAGACCGAAGAAAACTTGGCTAGAAGGGATACAAGCAGCTATGAATATCAGAGAATTGGAGGAAGATCAATGGATGGACAGAGAGGAATGGCGTTTGGTTTTCGGAAGACGGCGGCAGCTGCCATGATACCGGATGTTGATGATGTAATAATATTAACTGCAATTTGTTTATTTTTTTTATGAATGCTATCATGAAATATTTCTGCACTTGTTTTCAATTGTTGAGTGGAAGAGAAGCCCTTATGCCCTTAACACTAATAAAAATCACGGTAAAACTCCGCTGACGTGTTAATCAAAATGTAAGAATAATAGGTCCATCTCCTTAACCGGTAGAGTTGAGGACACACAGTTACAATATCCAAGAGAAGACAAGACATGGGGATGGAAGAGCAGAGCCATGTTCCCATACGAATTATCCATCGGCCCGCCGAGTCCACACTCAGTTTGACCCGGATGTCCACTCGAAATCTGATTGGTCATTGACTCCCACTTGGGACATGAGTTAAATGGTCATAAAAATTTCTACAAAAGGAGGGGGGGGTAAAACATTCAAAAAGAGTAATAAGATACTTTGATTAGCATTCAGTGTACTTGACGGGTGTAAATATTGTTCTACAAACTGCAGTATTATAAAACAAATATGTGAACTTAGGAAATGGAACAGAGGCAATATTAGAGTTACACAATTTCTGCCATTTCGCCAGAAAATCAATTTATATGCTGTTGTAATTTCCGGACTGTACCTTGTAACGTTTGTGGGAACAGAGCAAATTGGAAAAGCAAGTTGCGAGCACCGCCGCCTGGTGTTTATACACCCCCGTTTGACTAATCAACTAATTGAATGTTACACCGCTGCAGTGTTTCTCCTGACCGACCGTACAATTCTCATTCCATGCGTCTGGTCTACTTTTATATGCCCTTAGATCTAACGTCGTTATAATTTATCGTATTTTCATAAACAATGTCACAGTATTGTGTGATTTCTTATTAGTTACCTTTTAAATCTGAGAGAACATGAAAATTAAAAAACTAATCAGTTCATAGAAGAATATTTTAATACATTATTATTATTATTATTATTATTATTATTATTATTATTATTATTATCATTATCATAAGTAATGCCACGAGTGATTTTTAATTTATCTAGAGAATTTGGAAATCAAGAGTGGCATTTATTAGCACCATTTAACGAATAAAATTAAGCTGTTTACTCACAAATCATTATTTAACTATAGTTATTTTAAAATATTTATATATTTAATGTAAACGGCGATGTTTGAAAACAAATGAGAAACGATTGGTACGCTTCATTTTCTTTTTTGTTCGTCACTGCAACCAGATCATATTAGTTATTGCCAAAGGAACGCAATATTGAAAGAACGCGCTCTAGTGGAGAAAAAATGAAACACATCAAACTACATATTAATTCATTTCTGATGTCCTATGATGTAAATATGACAATTATATTTTTCTGGAATGTTATTGCCTGGGAAAAAATACATTTAAGAAAGTGGAAATGGTGGTTTCTTTTTTTGGTCGTATAATTAATTGCTACAAATGCTTTTGTATTAACTCCCGCATGCGCTACGTGTTGACATTCATGCACTATATATACATATCCAAGGTAAGTAAGTTTATTTACTCTTTCCAGTATTTTTGAATCTATACAAATTTTGCTACGTACAGGATATTTTCCTTGAAAAGCCATTACTTTTGTTTTCTGTGCATTGATTTTCATGTTATATTTTATGGCTGTTTTGTTAAAATTATATACTGAATATTGTAATTCCTCCCAATGCTGCATCATCTGCGAAAATTAACGTATATAATTTCATATTTCTATTATTTCTTAGAAGATCAAATTGCCCTAGACTTAAGAGCAATACATTCTATTGTGTTGTTTGTGTTCAATTTCCTGTACACATTTACAAATTCAGTTTTCAACAAAATGAACTGGTGATTATTGTGGTATGTGTCCTGCTGATGATAATCCACTTCACCATTTATCTTGAAGACATTATATATATATATATATACATATATACTTACTCACTGGCACTATTGAACCCGTAGGTTCATGACCGCGCGGACATAAGCTCTCCATACATCCCTATCCTTAGCCAATGCTTTCCAATCATTCCCTGTATAATGTACTTCCCTCAAATCATAGTTAATATTATTCTCCCACCTCATCCTTGGTCTACCAACTGGGCGTTTTCCCTCTGGCTTTCCTATAAGAAGCTTCCATGGAAGTCTTTCATTCCCCATACGTGCAACATGTCCTGCCATCGCAGTCTACATATATATATATATATATATATATATATATTCTCTTTAATTTGCTTACTTGTTATAGTCAGCTACTAGATGGCAGTGAAGACCGAGTTATCGCGACATCTAGTAATAATGGAGAATATAATACATATATAAAAAAATAAGTGTTTGAATTGGATTCGCCTGGTGGTGTAATGGATATCCGCTGAGGTACAGACTCAGAGTTCCGGGTTCGAATCCCGTCCAGGCATTTATTTTTCTTATCATACCATATATATATATATAAATTAAAAAAAACTTTGAGATTTGAACCCGAGACCCACAATATTCTAGTCGCAACACTTTGGTCATGACTAAATTGTCGGAATCTAAATTTTGAATATATATCATCATCATCATCATCATCATCATAGTACATTCACGAATTTAGGCCATTTCTGACCTGTTTTGGCCTCAAAAGAATCACCAACCAGAAGTCTTTTGAGTGGACGTCCTGGTCTTCTTCTTCTTCTTCCTGAAAGTTGATATCTTAACATTTGTTTGGTTATCCTGTGATTTTCCATTCGGTGAACATGTTGCATCCATCTTGACTTATAATCAGAAATTTTGTTTTCTAAAGGTTCCATGTGTAATTCTTCTAAGATGTCTTCATTTTTTTTTGTGATCTAGTAGTGTGTATCCTGCAGTCCTCCGAAGGTATCTCATTTCAGCAGATCTAAGTCTCTGTATATCCTTCTGTTTCGATGTCCATACTTCGCTACCATACAAAAGAGTTGGAAGAGCCAGTGTTTTATACACTTTTAATCTTGAATGTTTTTGGACTAACTGTGGCTTGAAGATAGAATTTATTATTCCTACAATTCTTAAAAAGTTGATATTTTTACATTTACATCCTTTTCTTCTTCATATGAGATATTGCATCCTAAATGTAAAATTATTCACCTGCTCCAAAATTTTATTGTCAAGTGCAATTTTACTTCTGACAGGATCTACACCTTGAAATGCCATAATTTTTGTTTTCTCTGTAGATATCTTCAATCCATATTCTTCTGTAATTTTGTTAAGTCCATACAGACTGTCGTCTGAATTGCAATTATTATTTGGTCATCTGCAAACAATAGGGTGTTTAATTTTGTATTTTCTGATATTCTTATCCCAAATTTATATTTCTTGTTCCAGCAAATATTACTTCGTTGATATAAATCGCAAAGGGTGTTGGTATAGGGGGCAGCCTTTTGTCACTCCACGATTTATAATTCCTTCTTCAGAAAATCTGTTTCAGCGAAAAATTCCTTATGGAATGTCAAATTGGATTTAGGAAAGGACGATCTTGTATTGATTCCCGTTAAACTATTGCTTGAAAAAGAAGAGGATTCAAATTAGAAACACATTTTGCTTTCATAGATTTTGAAAAAGCATTCGAGTCAAGAGATCAAAACTCTTCAATATATTGGAAGACAGAAATATACCAAATTTACTTCTGTAGAAGATAAATAAATAAATACATAAACCGAATCTCTACTTTCCCTCGTTACATCGATCATTTCTATTCAAAACTCTGTATAATAATTATTAGTTTTAAAACTGTGATATTTGAATTTTTTCCTGAACATTTTAAGATCAAAAACAACTATATTTCAGAGGCTAAATTCATTCACTTGACTTTGTAAAGCGATCGCATTGCGTTGTATTTAACTAAAACTTTTATACTTCCCGTTGATATCTGTGGATATCGTATGTTATATACATATAATAACTATAGGCCTATAAATGTATAAGAGTAACTATAAATAACGATAACTAATAAATAATATTTCTTGAAGGTAATAAATTTGATTTAGGGAGAGTGCGTCCAAGCTCTGAGACGGATGGCGAGGAGGGCATTGCAAGTTTTATTTTGATGCTGATATGCGCACTATGTAATGAGAATAGTTGCGTAAAAACTTGTAGTTCACCAACTCGCCACATATAGAAAGAGCGCCAAACTTACAGAATATTATTTATTCGAGAGAACATGCTTAGTTTTATATAATTAGAAAACTATTAAAACTCTGGCAGGAAACTACTGTTTCATGAAGATACACAACATTCAAATGTCCAAATTAATTTTTGATAGTTATTCAAAACTGAAGTAAATTTCTGTTCAACTTGTAGTCTACATGATGGTTAGAGGGACGAACGTGACGAATTGGACTCTGGAAATGGCCGGATTTGATTTCCAGGTTTATGAAGTAAAGTTCCGCGATTCGATTCCATTTTATGATGCCACTGTCTCGCCTGGACGATTCCAAACTCAATTCTGAATTTCCGGCAACTTGTGATTATGACGACACAAACATTTCAACGTCACCAAGTCGTTTGTGACAACTGCGTCACGCCTAGTCATGAGATCTAAAACAATCACAAATGGAATGGGCCTAAACCGACACACACGGTCACCAAACAAACAGAAAACAAAATTCTAGAATTTTCTAAGCCAAACATAAAACAAAAGAGATATAATCAAACAAAAGAGAAACAGTTTAGCAAATAAGGTCAGATATCACTGCATCTTAGAGCTGACTCGAGTTAAAATAAAAAAAATCGTATAAAACTTTACGTTTTATTTTTATTTAATTAAATCAAGTTAGAATTTTTGTAAAACCAATATTCCATCTGTAGATGAAATATGGACACGAGAATTAAAATTAATTTGTGTTTATTTACGAGAAGTGATCAATTTATTCGTGTTCATCCTATGAAAATCTACTTCTAAAACTAAAATAACTTGCTTTATATTTGAAGAGAACCAAGGGTCCCGGGTTCAAGTCCCGGTCTGAGCGTATAATTTTTCTCTTCAAATATGATTTATCCATCATTGAGATGTACGAAATCAATAATAAAAACTTGCTTTATAACAAAATATGCTATTCCAAGCAAGTGTCTCGATCATATGTTTCTGTCGCCAAGATTCTTTTCTGCATCCTTTCATTTATTGTCCAGCTTTCTGATCCATATGTAAGTATATTTTCTATCATTGTCATAAGTAATGCCACGAGTGATTTCCAAATTATCGATAAATTCACGACTCACGAAGTGAGGAGTGAATTTATCTAGAGAATTTGGAAATCAAGAGTGGCATTTGTTAGGACTATTTAACGAATAAAATTAAGCTGTTTACTCACAAATCATTATTTAACTATAGTTATTTTAAAATATTTATATATTTAATGTAAACGGCGATGTTTGAAAACAAATGAGAAACGATAGGTACGCTTCATCTGCTTCTTTTGTTTATCACTGCAACCAGATCATACTATTTATTTCCAAAGGAACGCAATATTGTAAGAATGCTCTCTAGTGGAGAAAAAATGAAACACATAAAAATGTATATTAATTCATTTCTGATGTCGTATGATGTAAATATGACAATTATAGTTTTCTGGATTATTACCTGGGAAAAAATTCATTTAAGAAAGTGCAAACAGTGGTTTTTTTTTGGTGGTATAATAAACTGCTACAAATGTTTTTATATTAACTCCTGCAAGCTCCTCAGTCACTGCAAAATAATGGTCAGACCTGTTCAGAATATTAAGCAGCAGGAGTTTTCTTTAATATGGTAAATTTAACACTGATAAATATTTCGTGAAACACGACTCTCATTGGTTGTAAAACAGAAATCATTGAAACGTGATTGGTCGTTGACTCCCATTTGGGGCATGAGTTAAATAGTCTGTATAATATCTTTGTTTGTTTTACTGCTCAAATTTCTATTCCATAAAAGACGATTCAGGGATCTAATCGCCTTCCTTGCACAATTTACTCTGTTAATAATATCTTATTCACAAGTACCAGATTTATCTATTATAGATCCGATTCGATTGAGGGTCTTTCCACTTTTCAGCGGTTGCCCTTTTACCAGCCGGCTGCTGGCCCTTCACATCCACATGTGTCAATCACAGAGGTAGATGATCAACAGCCATAGGGGTGACATGTGGTTAGCATATCGAGTCCCCCAGCCGTTATAGCTGGTTCCTCAACCTGGAGCCGCTACTTATTGTAGCTACCCAATTGCCTCACGATGCTGGGTGGGCACCGGTCCCATACTGGCCGAAATACCATGAGAAAATTTCTTCCCCCATGGAGACTCGAACCAGCGCAAGTCCCGTAGCTCTGCGCCAAGGCTTCCTACCTTAACCGCTCGGCTACGGCGCGGGACTATTATAGATCCAAGATATTTAAATTCTTCAACACGTTTAATTAGCATATTATTTATTTGTAGGTCTTCTGAATTTCCTCCAATTACCAATATTCTGATATGGGCCTAATTCGGAGATAGGACAATATCTTCAGGGCTTGAAAAATAGACGTCAGAAATACTAAATATGTATGGAAATGCTTACAAAATGGTGGAACATTACATTCAAATCAATGCCGTGCAGTTATGTCAAACCACGATATAAAATGTCGCCATTAATTCAGATCTGAGACATAACTAGTTTTTAAAGGGATTTGATTTAATTAAAACTTTGTTTATCTAGGTTTTAAATTATGAACATGCAATATCCACACGTTGTAAAAGTGTTGCGAGACATTTTTCATTCCAAATAGCCGCACTCAATGGAAACACATCAAGAGCTCGTATAGCAAACCATATTTCATGTTGCCAGAGGTAATAGAACGTCAACTGTTAAATAAAGACCGTCACTTGTTGAGCAACGTGTGTAATCACAGCTGAGCTCTTCATTCCATCTTCAAATTGTTCTTCCTCTTTTAATACCATCTAATAAATCATATCCTTCTAATTTAATTTAATGATCCTTTCTAATGCCTTACGCAAACTGTTGTCATTATAAGAAATAATTAGCCTTATTACAAGGGTTTGGTAGCTACGTACTGACATCTTTAAATTCTGAAGCATAAAGATAACAATGCTCTCTCAAAGCATATGAACAAAATCAAGACAGAAGGTAGAGAGAATCACAGCGCTCAAACCATGTACTTTGCGACTTCAAGTCCTCATTTTTCCATCATTCACTTCTTAAAAGCTGTCAAACCACTACCAATAAATTTCGCGTCATCAGAAAGAGATTCAGTACATTTTTTTTGCGCGATGGTGCATTTTTCATACTTACAGCAATGACGACCAAGATTGAAAGTTCAACTGCCTATATTTCGGGCTTGCCAACCTAAATAACATACTGTAATATTACATATTACAAACTAAGTGCAGGAAGCCCTTTATATATATACTACGTACAATGTATATACAAAAATATATCCAAAAGGTAGTGTTAACCCATTCGTTTCAAGTTTAATTGCTCAATGCGTTTCCCCAGAAATTGAATTTAAATCACCGTAAATTATATTTTCTATTTTCAGGCATTTAAAACGAACAAAATATAACGGTATTTGAGATCTGAATAGGGGTGAAGACCGAAATACATTCCTCTACTATTCATTAATTTCATTATTATTCAATATGACAGATAATTAATTGTTGAATGACTATTATTGTAACTTTTTTTTTTGTATTCATATGTAACATGTTTGTCCTGTTTAATATGACTATTATTGTATTTTTTTTTGTATTCATGTGTAACATATGTTTGTCCTGTTTTATATGACTATTATTGTATTTTTTTTGTATTCATGTGTAACATATGTTTGTCCTGTTTTATATGACTATTATTGTATTTTTTTTTGTATTCATACGTAACATATGTTTGTTTTGGTGAGTGGAAGAGAAGGCCACATGGCCTTAACTCCACCAGGCTAAATAAATCTATTCTATTCTATTCTATAAATGTTAACAAAAATACCCTGCCAAAGGATGTACAAAATGTTAAGCGAGTGTATCTCGTCTTCTGAGGCGAATGGGTTAATATACTTCATGTGAAAAAAATCGCTGCATTTTAAATGAACTGGACTTTATTTGAAACAATTTAAAACATTAAATACGTACTTGCCGCCATTTTATAACTAAATTATTGTCACGGCCTCCTGTTGTTTCAACTAATAAACATTGCCCACACTGTTAACGTTAGTCAGTTGTTTATAATGAACGCAAATCTTTCCAACAAAGATGATATCAAATAATCAATTGAGTTGGCGTTCACTTGATGAAAATCCATATATCATTAATTAAATAAAAATAAAATTAGTTTTATTTGATTTTTCATATTTATTAAGATATAATTCAGTGACAGCTGTTTCGGTACACTGTACCTTCCTCAGACATGGTAACAAATTATGAATTGTGTTATTATAGTACATATCAACTGATCTAAGCAACAATACAACAATAATTTATTTAAATTTTTTAATTTAACAAAGGCGATTCATTCAAATCAAGTTGAGAATTTAACATTTTATTACTCAACTTGATTTGAAGGAATCGCCTTTGTTAAATTAAAAAAATTAAATAAATTATTGTTGTATTGTTGCTTAGATCAGTTGATATGTACTATAACACAATTCATAATTTGTTAACATGTCTGAAGAAGGTACAGTGTACCGAAACAGCTGTCACTGAATTATATCAAATAAAACTAAGTTTGTTTTAGTTAATTAATAGAGATGATATTATTTTACTATTATTTATTATTTTGAAAACACCATCGCGCAACAAATAAGGTACAACCCATATTTGTGAAGTGTTTTACAGAATCTCGGAAATAAAAGACTTGGCTATCGCTCGGTTTTTAAACATTTTCCTCGCTTCTGTAAAAACAACTCCCCAACCTCGCATCGTAATACACTATTATTCAATGTCACCACGTTGTCATTTCGACATTTTGATATCCTCTCCAGGCACGGCTTTTATTGCAACCTACTTCTGAAGTTGGGGCGCCTGCAAGCCGGAGTTACACTGCCCCCAAGATATATGACAGATGATGATGGTAATATTACGCCAGGAGAGGCCTTAATCTAAATCTCTCTAATCGAGTCCGGCGTAATTTCAGGTCAAGGGACGAGATCAGATGAAGCCCTTAAATACTAAAATTATTTTTCTTGTGATACGAAATAAATTGTTTCAATTAGCGTTAGATATGTAAACTTTTTTTTACAATTTGTATTAATTACACTTGTTACTTTACTTGTATTGTATTCCATTTCATTAAGTTAAGTCAGTTTACAATGTACCTAATATATGAAAGTAAATGCGCACAAATGTGCAAATTGTTAGTAAATTTCGTCTAAGCAAAACTTGTTAAACGATAATTGTCTTTCCGCACACTTTTCGACGTGATATCGTTCACATGGATTGTTACACAGTTCGCATATGCATTCTTGGTTTGGCTCGTGGAATCGCTTTATGCTGCAAACCTTGTGGTGAAAGCCATGGATTGCATACCGTGTTAGGATGTGCCTCATCTCGTAGTTTGGTCGTGTCCACTCTCTCGTACACATAGCCTCTGTTGTGTAGAATTCGCTGCAGATGTCATTCCTCTTCTCCTGTAGTCCTTGCATTGTTGTCTCATATGCGCAGGTATTCGGTAGGAATAGCTGCCGTCTAATGTCTTCAATGAAAGAAGGTTTCTTTCATTAAGACGTACGTCATTCTTGAAGGTGCTGTTTTTCCAACTCCCAGAACTCTTTTCATGAAGCGTGCTTTTACTGTTTCTATTTGTGTCAAGTCTCTGTTTGTGAGTTTGTCCCATATTATGTTAATTCCATATGTTGTTATGGGAGTTATGACTGTCTTGAAGAGCGTCATAGCTGTTTCTGTTGATAATTGGTGGAGATTTTTGGATGCTGTATATCGCTCTTATTGCAGCTGAAACCTTCTGTTGCACATTGTTTGTAGGGTGATGCGTAGGTAGGTGAATTGCGATACAACGTCTAGTGGCTCACCAAGGAGCATTAGCCTGTCATTTTCAGTAGGTTTTCCTCCTTTTCTGAAGGTCATCTGTTTAGTTTTCTGATGGTTTATTTGCAGGCAGTTTTCATTTGCCCATTTGTACCTAATATATGGGAGTACAATAAAATTACTAGAGTTTGCATTGGTATATTCATATGCACGGGAAAATTTAATCCATTTTGCAAACATTAGAGTACATGGTACTGAGGTGTTCCACTTGTCAGCCAATTTATAAGACCGTAAAGTTCCGAAATGAGACATATTATGTAATAACAGCATATACGAGTATACCAGAGAGAATAGTGTTCGTTGCACTTAGGAGTGTGATCTGTTTCAACGCGAGTTTTACCGAACGTTGAAATATCGCACGAGGATTGAAGTCAGCTTTTCTACACGTGTTTTACATACTGTTTTTATAATACTACTTAACATTGTAAATTTTATCATCAAATTATTGATGCTTCTATATAAATATTTAAATAGACTATTGAAAGCATGGCAGTCAATGACCAATGACATTTCAATGATTTTTTATTTACAACCAATCACAATCTTTTTCACCTCGATTTTATCGGTTTAATTTTATCACTGTAAAATCAAGCCCCTTCTTTTTAACATTCTGAATAGGTCATATCATTATTTTGCAGTAACCACATGTGACTACCAGATTGTAAATATGGTGCACGAATGTAACCTTATCGTGGTTGTGGGAGAAAATATAAAAACATTTGTAGCAATTGATTATAACACAAAAAAACACTATGCACTTTCTTAAACGTATTTTTTCCCAGGTAATAACGTTCCAGAAAAATATAATTGACATATTTACGTCATATGACATCAGAAATTAATTAATATACAGTTTGAAGTGTTTCATTTTTCCTCCACTAGGGTGAATTCTTACAATATTTCGATCCTTTGGCAATAAATAATATGATCTGGTTGCAGCGATAAACAAGTGGAACATAATGTTTCTCATTTGTTTTCAAACATCGCCGTTTACATATTTTAAAATAACTATATTTAAATAATGATTTGTGAGTAAACAGCTTAATTTTATTCGTTAAATAGTCCTAACAAATGCCACTCTTGATTTCCAAATTCTCTAGCTGTGGAAATCACTCGTGGCATTACTTATGATAAATAAATACCCTCAACTCGTGTCCAACTCAGGGTCGGGTCGAGGGATGAGATGAGATGAATCCCCTTATATAGAAGTCTGTGAATGACAAGTGTGCCGGCCGACCACGCCTGACGCACCATCACGGGGGCAGATGAATGAAATTAAACGAAATGGATGAGATGAGCATGGAGAAATGGTGGAATGAAATTGAGACAGGGGAAAACGGGTAAACACTGAGAAAAACCTGCCCAAGCTCCGTTACGTCCAGCACGAAACCCACATGGAGTGACCGAAAATCGATCTCGGGATCACAACGGCGAGAGGCGAGCATCTAACCGCTTGCGCCACGGAGCCGCTTTATATTAGCATTTAGTATCGTTAAGTCTCTGCTATTATATTCTCGTGAAACCTTGAAAATCAGTAAAGTCACAGAAAATAAATCGCAAGCATTTATAAACAGAAGTCTTAAGAAAATATTAAGAAAAAACGGCTAGAAACAAAATCAAAATAAAGAATTATGGAAAAAACTGACCACAAAGAAATTGAATAGGATATAAAAAAAGCGATAATAGAACTGGATAGGATATACTTTAAGAAAAGACAATTGGCCAGGCTATTAGCATTGATCAGTTGTTTATAACAATCGCAAATATTTTTAATAAAGGTGGTATTTTGTTAGCATTGTTTATTATTTTTGAAAACACCATCATGTAAAAAAATAGTGTACAACGAACGTTTGTGAAATGTTTTACAGAAGCGAGGAAATTATTAAAACCGTGAGATAGCGAGGTTTTTAATTTCCGAGATTCCACAAAAACCACTTCCCAACTTCGCATTGTAATATACATTTTTTTAAAAAAGTAACACAACAGATCAGAAACGGGGCAGAAAGCGGTTTATAGATAGAATGTGAGAAAAATGTGTAAAGGTCTTAGAAAAGGGAAAAAAAACAATTATAGAAAATTGTCCTCTTTCTCAATTTCAAATAACACCTCACTCACTGGTTACTTTCTTTGCACTACAAAGAAAAGTTGCACATTTAAAAATTCTATCATCATCATCATCATCATGAACAAATTCGTTTTAGGCCATGTGGCCTGTACGGTAAACCTAGCGAAGATGGTCTTGATCTTTCCACCGATGTTTTGGTCTTCCTTGGTCCCTATGTCCAGTTGGGGTATATTGAAATGCCAATTTTGGAAGTCTATTTCTTGCCATTCTCCTCAGATAATTTTTCCATTCTTGTTGGTTTAAAAATTCTAAATCTAGTTAAAAGAGGCTCAGAGAAAGGCGAAACAATTGACTTACCTTTTTTTATATTCTTCCTCAAGATATAATACATTTGTCAGGTTTGTATCGCAATATACTATTTAATAGTTGTTGTACTTGCGATAGAGTTGCTATTAAAACTTACCACATACTGCGGTTATAGAAAATGTACCTTATCTAGAAGATAATAAGAACATGGTCTCGCATGATTAAGTAAACGTCCAGGGCAATACATCGGTCATCACAGCAGGAAAGTTGAGTGATCGATCTATCCTAGGTAATGTATTCTAAACGCAGTATGTGGCGATGTACCGGTTTAGCACGAGAACAGTAGCCTTAGGGTTCCAATACGGTAGCTTATTACAAGCTCGGAATACATCAGGAAGATATTCTCTAACCACTGGCTTATATCCTCGACACTTGTCCAACACAAACATGGACATCACAGACATTATCTCTACGTACAGTTGAGAGCACGGATGCATGGGAATTACAAAAAATATCCCATATGCAAAGCGTATGCAATATAATTTTACAGAGCTAAAGTATGAATTCTTTACAAATACAATTAAAATATATATTTTTTTACAACCTTTATATTAGCTTCACCTGTATCTATCTATGTAACGGAATCTTTCAACACGATTTTCACCCACTTAAAATCATTGGATCGACTTGAAACTTCGTATACTTGTAAAGGACCAATGACAATACAATAATTTCATTTTGTGTCTTAAATCCTGGCCAGAACCATCAGAAAATTAAAAAAAAAGTGTTTGTGTAATTATGCAACGGAATTTTGCAACACGATTTTCACCCAATTACAATCATTGGATCGATTTGAAACTTTGTACACTTCTGAAGGACTAATGACAATACAATAATTTCATAATGTTTCTAAAATTTTGGCCAGAATCAGCAGAAAATCAAAAAAGTGTTTGTGTCGTTATGTAACGGAATCTTCACAACACGATTTTTGTTAACCCACTTAAAATCACTGGATCGACTTGGCTTGGACAAACTTTGCGATACTTGTAAAGCAACAATGGCAAGACAATGATTTTCATAAATGTTTCTAAAATCCTGGCCAGAATTCAGCAGAAAATCAAAACATAAAAACCGGTATAATAGGTTTCGGACTTATCAAATTTCTTAATCAATCGTTGTAAGAGATCAGTTGATTTAGAGCGGTGGACTGTTAGTAGTATATAATTTCATATAATCCATAGGTCGCTCGTTCTGTCAAATCCGGCCCGGAAGATTTTTTAGTAGAGTTTTACTTTTAGATCATACTACAATAGTATCGATTGTACAAGATATTTACATTTTTATCTTATTCTATAAAACATTTTAAAAAACTAAAAAAATAAAAATAAATAATAGTTTAAAAAAATAAAATTCCTTTTGTCTTTTTTCGTGTTGAGACTTGAAAGTAGTGTTGGAAGTTCCTTAGGACAGGTTACCGGCCCGACGCTAAGTAGTCCAGTGGTAGGGCTGCTACCTTTTAGTCTCTGGGAAAGACATTAGGATACCCGCATTTACTCAGTACCTGATGGAACGGTTTTATACGCCGTGACTCGGTCGGAAATTCCTAACTGCCTCAAACTGTTCCCAAATATCTCCTACCTTACTTTGTCTAGCTACTAGGGTGTTTAGGGAAATGGTTTCACTATTGATATAATTTTCCAAATTAGTAAGGCTTCTTTTAAGAATGCCTCGCTTTTGGATAGCCTTTGCCTCACTTTCAAATGACATTTTGATAAATAACAAATTACCGAACACTATAACACAAAAATATTTTATAAAATAATTAAAATATATATATAAATCACACAAATAATATGGAAATTTGAAATCTCATGTCAGCTCGACTCAATACTGAATGAGGTAGGATATCAGCTCTAAGGTAGGAGATACAAGCATGCAGAATTTTAGGGTTAATAAATTCTATCTTCAAGCCACAGTTAGTCCAAAAGCATTCAAGACTGAAAGTGTATAAAACACTGGCTCTTCCAACTCTTTTGTATGGTAGCGAAGTATGGACGTTGAAACAGAAGGATATACAGAGACTTAGATCTGCTGAAATGAGATATCTTCGGAGGACTGCAGGATACACACTACTAGATCACAAAAAAAATGAAGACATCTTAGAAGAATTACACATGGAATCTTTAGAAAACAAAATTTCTGATTATAAGTCAAGATGGATACAACATGTTCATCGAATGGAAGATCACAGAATACCCAAACTAATGTTAAGATATCAACCCGCAGGAAGAAGAAGACCAGGACGTCCACTCAAAAGACTTCTGGATGGTGTTTCTCTTGAGGCCGAAACAGGTCAACAAATGGCCTAAATTCGTGAATGTACTATGATGATGATGAAAAACTAAAACAACAAGCTTTATTAGTAAACCGAACAAAAAATGAAAAATAATTTTAATTTCCAACACGCTTATGATAAAATTAAAGAGGTCAACAAAGAAAACCATTTCCAACACATCGACAATAAAACTAGAGTTATCTACAAAAAAAATAATTTTACCATCAAAAGCGTGGGGTGTACTATATCAATTAACATATTTTATAATAAACAGATATTGGTAAAAGTAAAATCTCTAAGACGAAAACGTAAAAACTATAAAAAGCACCCCACGCTTTTCATGGTGTAATTATTTTTTTTGTAGATAACTCTAGTTTTATTCTAGATGTGTTGGAGATGATTTTTTTTGTTGTCCACTTTAATTTTATCCTAAGTATGTTGGAAATTAAAATTACTTTTAATTTTTTAGTTCGGTTTTCTAATAGAGCGTGTTTTTTTAATTTTTTTAAAACTATTATTTATTTTATTTGCAAAAGTAAGGCTTTTTTAGGAAAAAATACATAAATTTATTATTGGATTCTTTTCCTTATTATATTTCATTACAAACTAGTAATATACCATAATCTCACCACTAACTTGTATTCGCAACATTTTCCCACCAACAATACTAGGAATCATGGATACAGTGTTATTCACGTATAACCTAACGGGCACACGGCGATTTGCCTGTGCGCGTTTGGGTAGGCCACGGCCGGCTTTGCTCCTACATAAACTCCGCGCGAAAAACATAACAAATCTTACCTTACGTCCACATCGCGTTTAAGAAATCCGTTATTATGATCGGAATTTTGGGTGCTGTTAGTGATAGACGCATAATTGGTCCAATATTTAACGAGCGGACTGTAAATGCATTTTGATCCCATTTCTTCGTGAACTGACAGAAGAAGAGAAATCGTATGGGTGGTTGCAACAAGATCCTGCTACTGTTCATACAGCAGAGAATCCATTAATACAATCAGGGAAGTGTTTCAAGATAGAATGTATGGCCCTCTCATTCCCCTGAACTACAGGTTGGAAAACAATGTGCTATACGGAGTAGTTACTCGCTTGGTTGTTGTGTTTTATGCTACATATTTTTAACCTAATAGTGTGGAAACTTACTTCTTGAGGCTTCCCGTAGGTGGTAGTATTTTAATACTTACTTACTTGCTCACTGGCACTATCGAACCCGTAGGATCATACCGGACATAAGCTCTCTATACATCCTTATCCTGAGCTAATGCTTTCCAATCATTCCTTGTATAATCTACTTCCCTCAAATCATAGTTAATGTTGTTCCCACCTCATTCTTGGTCTACCAACTAGGCGTTTTCCCTCCGGCTTTCCTACAAGAAGCTTCCATGCACGCCTTTCATTCCCCATACGCGCAACATGTCCTGTCCATCGCAGTCTACGAAACTTGACTGTTCTTATTATATCTTGGCTTCCTATAAAGACCATGCAGTTAACTGTTATGTAGTCTTCTCCATTCACCTGTCTGTTCATCTCTCTTTGGTCCAAAAATTTTCCTAAGAATTTTATTTTCAAAAACTCGTAATCTCATTTCCTCCCTTAAAGTACGAGTCCATGTTTCGCATCCATATAATATAACTGGTAGAATAATAGTTTTATATATTTTCAGTTTAACGTTTTTTGAAAGGAGTTGGGACATCAAGAGTCTCTGCAATGCATAATAACACGCATTTCCAGAATTGAGCCTATGTTTAATTTCTTTGTGCATCTCATTCCTATTTGTCATTATTGTTCCTAGGTATTTGAATTCAGCCACTTCCTCAAAATTTCCCTCATTTGTCATTAGCTGTCCATTTCCATTATATAATGTATTTCTACGTGTGACCATATATTTAGTTTTATTGATATTTTACTTCCAGTCCTAATTTCTTAATGTTATTCAATAGTGTGTGCGTGTTTTAATACAATACAATATTTTTGACTTGGTAAAATGGAAACCAGTCTCAAATATAACCCGTTTAACACAGCATATTTTTAACCTGGCAGAAATGATGACACGTTACATGGGCTTAACTTCACAAAATTAAGTAAAAACTAAATAAATCCGTGAGAACTGTTGGGAGTTGCCAAGGCTAACTGAAGTGGTTGCTGTCGCTAGCTAGAAGAAGGGAATACAGAGTATTCCTTTCAAATTTTAAAGATTTCCTTCGTTATTATTAGAACTAGGAATTTTAAGTGCTGCACTTTTTTTTGCTACTATAATGTTCAAATTTGCTAGTATTGCAAAGAAAACATTAAATAAATGCCCCTAACTATGTTTCAGTTGCACCTTTTTGCACCTTTATTCAATGCTAGCACCTTTTTGCACCTTTTCTTTAATAGAAGCACATTTTGCATCTTTTCAAACCTTTTTTCTCTCCTTTGGAACATTTTATTACCAAAATAATATATATTACATTTTATTCAAATACGATTTCAAGGGTTGGTAACGATATGTGGTATCAGTCCACATCACATTACTTCCACTTCAGTGCAATCCCGTTAGGCTATTCCTTTTAAATTAGTTTGCGCCTCATTGCACCACAGTTATGCGAAAGCTATTGTTCGAGCAAGGAAGGTTGTTGAGTGCGTGAATAAATGTTTCAGTTCAAAATAATATTTGACTAGTGCGGACTGCTACGTTCCCGAGTTACCAGTATACAGTATGCCGAAACCGATAGTGAACTCCTATAAACTACGTGATATTGTTAAAAAGTTTAGTGCAGATGGAATTCAGAGTGACGGATCTGTTATCAGGTGCATTCTTTGTGATATTTCAATAACAATTGATGAAAAACACCAATGCATTCGTGTTACGCAGCACATAAGTAGTGCAAAACATGTGAAAAATAAGGAACGACGAAGCAGTAAAGGTGTAGTGCGTCAACAGTTTATTGGCGAGGCGTGAGTTACTTGATGTAATTGGTTTTGGTACTCTTTAATGAGAATGTCACATGGAATAATGTGGCACCTTCTATTTTACAAACAATTGCACGGTCATTTACACCTTTTTCTGGCTAAATAGAAGCACCTTTTTTGCACCTTTTTCACCAGAAGTGTGCCACTGAAATTCCTACCTCTAGTCATTATTGTTCCTTATTTGGTTTGTTTGTTTTTATACTGTTCGCGCCAACTCAAACACACGTTACAGACTTAAAATAATGTTTCACCGACAACATGAAGACGACAGGATGACAGCCTAGCCTAGAGGTAATACGAAGCATATTCTTGAAGCATCGTTTCAAAGGTCTTAGGCAGACTATTGAACTCATGCCCCAAATGGGAGTCGATGACCAATTGCACATTTGCAATGAGTTTATCATTTACAAAACTCCTAGAAAATCACAGTCGTGTTGCGCCTAGAGTTTACTAACTAAAGTTTATCATAATTAATAAAGCACCTCCTTTTTAACATTCTGAATAGGTCATAGCATTATTTTGCAGTGACTGACTGAGTAAGAAATACGGCAACCTGATTGTATATATATAGTGCATGAATGCCAACACGTAGAGCATGCGGGAATTAATATAAAAACATTTGTAGCAATTTATTATACCACCAAAAAAAGATACCACTGTTTTTTGAACTTTCTCAAATGTATTTTTTCCCAAGGTAATAACATTCCAGAAAAACATAATTGTCATACGACATCAGAAATGAATTAATATACAGTTTGATGTGTCTCATTTTTTCTCCACTAGAGTGCATTCTTACAATATTGCGTTCCTTTGGCAATAAATATTATGATCTGGTTGTAGTGATGAACAAAAGAAGCAGATGAAGCGTACCAATCGTCGTTCCTCATTTGTTTTCAAACATCGCCGTTTACATAAACTATATAAATATTTTAAAATAAATATATTTAAATAATTATGTGTGAGTAAACAGCTTAATTTTATTCGTTAAATAGTCCTAACAAATTCTCTAGATAAATCGGAAATCACTCGTGGCATTACTTATGATAAACCCGATCCCTAGTTATGCTCTTGAGGTTGAAATACTAAATCTAATAAAACTGCATGAAGTTTTCTAACTTATTTCTTGCATTCTACAACCATTTTTATGTTTTCAATATTATTTCTGAACCCACTAAATCCTTCTGCTTTAGCTGTATAATAAAGTCTGTGTTTGAATATAAAATATGAAGTTGAATGGATATTGAGTTTGTACGTGCATACGTTAGATTTATATAAACTTGTATCTTGGTCGAAATGATCCCTTCATGCATAAATTCAATACATTGATCAGAGTTTACCTCGGCTAATGATAGAGGACAGCACTGAGCTTTACTGCCATGACAACGAGATACAAGGCTCGCTTCTGTCGTGTTATTGTTTCATCAGTGAATACGATAAATCCCATTCAGGTCTAACGTTCTCCATTAACGCCCTTTCTTCCCCCTACAAAATTACTAATAAAACCTTGTCCATATTACTAACTTCACGCTATATCAATCAATATAACATTCTAAAAAATGTATTCCATTGAATTCTATTCTCTTTATATAAGCTTTATTTTACCTGGCAGAGTTAAGGCCTTGTCTGCCATTCAACCAGGTTTTAAAAAAATACTACTATTCATAATGGCAGCCGAAGAACTGGTAAGGAAAATAGAATACCTAGGAGAAGAAATTTTCGTGTATGCCATACGCAGACGACATCGTAATCGGGTCAACGGATATAAGTAAACTTTAGAACGCCATAACAACTACGAAAGAATGGTGTAAAACCCACAGCTTCCATATAAACAAAGAAAAAACAGAACTGATGGTGTTCAGAAACGAAGGAAAGATCCCTGCCACAACAGAAATAAAACTGGACAAAGATAACATCAAAATAGTAAAGGAGTTTAAATATCTAGGCATTACTTTACAACCCAGTGGAAGAAGCTTCACAAAATATTTAGCAGAAAGATCAGCGCAAGCAATAATGGCAATAAATGATATACGCAACATACAAGCTCTAAGCCTGGAATCAGCGATGGAACTAATCAATGTAAAGATCCTCCCAATAATAACTTACGGGATGGAAATCACATGGCCACATCTTACAGAAGCTAATCTGAACACACTGGAAAAAGTGAAAGCTACATACATAAAAAGGGCAATAGGAGGATCAAAAACGACAAGAAGCCGTCTAGTGTACCTACTGGCAAGGGAGACTTTCCTTATCGAGGACTTGAAAACATCATACCTACTACCAACCACAGAAACCTATAAGCATGCGCTACAAAGACTACGCAGGAAAAGAGAGGAAGTATGACCGGAATTCTTCAGCACCGGAGCGATGATAGACAGGAACTGGAGAGAAGCAAATTTCCAGATACGACACGTCATCACAAGATTAAGCGTGCATGGATTCCACCACCTAATGTGTAGAGACAAAACATTCCATGACCCGAAGATGTCATGCATATGCGAAGTGTGTGAACAGAAATGCGAAAGATATCACATCGAAACATGTACACAAACAACAAAAACAATTTGTGATTACGCAATACCAAGTTAGTGTTAGTGATTGTTGCCTGTGTTATCACCTTTGCACATTTGTGCGCAATCCATTTATATAAAAAATTCAAAAAAGAAGTCTCACATCTAAATTACAATAAACATAAACAATTACATGTTATAAATACAATACAATTAATATTTATAATGTATTTTGATTTACTCTAGATTTAACGAATTTAATGTATAATATTACAAGATATATAAAAAAAGAGAAACAATATTAATAATATAGTATAAATGTAAACAAATAGAGATAAATTAATTATTAGACAACAGGTAACTGTATAAGCGTGACTTAAAAGTACCAAGTGTGCGGCAACCCCTGATATCTTGAGGAAGGATATTCCAGGAGCGGGCAGAGATTACTGTGAAGGAAGTAGAATAGGAGGAAGAGTTATGAAGAGGAATTGTTACCAGACTGTTATCTTGTGACCTAGTGCTAATATTGTTGTAAGAGGATAACTTCTCAAATCTGGACGCCAGGTAAGTAGTAATGTAGGAATTCAGAAGCTTGAAAAGTAGTGAAAGAGAGTTCAATTTACGTCTGTCGGTAAGACGGAGCCAAGAGAGGTTAATGACGTGTTCGGAAATATGGTCATAACGGCGGATATTGAAAATGAATCGAACGCAAGCATTATGAACACGCTGCAGTCTCTGCGACAAATCATGGTTTATGTTTACTGAGTATAACAATCTTCTATTGCATGTAGGTTATTTTCATGTTCCTCGCAACTTCTGGACGTATGGGGAGAGTTTCTCTACTCACATTGGATAAGGAATGGCTTTGTGGCATGATATACTTATCTTTATTATTTTAGATTTTTCTATTTGTTATAAAATTAGGAGAAAATGAAGGTTGAAGACACTATTTTAGATTACATTAAAACTCAGCAATTAAGATGGCACGGACATGTCCAGCGAATGGAAGAGGATCGGCTACCAAAATGTGTTTTGGAATGGAAACCTGAAGGAAGACGAGGCAGAGGAAGACCTAAAAGCTCCTGGAGTTAGGGAATATGTTTATACATGAAGGAGAAACATCTACAACCAGGAGATTGGATGGACCAACAAAGTTGGCTATTAAGAATCGGACGATGTCAAACATTAATCAACCATGATCTATTATTATTATTATTATTATTATTATCATCATCATCATCATCTTAAGTGTCGTCGTGGTCAGGTTTACTGGAGCTGGAGTAAGTTGTTTTCTTTCATCAGTCCCGTAAGCCAGGGTAGGGCAACCGGACTGTGGACCCTAGCACTAGACTGGACTGGAGAGTGAGTGTATGTATGCTTGAATATTATTATTATTGTTTTTTTTAATTATTAATGACCTAGTTTGTTAATTTATATTATTTCATTCTATCTTTTCTTTCAAATTTTATAACGGTCAAGAAGATAAATTTTTTGTATTATCTGACACATGATTTTCATTAAAAGTTACTTTTTTAGTTAACGTATGTTTACTGATTGTGTAGTTAGTCATGACATCCGCTGTTTTGTATTGACATATATGCTAAACTTTCTCAAGCCAAATTAATCCCCTTTTTCCTTCTAGCTTCCACGATTATAATACTGTTTAGCATTCAGTACTATATGTTAAATAATTTACAAAGGAAAGTTGCATTAATATTTACCTTCTATGGGCCAGGGCAAAGGAATGTTGAGATAGTCACTGAAAATTTTTTAAACTCAATGTTATTAGAAGGTAAGATCGCGGCGCAAATTTGCAACGGAGTAGCTAATTCAGAATCACTGAGAGAAATTATATTCGAACGACAATAGAGTGCTATAAAGAACAGAGTCCATTATCCCTGAAGGTACCAGTACATGCCCCCACTGTAAAACCATCCCTCCATTTCTCCAAGCTTGTCGTCCGATGAGCTCTGTCACATAAAGTAATCCGTGAAACAATTTATTCTGACTTCAATTTTACTTTGAGACATATTCATCTCTTTGCTTATACCTTGTATACTATCGTTCAGGTTTATACCAATATATAAGAATTAAATGAATCGTGAATTCTTCTTACTTCCTACTTATATATTTTTTAAACACATCACTGCAGTATCAGCGACCATCGTCACCATCCTCAGCTGTTTTCATTACTGTCAATTTGTTTTCTTTTGCCGGTAATTATCCAAACTGCCATCTGGTGTTCTTTTGAAAGAATTATTTTCTAAACTGCCATCTGGTGTTGTTTTGAAGGTATCATTTTCTAAACCGTCATCTGTTGTATTTTTGAAGAACTTTGTAATCAAGCTTGGTTCGTCTGGAATCTCGAAGTTCATGGTTCTAGTATGTTTTTTTAATGTATATATTTTCCCAAACTGTTAAATCCAAAGGTTTGGATAGATAATTACCGGCAAAAGAAACAAATTGACAGTTGTGAAAACAGCTGAGGGTGGTGACGATGGTCACTGATACTGCAGTGCTGTGTTTAAAAAATCATAGAAGTATGAGGTAAGAAGAAATCACGATTCATTTAATTCTTATAAATAAAACCTTATAACGTTAAAAATTCCCAAATTTATTATATAAAATTATACCAATATGTCTATTGTATGTAATCTTGTGTATTTTCCGAGTTCAGATCTATACTATATTATCATTTATATCTTATTTACAGGCTTTATGATATATCGTCAAATCACTTCTGAAATTTTTTGTTGTATCTGACAGGCTGTGCATGTATATGTTGTGTGTTTGCGATGTAATTTTATTTATTATTTATGTATAACTTATTTATTGTATTATTTTACGATGCATTCCATCCATCCATATTAATTCCACCAGAGGGAAGGTCTTTCACTGCACTCATAGCATTTCCATGCTATGCTTTGCAGCTGTACTAGGGAATTGTAGGTGTGGTAGCTTCCCGTTGCTTTCCACACCGGTGAAGGGTGATGATGATGATAATGATAAGGATGATGATGATGATGGCCATATGATTTCGGGGACCGTTTGGGCCGTAAAGTTTTCCTGACATTTGTATTACAGGTGAGAATATACCCCGATAAAAATCTCACCCAGAAAAACTGTCCCCACCGGGGTACAACCCTGGCCCGCAGCGTGCCAAAGCAGCACGCTATCTCTAGACTACAGCGGTGGACGTACGATACATTGGTCCTCGATAATTTAATTCCAAACAAATATCTCCTTGAAGACTGAGGAAAATAAAGAAAGATCCTGAGATTTCAACTCGAAATCTCATATTCTGTCGTGCGAATCAAAACGTTGGGAATTAAGTTTTAGTGAATTACGAAATATAGATTAATATGAGAAGAGATCATCCTTCTAGTAAAAGTCCAAGACTTCCTGTTTCCTTAAGATTACGCAATAATCATGACTATTTAACTCGTGCCCGAAATGGGAGTCAATGACCAATCACATTTCAATGATTTTTTATTTACAACCAATCACAGTCGTGTTTCGCCTAGAATTTACCAACTAAAGTTTATCATAATAAAGAAACCACCTCCTTTTCAACATTTTCAACATAGGTTATAGCGTTATTTTGCAGCGACTGACCCACCAAGAAATACGGCTACCAGATTGTATATACAGTGTATGGATGTCAGCAGATAAGCGCATGCGATAAATAATATAAAAACATTTGTAACAAATGATTATACCACAAAAAAAAGAAACATCTGTTTGCATTTTCTTAAACGAATTATTTTCCAGGAAATGACATTGCAGAAAAATATAATTGGCATACTTACATCATAGAACAACAAATTAATTAATACATATAACGTTGGTTATAAATTTCTCCACTAGGGTGCATCCTTACAACATTGCTCACTTCGTGAGTCGTGAATTTATCGATAATTTGGAAATCACTCGTGGCATTACTTATGATAATGAAATCAGACTCAGTGGATTTGATAAATAAAATTAACAAAGCTTTATAAGGTTTTCATAAATATTTATTTTGTTCAACATTCATAACAGTGGGGCTGTCGAACTCAGAAACACTAGGATAAGAATTCAGATCTATCATAGGCGTATTTTTAGTTTGCTTGCTATGTGATTTGAAGGTAATTAACTTATTTGTGCAGAGAGTTTTTAGAATTTTCCTTGTAAAATGATCAGAACCTATAGGGATTGCTCGCATGTTTATGAATTTTCCATTTGGTGGGAAACCATTTCAAATATTGACAATATTATATTTGTTCCAATTCCCAGACAATCATGAAATGCCAACACAAAAAATATCAATGAATATAAATGATTGTATGATTCCCTGTCGGGATGAAGAGGAGAAGAGGAATGCTTTGATATTCAGATGAACAACAATACTCCTGCACACAGTAACACAGTGTTCATGTAACCCCTCTTAAAATGTAGATATGTTCAAGTATTTCATATGCAAATTTAGTGGCATGCACGGTTAGGCTCAACGTCGAGTAATAAAGCCATGAATAAAATCGATAGCCTCTCTGGCAAGCCGTGCTAATGGCATGTATTCCAGTAGCCAAGTTTGTTTCGTGTAATATAGGCAATAGTTTCCTGGACAAGTTGTGTAAACATTTCTTATACTGCAGCATAAGTGTACATAAACGGTAGCTTCTTTTATAGTAGTAGTCTGCAGCCGACTGTTGAGGAGTTCACAGAGAGCACGCAGTATCTCCTGATGATGTCTACCGCAGCAGTAGACGAAACGTCGAGTAGAAGAACGACTGGACCACGGCCTATATGCCCGGAAGACGAACCTAATAGGGATCAAAAAGTAAGATATTTACAATATTATTTTCAAATATGGGTCGCACGGGCAGTAAGCCGTACGTGCTGTTGACAGTCCGTTACAATAAAGTAGTAATTGGTAATAGAATTAAAAAAAACAATAACGTTACAATTACATAAAGAAAAGACAATAATATTACAATTACATAATAATACAATAACATTATACATTAATTAACTTATGTATAATTATTAAGAATTAATGGTATTGCATTTTGATAACACGTATTTATTCATGAATGAGTGTTGTTCTTATTTTCCGCGTTTTGTCCAGTTTATCCAATTTTCTGGATTTACCATTAACTCGTAGCAGCCAACCTTTCACGATTTGAATCTAGAAAATCACATTCGTGGTATGTCTCTCTCTATTCCACATTTATTTAATGTAATAAAGTGATATAAACAGACAGGTGAATGGAGAAAACTACATAATAGTGCGCTACATTATATGTATAGGAAGCCAGATATAATAAAAACAGTTAAGTCTCGTAGACTGCGATAGGCAGGACATATGTCACGTATGGGGGATGGAAGAGGTGCATGGAAGTTTCTGGTAGGAAAACCAGAGGGAAAACGGCGAGTTGGTTGGCCAAGAATGAGGTGGGAGAATAACATTAACTATGATTTGAGGGAAGTAGATTATACAGGGAATGATTGAAAGCATTAGCTCAGGATAGGGATGGATGGGGAGATTATGTCTGCGCGGCCATGAACCTACGGTTTCGATAGATCCAGTGAGTAAGTGAGTAAGTAAGTATATTTTCCTAGATCACCATAGAGTAAACTTTTATGCTTAGGTTCTACAATAAGAATACAAATGAAATGAAAGTTCTCTGATCCCTTGTGATATTTCAGTATTTATTGTTTTCTATGATTAGGTTGAAATGCCATGTACACTTACTAAGCAATAGTGACTCACTCACAATTCGAGTAAGACATTACCCAAAAGTACACATGCCCGACCTCTTAATGCGAAACTTCAACAGAGTGCGTAATTGGATTTTTGGTCATCGTCTCTTTGGAGCCGCCATAGCCTGTCCCAAAACAGGTTGAAAAAGGGTGAGGGGGAGGAGTAACACCTTGGTTCAGCTTGCCCAGCTGATAGTACCTTGTGAGGGCCCCTTGCCAGGGTTACGGTGACGACCACAACGGCAGATACAGCCGAGAAGGTGTCCTTCGGTACGGTGTACCTGACGGAAGAGGCAACTCTACATGTACCGCCTTGTAGATTGACAAACGGACGGATGGGGTTCGTTAGTCCTGCAAGACAACCCATCTAGGAGAGACAACTCCGAAATAAAACGGGGCAGGTTGAGCTCTGGAGCTGGCTGAAGGCAATCGGCCTAGGGAGGAAACCCCGAATAATAAACCCGCCATGAAAACGGGCAGCAACCCACTTCAAGGTGTATCTTATACATTGCTCGCAGTCCCAAGGATCAAGCCTCGGATGAAAGAATAGACCAATGGATGGGAAAAGAACAAGAAGAAGACCAGCCAAGAGATGGATAGACAGTGAATGCACATCCAATACGTCTTCCTCCGAGGAGTGATTTTGGAAATAAACAGGATGAAAATCCTACAAATTATGTTTAAGAAGAAGTCTCTTTGGAACTTAAAAATCTTAAAGTAATAATATATGAAGTGGACCTACACGCAGAGCATAAATTTAAGACATTTCAAATGATTATATTAAATTACATGTCCCCAACTGTTTATTAATTTTATTAATATAAATGTCGGTCTGGCGCATCTCTTCTGAGAGGCACAGGTGTCAATTCTGTCCCATTCCACTGTCGTAATGGTGTTGACTACTGGGCATCCGAGTATCTGTTTCTTTTTACCTGCTCTAAACAACCACACCACGCAGTTTGCTCTCGACCGTTACCACGGCGGTTTGTAAATGTTTTGTTCAGAGAAGCTCATTGCGCCCGAAGATGTTGAAGATGTGGATTTTAAAAATATTTGCAAAAGAAAATTATTTATTTAACTTATTTAGACTAAATAATCTTATATTTTTGAATGATTTTGGTGGCACAAACACCAACAATTCTTTCCACATATACAAATATATAATTTTCGTTTCGTCTGCTGTCAGGTAGGTGTCACTACCATCACCAACGGCACCACTTTTATAAGCAGTAAACGATGTTATTTAACATTTTCCAATACTGTTATTTTAACACAGTTCCAATTAGGGATCATATTATAACATTATAATGATATTGGTGTTTGTGCCAAGTCTAGAATGGTGTAGTGGGCTGCACACTAGTCTGGAGAACTAGAGGTCCACGATTCGATTCCTGGTTCAGATATAAATTTTTATTTTCACAATATCATTACAATCATCATCATCATCATAGTACATTCACGAATTTAGGCCATTTGTTTTCCTGTTTCGGCCTCAAGAGAAACACCATCCAGAAGTCTTTTGAGTGGACGTCCTGGTCTTCTTCTTCCTGCAGGTTGATATCTTAACATTTGTTTGGGTATTCTGTGATCTTCCATTCGGTGAACATGTTGCATCCATCTTGACTTATAATCAGAAATTTTGTTTTCTAAAGGTTCCATGTGTAATTCTTCTAAGATGTCTTCATTTTTTTTTTGTGATCTAATAGTGTGTATCCTGCAGTCCTCCGAAGGTATCTCATTTCAGCAGATCTAATATCTTTATAATATGATCCATCATTGGAACTGTGTTAAATACTTGTATGTCGTGATAATATTTCAATCTCGTATATACTTTATTTTGTATGATATATTTAGCTTCCTACTTACAGACTTTGAGGATCCAAGAAAATATACACCGTCAAGAAGAAGAAGAAGATATTTAGCTTACTCTGTCTAAAGCCGTTTAATTTGGAAAATATTGTATTGTTTACACATATTTGAAGAAGTGAGGTTATGTCGTGTTAAATGATTAATGCGGCACATATCTAATCATATGACCGATAATGAAGCCATTAAGAGAATCATATTCGTTCATATAGTTCCTTAGACACACAGTAACTTCAACATGTTTATTTTGATTACATTGGTCAAACATGGTTTTTTGTCTCATGAGTACCAATAGTTGTACTTAATGCAGCTTTTTATCGTGTTTTCAAATATGTATTCGGAATTTCTCCATCACCCACAGATTTTTTTATTTCAATTTCAATTAATGGGTTTAAATAAACCTAGATTTCTTCCCGGAAAATCTTGGCGCAGTGAGCGATGAGCACGGGGAACACTTTCATCAGGAGATTTCAGCTATGGAAAAGAGATATCAAGGCAAATGGAATCCTAATATGCTGGCCGATTATTGTTGGACTCTCAAGAGGGATGCTCCACAGGCGAAATATAGCAGAAAATCGTAATTTCTTACTTTCTAGGTGAGTCCGAATGTTCGAATATTGTGTAGTTACGAATGGAGAAAATATTAAAGTGTTTGAAATTATAAACGCCTGTCTCTGGGAAAACTTGCGTGATGGAGAAAACCCGATATCATATTTGAATTGAGGAGAAAAATGTTATCAGAATAATATATTTTTCTTTCTGAGACAAAAGCAAGTTTCCTTCTTTTTTTGTTGATCAGTGTAATTAGTATAGACCTAATTTATATTCGGGGCACACCGTAGCGTAGTGGTTAAGGCACTGCGCTACAAGCCGGAAGGTCGAGGGTTCAGGTCCCGTTGGGGTCAGGATTTTTAAACTGACCCAAACTTCTGGCGGCACTAAGGCGCTGGAGTCGACTCAGCCTCTAACGGAAATGAGTATCAGACGCCTGTTCTGGGGGTAAAGGCGGCCGTCACGCAGGGCTGACAACCCGGCTGACATAAAGTGCCGATTGTCTAGAAAAAGTAGGAGCCTTAACCTCCTATCCCCTGCTGCGGGATCACTTTTCTTTTTAGTTTACTAATTTATATTCAGCATTATATATATTTGAACATTTAAAAGCCCACATACTCCGATTACATAGTAAGTCCTGGAAATTATTGACTTTACATCTGCAATATTTATCAATTCGAAGCGAAGTGCGAAACTGCGGAAATTAATTCATACATTTCTTCCTTCTAAATCAAAAATAATTAATTTATTGCATTAATTTAAATTTAAAATAGCCTTATAATGGTACAACCTAGTTCTCGAAAGTAGAAAAATGGGCGAAATAAATAAAAACATATCAACTTAAATGCAGATTTTACCATTTCGTTATCGCGATTTAATTTCCGTTGAAAAAAGAAATATATTAAAATACATATTGTCCACCGCTGTGGTCTCGAGGTAGCGTGCTGCCTTGTCACGCAGCGGGCCCGAGTTTGATGCCCGGTCGGGACAGGCTCCTGGGTGAGATTTTTTCCGAGTTTTTCCAGATTGTAAGACAAATGTCAGGACGTTTAGGGCCCAACGGTCTCCCAAACTCATCAGGTCATCATCATCATCCTTATCATTATCATCATCATCCTTATCATTATCATCAACCACCCTTCACCGGTGTGGAAAGCAACAGGAAGCTACCACACCTACAATTCCCTAGTAAAGCTGCAAGCATAGCATGAAAATTCTATGATTGCAGTGAAAGACCTGCCCTCGAGCAGAATTACTATGGATGAATATAGGCTATGTTCACCGCTGTGGTCTCGAGGTAGCGTGCTGCCTTGTCACGCAGCGGGCCCGAGTTTGGTTCCCGGTCGGGACAGGCTCCTGGTGAGATTTTTTCCTCCTGTAAGACAAATGTCAGGACGTTTAGGGCCCAACGGTCTCCCAAACTCATCCGGCCATCATCATCATCCTTATCATTATCATCATCATCCTTCACCAGTGTGGAAAGCAACGGGAAGCTACCACACCTACAATTCCCTAGTAAAGCTGCAAGCATAACATGAAAATGCTGCGATTGCAGTGAAAGATCTGCCCTCGGGCAGAGTTCCTATAGAATCAAATATATAAAAATGAATGTTTGTTTGTTTGTTTGTTCGTTCGTAATTTATGCGCGGCCATACCGTTGATCCGATTGTGATGGGACTCCCTCCAAAATGTTCAGGAGATTCCCGGGATGAACATAGGCTATAAGAGAGTTGTGATACTCAACTCCTACACCCCTTAAATATTTTTAGATTTAGATTTAGATTTATTTATTTAGCCTGGTGGAGTTAAGGCCATGTGGCCTTCTCTTCCACTCACCAGGACAAACATATATTACATCAAGAAGTTGAATAACAATCATCACAAATTAAACGCTAATATTAAATACTAAATAACATAATTGATCAAAAAGATAAGATGTATTAAATTACGGACTATAATACAACCAGTTTAAGGTTAGTTAAAATTTAAGACTAAAACTAATAATAAAATGTAGACAAGCAAGACATATTAAATTGTCCCCTGTCGACTCTTTGTAGTGGAAAAACGTGAAGAGAAAAAGTAGCTCTTTGGGCATGCGTTAAATGGCTATCGGTTGCTTTCTTAAAACCATAAACAAATAACAAAAACTTTAATGTCCACAGAAATGAATATCTCCAAAAAGGTCTACATCCCCTGTCCACACCCCTTTTCTCCAATCGATAGGGTTAATGTTATTTGTCACCACATTAATTCTTAGTCTCGAAACTGGAGGTTACCTAAAGCTTCCATGTACATATTTCAGCTCCCATCGTTGCCACATGTTCTGCCCATCGCAGGCAATGAAACTCAACTGTTATTTTAGTACATCGCTTTTCTAGAATGATCACGTAGCCAACTTTATGTAGTAATGGTAGTATGGATATTTCGTGATTCCTATAGATAAAGAACCTAGGGAAACATGATACTGGTTGATTTGACGTGGGTTACAATTTGTCGGAAAGAATAAAGTACAGTAAAGAGGTCTTAGTAAATGCTGCACTGAATCTCCATTCATCCATCCATAGTAATTCTGCCCGAAAGCTGATCCTTCACCGCAATCATAGCATTTTCATGCTATGCTTGGAGTTTTACTAGGGAATTGTATGTGTGGTAGCTTCCCGTTGCTTTCCACACCGTTGAAGATGATAATGATAAGAATGATGATGATGGCCATATGATTTCGGGGACCGTATGGGCCTAAAAGTTTTCCTGACATTTGTCTTACAGGTGAGGAAAAACCCCGCTAAAAACCTGACCAATAAAAACTGCCCCGAGCGGGGATCGAACACGGACCCGCTGAGTGACAAGGCAGCACGCTACCTCGAGACCACAGCGGTGGACGCATTGAATGTATGGGTTCCATATGCCATTGAGTTAGAGTTACATTGACCCGCTGAGTGGACAAGGCAGCACGCTACCTCGAGACCACAGCGGTGGACGCATTGAATATATGGGTTCCATATGCCATTGAGTTAGAGTTACATTGAACCCGCTGAGTGACAGGCAGCACGCTACCTCGAGACCACAGCGGTGGACGCATTGAATATATGGGTTCCATATGCCATTGAGTTAGAGTTACATTGACCCGCTGAGTGACAAGGCAGCACGCTACTTCGAGACCACACGCGGTGGACGCATTGAATATATGGGTTCCATATGCCATTGAGTTAGAGTTACATTGACCCGACTGAGTGAAAGGCAGCACGCTACCTCGAGACCACAGCGGTGGACGCATTGAATATATGGGTTCCATATGCCATTGAGTTTAGAGTTACATTGACCCGCTGAGTGACAAGGCAGCACGCTACTCGAGACCACAGCGGTGGACGCATTGAATGTATGGGTTCCATATGCCATTGAGTTAGAGTTACATTGACCCGCTGAGTGACAAGGCAGCACGCTACCTCGAGACCACAGCGGTGGACGCATTGAATATATGGGTTCCATATGCCATTGAGTTAGAGTTACATTGACCCGCTGAGTGACAAGGCAGCACGCTACCTCGAGACCACAGCGGTGGACGCATTGAATATATGGGTTCCATATGCCATTGAGTTAGAGTTACATTGACCCGCTGAGTGACAAGGCAGCACGCTACCTCGAGACCACAGCGGTGGACGCATTGAATATAGGGGTTCCATATGCCATTGAGTTAGAGTTACATTGACCCCGTGAGTGACAAGGCAGCACGCTACTTCGAGACCACAGCGGTGGACGCATTGAATATATGGGTTCCCATATGCCATTGAGTTAGAGGTTACATTGACCCGCTGAGTGACAAGGCAGCACGCTACCTCGAGACCACAGCGGTGGAGAATTGAATATATGGGTTCCATATGCCATTGAGTTAGAGTTACATTGACCCGCTGAGTGACAAGGCAGCACGCTACCTCGAGACCACAGCGGTGGACGCATTGAATATATGGGTTCCATATGCCATTGAGTTAGAGTTACATTGGACCCGCTGAGTGACAAGGCAGCACGCTACCTCGAGACCCACAGCGGTGGAACGCATTGGAATATATGGGTTCCATATGCCATTGAGTTAGAGTTACATTTGACCCGCTGAGTGACAAGGCAGCACGCTACCCTAGAGACCACAGCGTGGACGCATTGAATATATGGGTTCCATATGCCATTGAGTTAGAGTTACATTGACCCGCTGAGTGACAAGGCAGCACGCTACCTCGAGACCACAGCGGTGGACGCATTGAATGTATGGGTTCCATATGCCATTGAGTTAGAGTTACATTGACCCGCTGAGTGACAAGGCAGCACGCTAACCTCGAGACCACAGCGGGTGGACGCATTGAATATATGGGTTCCATATGCCATTGAGTTAGAGTTACTTGACCCGCTGAGTGACAAGGCAGCACGCTACCTCGAGACCACAGCGGTGGACGCATTGAATGTATGGGTTCCATATGCCATTGAGTTAGAGTTACATTGACCCTTTAGGATTGACCCTTTAGGAAATCGACCGAAAATCCTACTCATGTTGATCGTCCCGGGATATGAACTCAAGACCTCTACAATACGAGTCTCAACGACTCCCAATTCTTGTGAGAAATTAACTTGTTTGTACGACTTAAAACTAGGACTTATTTTCTTTGAATCAACGGATTGGATCCTTTATTGTAATTCCATACATCTTTGTGGGAAGCTTTTTTTTCGTTTTTATTTTAATTTTATTTGAACCGTAATTAAAAAAATGTCATAAAACAATAAAATATGATTATTTATTTACGATTGTATTTCAATTCTCTGAAATGTTGTGTTTTTAATAATTCCACGAAATGTAAATTTGTTTAGTTTGGGAGGAAATGGATTTACCTTGTCTCTATTAAATTTCTGTGAATGAAAAATAAAACCAGAAGGTGATAAAAAACAGATGCATGTTCCCCCCCTGCTGATCTCAAAAATTATTAAATTAATTCCAGCTAATGCAATAACGTGTGTTAGTAAAATGATAAAAAATAATGCATTATTTGAACAGTATTTATATTATGAACAAACATAGAAGTCAAAATTATCAAATAGTTGGCATACACAAGTATGAAAATGTGTGGTTAAATATAGACTTAACGGTGAGAAGTTATATGGTAAACTTCTAAGGATCAGAATTCCTAAAAAATGAGTTAGACTTATACGAATGTGTCTACATGGCACAAAGAGTAGGGTGCGTGTAGGCAAACAGTTTTCGGATACTTTTGAAATGAACAATAGGTTAAAAAAAGTGATGCACTATCTCCACTACTATTTAATTCTGTACTGGAGCAGCCATCATATCTTTACAGGATGAAGAAGGCTTACAACTCAATGGTATTAATAAGCTGTTAGTTTATGCTGATGATGTAGTACTATTGGGTGATAGCGAGGAGATACTAAAGGCCAACACGCACACACTATTGAGTAACACTAAGAAATTAGGACTGGAAGTAAATATCAATAAAACTAAATATACGGTCACATATAAAAATACATTATATAATGGAAATGGACAGCTAATGACAAATGAGGGAAATTTTGAGGAACTGGCTGAATTCAAATACCTAGGAACAATAATCACAAATAGGAATGAGATGCACAAAGAAATTACACATAGGCTCAATTCTGGAAATGCATGCTATTATGCATTGCAGAGACTCTAGACTCCCCAACTCCTTTAAAAGACGTTAAGCTGAAAATATAAAAAACTATTATTCTACCAGTTATATTATATGGAAGCGAAACATGAACTCTTACTTTAAGGAAGAAAAGGAGACTACGAGTTTTTGAGAATAAAGTTCTTAGAAAAAAATTTGGACCAAAGACAGATGAACAGATATGTGAATGGAGAAGACTACATACCAGTTAACTACATGGTTTTCATAGGAAGCCAGATAAAATAAGAAAGTTAAGTCTCGTAGACTGCGATAGGCAAGCTTCTTGTAGGAAAACCTAAGAGGAAACATCTAGTTGGTAGACCAAGAATAAGGTAGAAGAATAACATTAACTATGATTTGAGGGAAGTATATTATACAGGGGATGATTGGATAACATTAGCTCAGGATAGGGACGTATGGAGAACTTATGTTCGCGCTCCTATGAACCTACGTGTTCGATAGTCCCAGTGAGTGAGTTAGTTAGTTAGTTAGTTAGGTATTTTAATTCAGTCACTTCTACAAAATTTCTCTCATTTGTCATAACTATTTTATCCATTATAAAATTTATTTCTATGCATGATGATACATTTAATTTTGATACTATTATTATTATTATTATTATTATTATTATTATTATTATTATTATTATTATTATTATTGATATATGTACCTTTTCCTCTATTATGTATTTTCTTTACCTTGAAACATGAAATAAAAAGTTGTTGGCATTGAAATAGATAAAAATATAATTTCATTGACTAAACAAAAACACAAGCTTAGATTCATGTAAAGGAGTAATATAACTAACTCACCGGCACTATCGAACCCGTAGGTTCATGGCCGCGCGAACATAAAGCTCTCCATACATCCCTATCGTGAGCTAATGCTTTCCAATCATTCCCTGTATAATCTCCTTCCCTCAAATCATAGTTAATGTTATTCTCCCCCTCATTCTTGGTCTACCAATTGGACGTTTTCCCTGTGGTTTTCCTACAAGAAGCTTTCCATGCACGTCTATCATTCCCCATTCGTGCCACATGTCCTGCCCATCGCAGTCTACGATACTTCACTGTTATTAGATCTGGCTTCCTATAAAGACCATGTAGTTCATTGTTATGTAGTCTTCTCCATTCACTCGTCTGTTCATCTCTCTTTGGTCGAAACATTTCCTAGGAACTTTATTCTCAAATACTCGCAATATCAATTCCTCTCTTAAAGTAAGAGTTCATGTTTCGCATCCATATAATATAACTGGTAGAATAATAGTTTTATATATTTTCAGTTTAACGTTTTTTGAAAGGAGTTGGCACATCAAGAGTCTCTGTAATGCATAATAGCACGCATTTCCAGAATTGAGCCTATGTTTAATTTCTTTGTGCATCTCATTCCTATTTGTGATTATTGTTCCTAGGTATTTGAATTCAGCCACTTCCTCAAAATTTCCCTCATTTGTCATTAGCTGTCCATTTTCATTATATAATATACTACTGTATGTGACCATATACTTAGTTTTATTGATATTTATTTCCAGTCCCAATTTCTTAGTGTTATTCAACAGTGTGTGTGTGTGTTTTGTCTTTATATATCCTTCTTTATTATGCATTGTGTAATGAAGAGATTTTGATTGTTCTATGGAACTTGAGATAAAATCACAATGTAATAACAAAGTTTCGGATGTTTTAAAATCTCTCTTATTTCAGGGTTGAAAATCTGGTAGAGCTAACCTCCGCATGCATTTAAATGTTAAAACACACGATGGTGAAGGCTGTATAATATATAAATGTAACACCGGCTAATTCGGTAAAAGCAGATTGTCGAGGGGCTGTTTACTTAGAAGCCGCATTTCCGTGTACCACCTGGGCTTGAAGAGTCAACAGCAAGAGATCGATACATCTCGAGATACACTATCGACCTGTTCCTCGCTGCTACACGTGGGCTTTCCACTAAGCCTTTCTTGCCCACGTTTTCCCTTTTGAGGTCGAGTTCTAAACATAGAGAGCTGACAGAATTGTAACTGAAACTTGAATGAGAATTTCAACTGGAAAAGCCAATCTCTGCTAAAATTCTCAAAATAGTAACAGAATACACAAAATTATCTACTAAAGGACAACACGCACACACTATTGAATATTACTAAGACTTAGGACTGGAAGTAAATATCAATAAAACTAAATATATGGTCACACGTAGAAATACATTATATAATGGAAATGGACAGCTAATGACAAATGAGGGAAATTTTGAGAAAGTGGCTGAATTCAAATACCTAGGAACAATAATCACAAATAGGAATGAGATGCACAAAGAAATTAAACATAGGCTCAATTCTGGAAATGCGTGCTATTATGCATTGCAGAGACTCTTGATGTCCCAACTCCTTTCAAAAACGTTAAACTGAAAATATATAAAACTATTATATAAACGTAATCTGGCGTTTTTTTGTACAAGGGATGGTTTCATAACTTGATTAATAATTCCCAAACTTTTATTATAACTAGTAACTTTTTCAGGGATATCCTTTTCATCCCAGATAGAGAGATAATATCCAAGATATTTAAATTGATTAGATCTCTTTAAAATATTATTCTGTAGACAGATTTTACTTTGTATGCGGTTCTTCGCATGAAATGCCATAATTCTAGTTTTGTTAATTGATGTTTCCATATTAAATTTGGCAATTATTTTTTGTAAACTATAAATTGATGGTTGCAAATCATTTTGCGAAAGTGCCAGAAGAGCTAAATCGTCTGCAAAAAAAATAGCAACGAGTTTGAGGTTCCTATGGTTGGAAATGGTTCATGAAGAGAGTATATTACAGTATTTCAGATGGAAACCTCCGATAACCTGAATAGAAAAGCTAATACGTAAACTAAAGTACTTACTTACTTACTCACTCGCACTATCGAACCCGTAGGTTCATGGCCGCACGGACATAAGCTCTCCACACATCCCTATCCTGAGCTAATGCTTTCCAATCATTCCCTGTATAATCTACTTCCCTCAAATCATAGTTAATGTTGTTCTCCCACCTCATTCTTGGTCTACCAACTGGGCGTTTTCCTTCTGGCTTTCCTACAGTACTAATGCACAAAATAAATAAGGAGATAAACTTGTAAATGTAATTTTCCATGTTATATCAGGGACAGGTAAGAACAAAATGTATTTAAGGCATTTGTGTTTTGCTTGTGTTTGTGTTAGTGCAAAATTTCCTTTTCATGTTAAATGGAAGATATAAGGCGGGTAGCCTGTCATAAAAGCGGTTTGTGTGTGCACCTCCTTCCCACTTCTGTCTCCATATTTGTTTGCTCAGTGGTCCATATAATACACAGCAATAAACACGTGTTTACAGACAACTACACACTGAATTATCACTTCCTTTGGGTTTTATCAGAGATTTACTAACCTATGTTAATTTATATGGAAGCACCACATATTATATTCAAATATAAAACAATTAATTTAAATGGTTTCTAAATATTTTTCAGAACAAATTCATTACCTACTTAACTTAACACAGGCTTTCCACTTTACAGTAGTTTGCTCTTGATTCCTGCTTTACAGAGATTCCTATCTTCCCATTGACCATCTTCCATACCCCTCTTCATCATGGCATCATATATTCCCTCATACCATGTTCTTCTACTTCTCCCCTTCTTCCTTCTGCCTGGTACCATCCAATCCAACACGTGTTTAGGCCACTGGTCTTCCGACATCCGTTGTACGTGTCCATACCACTGTGAAGCTCCGTTTGTTATCCTATCGATAACAGTTTCTTGTGCATCCATTTCTTGTCTGATATATGTATTTCGAATATGTTGTAGCCTGGATATTCACATACTTCTCCGTAATCCATTCGTTTCTGTCGTCATGATTCTTTTCTGCATCCTTTCGTTTATTGTCCAGCTTTCTGATCCATATGTAAGTATACTTTCTATTATTGTCTGTATAATGTATATTTTTTTCTGGTCAAATTTCTATTCCATAAAGACCATTCAGGGATCTAATCGCCTTCCTTGCACAATTTATTCTGTTAATAATATATTTTTCACAACTACTAGATTTATCTATTATAGATCCAATATATTTAAATTCTTCAACACATTTAATTATCATATTATTTATTTGTAGGTCTTCTGAATTTGCTCCGATTACCATATATTCTGTTTTAATATAATTTATCTTCAGTCCACCTACCTCAAATGCATCGACCAACTTTCTGATCATATATTCTATATCTTTTTTGTCTTGTCCTATTATAATCTGGCCATCAGCGAATAATAAATTGTGCAGTAAATGGCCATTAATGTTGATTCTCATTCCCCTACAATACTTATTCCATTTCAATAATACATCCTCTAAATATATCTTGAACAATGTTCGTGACATCCCGCATCCTTTTGTTATATCAAATTCTGAGGATACTCTATTCCCAACGTTAATACTTGCTTTACAATCATACATTCTTTTTATAAAATGTACAAGAGATTTAGGTAATCCAAACTTCTCCATTGAGAACAAAATCATAAAATGGATTTTATCTGCAGTACTAGAAAAAACAAATTATTAAAAAAAAGAATAAAGTCCCTATAAAACTAAATTTTAATCAAAAAGCACATTCTATTTAACTCCTGTCCCTGCTTAGAAAAAATCTGTATGTTTTGTGTGTGTGTGCTATACCATGACTCCCCTCTTATGCCCCTGAGAGTGGTGTTGAAAGCAAATGCGTTATAAAAATGAAATTTATTAACCTAAATCAATCAGTAGTGTTTTAATTTCAGATCTTAAAATTAACAAAATTAATAACCAACTAACTCACTGGCATTATCGAACACGTAGGTTCATGGCCGCGTGCGCATAAGCTCTCCACACATCCCTATCCAGAGCTCATGTTTTTGCAATCATCCATTTCCCTCAAATCATGGTTAATGTTGTTCTCCGACCTCATTATTCATTTACCAACTTGACGTTTCACACACTGGTTTTCCTACAAGAAACTTCCATCCATCACTTTCTGTGTCCATTCGTACTATATGTCATGTCCATCGTAGTCTAAGAGACTTAGCTAATATATTATAATTATGAAATGTACAACATGGCAAGAGAAACGTAAATTTAAATCAACAGTTCTTTTACCATCAGTTGATTATCTGCAAATAGTAGTAGTAGTAGTAGGACTTTATTAGACAAAAAGTAAGATATTTACAATGTTATTTACAAATATGGGTCGCACGGGCAGTAAGCCGTACGTGCTGTTGACAGTCCGTTACAATAAAGTAATAATTGGTACCAGTGTGAAGAAAAAACCAAAAAGAAAACAGTAATATTGCAATTACATAAAGAAAACACAATAATATTACAATTACATAATAACACAATAGCATTATACACTAATTAATTTATATATAATTGTTAAGAATTAATGGTATTGCATTTTGATCACATATATTTATTCATGAATGAGTGTTGTCCTTATTTTCCGCGTTTTGTCCAGAAATTTACCGAGGTTTATCCAATTTTCTGGATTTACCAATAACTCGTAAGTACGTAAATTTATAAATTCGTTGGATTACTCTTACGTTTTAGAATTATCATCAGTATTAAAATAATCAAGATTGAAAAATCAAAGTGATATGGTAACAAAAACTACTTCATATACGGCGAGACCCTTCATCACATGATCAAAGAATGTAGTTAATTATTCACAAAGAACCAAGGTGCAGAAGAGGATTTTGTATGGCTTTGTCCAGTTCAACCGACACAAGTCGGCTGGTAGCGGTTTTTCTCAACATATGCTTCCCCCAGGGATGTTCCTTGTTTCGCCCCACTGCTGCACTAAATTGAATGGAATTTAAATCCCCTCCTGGCCATTTCCCCACGGGCGTAACCACTTGAACCCACGTCAGGTGCTGTTCCTACATTTACTTAACCCTTGATGCAACTCCTTCAATTTATACTACCCTGCATTCCCTCCATTGTCAGAAATAACCCCTTCTCTTCAAAATGTAAATAAGCGATTTTAAAATCAGTAAACCCCACTCTACAGAATTCTCTGAAACAAGGTTCATGATATATGATTGAATCTTGTAAGTAATTTATATTATCATTAATATAGCTTTATTATTACTGGTTTTTTCCTCACCTGTAAGACAAATGTCAGGAAAACTTTAAGGCCCAAACGGTCCCCGAAATCATATGGCCATCATCATCATCCTTATCATTATCATCATCATCACCATCATCCTTCACCGGTTTGGAAAACAACGGGAAGCTAATACACCTACACAATTCCCTAGTAAAGCTGCAAGAATAGCATGAAAATGCTATGATTGCAGTGAAAGACCTGCCTTCGGGCAGAATTACTATGGATGGATTATTATTAGTGTAAAGAAACGTCCACAGTTTTCCAACATTATTTAATTTTCTAGGAATAGAATTTGTTTTTTTATTTGTCAATATGCTTACCTAAAGTCTTTTATATATATATATATATATATATATATATATATATAGTTCTTGGGAAATTTTTGTACCAAAGAGAGATGAACAGACATAGAATGGAGAAGACTACATAACAATGAACTTCATGATCTCTATAGGAAGCCAGATATAATAACAATAGTTAAGTCTCATAGACTGCGATGGACAGGACATGTAACACGTATGGGGAATGAAAGACGTGCATGGAAGCTTCTTGTAGGAAAACCAGAGGGAAAAAACACCCAGTTGGTAGACCAAGAATGAGGTGGGAGAACAACATTAATTATGATTTCAGGGAAGTAGATTATACAGGGAATGATTGGAAAGCACCTCGAGCTATATGAAAAAGCTTTATATTCTGATTCAAATGGAATCGTATGCTGGGAGAGGATAAAGCCATGGCCGTATAAATACAATCCGGCTGTTTTCTCCCTTAGATTACTGGCAAAACTAATGATAAGGACCCTGTGGATGACAATGATGGCAAAACTGTCATTCAAGAAGGTGCATAACCAAAAAGCAAAAAACACTTGGCCCTTTAAAGACAAACCTCCCGGCGCGTTTAAAACGGAGAAAAAAGAAATCACGAAATCAGCCGCTCCAAACACTCTGTAACTATACCAACTGCTGTTCCAAGAGCTGTCAACTTTCCTATAAGTAGTAGTAGTAAAAAAAAAAAAGTAAAGTGATCCCACAACAGACCCGGAGGTCCTTGGGGTAGTAGGAGGTTAAGGCTCCCACTTTTTCTAGACAATCGGCACTTTATGTCAGCCAGGTTGTCAGCCCTGCGTGACGGCCGCCTTTACCCCAGAACAAGCGTCTGGTACTCATTTCCGTTAGAGGCTGAGTCGACCCCAGGGCCATAGTGCCGCCAGAGGGTTTGGGTCAGTTTAAAAATCCTGGCCCCAACGGGACTTGAACCCTTGACCCTCCGGCTTGTAGCTCAGTGCCTTAACCACTACGCTACGGCGTGCCCCCTAAGTAGTAGTAGTAATGGAATTTATTGCCTTTTTTTTTAAAGAAAGGAAATACATTTGCATTTACATTGTGCACGGGCCTGCTTTGCCGTTCATCCCGGTCGCAATGGTCCAACACAAATCAGATCCATAACTAGAATCATTATCTTGACCACCAACATCGATATATATAACTGACAAAGTCTACATTGAAAAATAAAAATCCAGATGAGTTTACAGTTTGCAATAATATTCATTACACAATACCCATTGAGTATTCAAAATTAAAGAAAAACATAGCGTAATATTTGTTTGATAAATAAAAAGTTAGGATCATAGAACGGATTAATTATTAACATGGTAATCAAAGTAATTGAAGCGAAATTAAATATTGTATTCACAGGGTATCGACATTTAACAAAACACAATCCATAATCAGATTAGTTCTACATTAGAATCAAATTGAAATTGTTTTATTTTTTTTAATCTGTCACTAAAATATATTAATTTATAATCGAGCGCAAAGTGTATCTGAAAAATAAACAATTACATTACACATTCAATTATAGTTTGCTTTACAATGAAATCAGCGTTATTAAAAATTATAATTAAGGCTGATAGCAAAATGTTGCAGAGATAAAATTAATGGTAAACACGTAACTTAAAACAAGTGAAGCCTGGAGCACATGTTTACATGCTGTGCTTTAATAAATATATTATATTATAAATTTTAATTTAGTTAACCTTTCGGAAAAATTAAAAATTAAGCTCTTTACTATAATGTGGTTTGTTGCGTGAAAACTTTCATCGCTTACGGTGTTATTCATACAGTGGTTTCATTATTTCTATAACAACCTTCATTTTTTAAATCTATCGTCGGCTTGCAAGTGGAATTCAAATGTTTCTGCGAGTGTAAATGAGTGCTAGTATATATATAGTATATCTTAATATATAAAAATTCGTGTCACGTTGTTTGTCCGCGATGGAATCCTAGACTACTGAACCGATTTTAATAAAATTTTGCACACTGTGTGCAGTTTGATCCAACTTGAGACTTAGGGTAGTTTATAACTAAATTTATAGTCACGTTATTTTTTATTGCAAATTATTTGATTATTATTTAACAAAGAGTTATAATTATCTCTGAGTTCCATATGATTCTAACAGATGGCGGTGCCTGTGAGTTCCATACGATTCTAACAGATGGCGGTGTAAGGTAATTTGGTAAGGTAATTGGTTTATTATTTAACAAGGACTGATCCAGATGGCTGTGCTTTTTGTTGCAACCACGAATTTCAATTGAATTACAAATATTGATTATTTCATAATTTAAGTGTGTTCAGCGTTTATTTTATTTTCAATATTATTAATTTCGTGTGTAAGTATTAGTTTTAAGTAATCTGGCTGAAAGACAGCAACTTAATTTAAATGTTTAACGTACACCTTAGCCACAGCAACGCGTGGCCGGGGCTTCTAGTAATATATATATGACATGATAATAAAAATAAATGCCTGCCGACATTTTTTTTTCTTATCATGTCATATTAAGCTTGCATTGCTCAATGTCAAAAATTACTTTATATATATATATGTGTGTGTGGTTATACCTATATTATTGACATTTAGATATGAAGGTCAATTATGAGTGGCTCAGTAGAGCGCTAACGTATAAAGATAGAGATATCGAGTTCAAATCCCGACTTAGGTACTTATATTTCTAAACATGTCATAAACACGCATTAACTGCTAAAAAGTAAAAATTCTCTTTAAAAATGTTTACTTATTATAGTAGCCACTAGATGGCAGTTAGTTTCTTGTAAGTTGAGAATAATATATATTTGTGTTAGGATTACTGAGTAGTTCAGTTGTTAGAGCGCTAACGTATAAAGTTAGAGATCTTGCGTTCAAATCTCGACTCAGGCATATATATATATAATATATATATATATCAAAGGCTAATTAGGACTTCTGAATCTCTAGTCTGGTCAGACATCTAGGCCCATCCGTCCACCCCTTGGGATACTCCGGTCTTAATGACCATACTCCCAAGTCCCAGTTCTTGTCCTCCCTATCCTATATTCGCGTCCACGTTAAAGAGTTCTCGGTCTTTGAAACCAACACCTCTAGGGAGAAGATGTTGGAGTTTGCAACTTCTGGGAATTGCTGAGTTTCGTAGTACGTCAGGTCGCTCATTCCTGACGACCCCACAGTTGGTCCACGGGCTCCTTGAGTCTAGCCGGGAGGACTGCTGTCGCAGATCCACCGACCGTTCCCCTGTTCTGCCTCCAGGGACGTACCCTGCAGCCGTTGTGAGACCGGCTAGGGCTACAAGCCCCACAGTGTGAGACTTTTAGTACATCCAGGTGCTCATCTCCTGGTGACACCACAGTTTGTCCATGAGCCCGCAGGCTGAGCCAGGAACTAGTACAGTTGCTCCCCTCTGTACTGGTCCGAGCCGTGCCCTGGTATGCCCCCAGGGACGTGTCCTGTTGCAGTTGTGGTCCAGCACGGAGCTCGCAAGCTCCAACAGATGAGCAACTAGTACGGCAATGCGCTCAACTCCTGCCGACACCACTAATGTTTCACGAGTCCCATGGACTTGGCCGAGAGGACTGTCTAGCAGATCCACCGATCTTTCCCCCAGTGCACCAGCTGGGGACATGTTTGGTTACTGAAGTGGGTCTAGCCTGAGCTATAGTACGTCAGGTCGCTCAACTCCTGACGACCTCACAGATTGTCCTTGGGTCACTCGGTTCCAGAGTCGGCGCTAAGTCTCACAGACCAAAAGATCGCGCTTCCTCCTTTCCCGAGCTTATCGACCTGGTGGTAATTCCCAGCATTACGCCCGGTATTGTCCCAACCAGCCCGTTCGCAAGACTAGGCCTAGTCGTGTAGCTGCTGTGAGGCAGCCCACTGAGCAATGTAGGCATCCAGGGTGCTCATATCCCATGGTGCCCCCATATAGATGGTTTCGGGTTCCATTGAACCAAGAGAAAGGGGCTTCTGATCCCCAGTCTCCCACCGCTCCACCAACAGCGGCCCATGCTCCCGCTTGTGGGCCGGGACGCAAAGGTTTGACAGCAGGTCCCTCATTTTCCCTGCTGACCCCACTCATGGTCCGCGAGTCCATTGGACTTGGAAGGGAGGACTGACTAGCAGATCCACCGACCTTTTCCCCACTACGCCACCGAGGGGACGCGTTTTGCTGCTCGAGTGGGCGCAGCACGAGCTATATAGTACGTCAGGTCGCTCGAGTCCTGACGACCCCACAAATGGCCCGCGGGTCCGGTCTGGACCTAGCCGGGAGGAATGCAAGAAAAACCACCGACCGTTCCCCTATCCGCCACCCGGGGACGCGCCCTGTTGCTGTTGTGAGCACAGCTGGGGCCCGACGGACCCCCAGGGAGTCTGGTCAGACACCCTGATGGAACCGGTATTTAACCTCTGGAGTGAATTTCGGTGAAGTCCGGAGGGTATAACTTAGTTATCAAATCGAGTCTCCTCGCCTCGAAGTCGGGGCTCCTCGGGACCATCTTAAGATATTTTAATATTTTAAGATGCAAAAGAGAGAGTGGGGTGTGAAAAGAAACAGGAAGCTAATGCACCTATATATCTCTGGTAACGCTACAAACATGGCATGATGAAAGAGTGGAGGATACGAGTTTGCAGTGAAAGACCTGCTCCTGGGCAGAACACTATGTATACATATTGTGAGTAACGTAATAACGACGTTTAAATTTCGCGGGTAAAGGTCAGAATAGTGTGGTATCGCATTGGTAGGAATAGATTTAAGAGTGGTTGACTCCCGAGTCAGAAGGCCCGCGCAGACTATTGAAATATCTGGGACCTCATTCCAAAGATCTCTACCAGTCTCTACATCCTCTTTCGGGAAGTATCGATGGGCAGAAGATTTTATTTAGAAGTCTCTCGACTATAAACCTAGAAAGTTCCTCCTCACTTATATATCTGCGAGTTCAGTTGTGAATTGGCAGCGCTATAGTGAACAAAGAGAGGACAAACTGTACTAAGCGTACTCGTCAGAGATTGTAAAATAATTGTGTGTGAGATAAAATTTAAAATAAGAATAATTATTAATATAAATTTCGAGTGATCTTCAACTGATAGTTTGTGGAATTGAATAAGGTCCTTGTGATACAAAATCTGTTTAATTGTTTACTACAAAACAATGTGAAGTCAAATCTACTACAATATATTATATATTATATAAAACTTTCCTCAGTAGAGGATTGCCACAAGGACAAAGTGATACAGACAATTAATTTTCGAAATTGATGAAATACATTTTGTAAATACATTACAATTTTTCAAATTGTAATTGAAGTATACACACTATAAAGTAGAAATTTTGTAAAGATGGTTCCTTAAAATTGAAATTGATCCTCTAATGGCAGCGATGGCAATTTTAGAAAGATGCACTCTCTCCAAATCTAAGAAATTCCAAAATTTAACTAAGAATCCTGGTATAGTGCCTCTTGCCCCGATCATCAATCCTGTGACAGTTATATTATCTAATTGGTATTTATCTTTGTAATAATCAACTGTTGGCTCATATATGGCTTTGTTTTCAGAGTCAACTTCCTCAGGTTGGCCACTATGAGTCTCAAAACGAATTGCTGGATCTAATATCATACCAATTTTAGAATATGTTCTAAATGCAACAATATATATTCGTCTGTTACTCCCATTAATGGCTACAATATGCATTTCCTCATAAACTGTGTATCCACAATCTCGTAAGGCTTCTGCAGTCATATTTCAAATAGTGTAGTGCCGAATGTTTCTCACTGATTCCCCAAACGAACAACCCCCAATATATATAGTTCAGTCGTGAAATTGAAACAGGCACGAACGTCCAAACAGGCCCATACGCACTGGCATTGTAAATGTTTGTATTTTTTTCTGAATATATCAACTAACTTCATTACTATTAGTATAATATTTCCTTTTGTACGAGTATATGCATTGACGTGCTGGATCTTACATATACGCGAGTTGTCAGAAGAGGGGTTCTTAACTTTGGATGACATACAGACTTATTTACCATACAAGGAAGCTGAGGGTCTCAACACAGGAATTATCAGCTCAATGCAAAGGTCACCTTCAAACAGCATAAAGATGTAAGACAAAACACTCATTAATAATTCATACTTTACACATCGAATATATGGTCATTATGATAACCGAATTTGTTAGAGAAGAATATAGGCCTTAAATATTCTCGACATTTATCTTAAGATACAAACTTGGTACTTGGTAAATCAGACTTTCCCAACTAAATTATTAAACTACATCAATTAGTTCTAATATGGAGGCCTTTCAAAAACAATGTTTTATCTTCTATATTTTAACTGGTGCTACAAAATAACAGTTAAAACGCCGAAGATGAAATATTGTCTTTGAAAGGCCGCCATATTCGAACTAATTGATGAAGTTTAATGATTTAGTTTAGGACCACTGACTTACCAGTACCAATTTCATATTTACTATCTTATTACATAACCGTGAGGATATCCAGGTTACAACATACTAGAAGTACATATATCAGACAAGAAATTGATGCACAAGAAACTGTTATCGATAGCATAATAAAGAGAGCTTTACAGTGGTATGGACATATTCGACGGATGTCTGATGAACAGTGGTCTAAACGGGTATTAGATTGGATGGTACTAGGAAGAGGGGGAGAAGCAGAAGAACATGGTTTGTGGGAATATATGATGCCATGATAAGGAGGGGTATGGAAGAAGGGCAATGGGAGATATGAATCTCTGGAGAGCAGGAATTAGGGCAAACTGCCGTAAAGTGCAAAAACTGTATTAAGTAAGTATTACATAACCTCAACAGTGCTTTAAAATGAAATTTGAAAGTGTTAAATCGTCTCAAGGTCGAGGAAAACTTGACAAAATCATATATTGATGTATGATGCAATAAAGTCACGTTTAATGTAGAAATAATGAAATATCATAATGTATTACATTTCACATTAATGAAATATTATCGGTGCTCAAAGATTAAAAACTTGAATTTAAAGACAGAAGCAAGGCAGCTCCATTATTGCAGAAAATATTTCTTTGAGCTACTAGTCGTTGAGAGGGTTGCATAAAACACAAGGAGCAAGTATTTTTAAAAAACCTGGACTAAGATTTAAGTTAGGTGGTGGGGGTAACAAATCAAGTCTGCGAGGTGGTAGGAGGGGGTGAGGGGGAGGAAACTCTAATAGTTAAAGAGAAGGTACAAGGAACAAGATTGCCAGGAGAGAAAAGAAAAATAGAGGAAAAAACGAGAAGAGAATTTCAGTTATTCAGAAAGTAAGGAGAGCGCAGGCGCGATGGAACAGGCTGTACATTCTCGTCTCGCGGATTGAATTACGTTTAAAGGGTAAAACGGAGTTGAAGCTGCCTTTAAAGGGTTAGTGATTCAGGTTAGATTCATTTCTCAATCACAAAATCCCTCCCCATATCCGCATAAAGAAAAACATATAATTGAGGTTAGGAAATTGAGTTCCATGTTGAAAGGTCCTTTACTCTGAAATATTTCCTGGATACAGTGCTACAGTAGCGTAATTCGTCTTACGGGCATATAGGACCGAATTAGTAAACATTCTCAAATTCATTTTAAGTTTTTCCTGAAATAGTATGGCGTGTTTATAATGAAACATTCAACAGTGGATCCAACCTAAATGAAATAGATTAAGCAAGTGGTAAATATAGCGCGACTAATGCAAACATAAACTCAATTTAGGTAAATTTAGATATGTTCAGAATGAGAGTGGCCTAACACACAAAATACTTTAATACTTTCAAACTCAGTGTTCATTAAAATGCATTTTTATTATTTTTTTGTAAGCCCATGTTTTCCCTTTACAGAGATTTAGGCGCACTCCCCCTACAGGGAAGAATTTGAACATACTAATTTAGTTACACTTGTTTTCGTATACATGCCATCATTTTGAGTGGTCCGTGGTCAGCGGTCCGCCTCATACTGACATCTAGGAAACCAAAGTAGTACTAGGACGGGAAAATTCGGTAAATTTTGCTTACAGGCCGTTTCAATCAGGCTTAAGGATCTTTAACGAGCCTGAAAATCTTCAGACTCGGGACCCACGACTTAAAGTCCCTCCCGGAGATCTTGCTCCTTGGATTTTCCCGTCCTAAAAAATCCATCGACCCCGGCCGGGTTTGAACTCGGGACCAGAGGCAAGGAGCATAACCACTAGTCCACCGTGGCTGACATGTATTTTTATATTTCCCATTTTTTTAGTAGGAGCGAACTTTATTATTGGGCCTAACAAACAGGCCCAAGCAGGCCGCCTCTAGGCAGAGAAACATTAATTATAACCCAAACAAAATACCCCACCCACCCACACACACTACATTACACAATTAGACAAAGAAAATAAACTCCTATAAAGAGAATGATATCTTAACCCTTAAATTGTCAGGATTGGATTGGATTGGATAAGGCGAAGTCTAGCTTCACCCAGTGTGCTGCGTATGTTAGAACCCACTAGGGCTCTTTGGCAGCTAAGTTAATAGTGGCTATCATTACGGGGTTGTAGTTCACTTAACCCGAGCCTATTTGGCGGCGCTAGCGTTTGTGTGCAAATGGTGATGAAATTTGGACAGAGATAGGGATGTGATGACCTGAAGCAGGACATCAGAAACCACATTGCTTTCAAGCCGAGAGTCGGAAATCCAGCATTGTGGAATGAGCCACGCTACTCCAGGTGAGAGCACATCGCCAAATCTCTGGCTGGATTTAATGAGGAGTAAATCGGATGAATATGTTTCTATGTACAGCACGCCACTGGGGCAAGCGTCCAAGTATTTTCTCGTGCCAGTTATTTAAATGTTCCGGACCGCAAGGAAAATAAACTCATGTTAAACTGTGTTATTATTATACATAATTGCGTAATTTGACATATATTTAAGTAATGTTTACTCTTTTGTTTTTCTATCGATCTAAAAGCAATATTAAATAAATGAAATCAATGTACAATTAGATACATTTTTAATTTAAGGGCTAATGTAATAAAATAATAAATTATTACCGTTATTACATAATTTTGGTTATAATTTATAGCTACCTATTTATAACTACTCCTGCAATTTATGAACATATTAAATTTAGATATAGCAGGACTGTAGGAATACCAATTACACAAAGTGTATGAAGCAATTAACAAAAGTGCAGTGATGTCGAGGATGGAAAAAATGGACCTCATAATAACTTGATATGACAGTTTAAAGTAAGAGCGGAACAGAATTAGAGGCTACATGGTTCATGAAATAAAGTACATAGAGACTTAATGAAATAAAACCAAGTGGATATAGGGCAGTTGCCACAATTGAGGGATCAAGTGGAAAAGGAGAACATGACTCCATCTAGTGATTTTGATACAGGATGACAACCAATACAACTAGTAACTCCTAGCAGAAAATATACATTGATAGGCATGTGTGTTTTTATGTACTGGGCATCCCGATTGTAAATATCTAATTCAAGATATCACAGGCAAACATCACAATAATAATAATAATAATAATAATAATAATAATAATAATAATAAGGCCTTCTCTTCCACTCAACGAGCACAAATACAAATAAATATTTGACAAATATAGATATACACCGATATCTTAAAATAATTGAAGACTACGCCAATTTTGGAATATATTAAACAGTACCAACTAAATTGGAAACATCATCTAGAAAGAATGAGTTCAAATCGGATCCCCAAAGCTGTTTATAATTATATACCAAGATGACGAAGATCACTGGGCCGTCCTATGAAACGATGGAGGGAAAATGTTCTATAGGATCGTAACAGGCCTTGGCCTAATACTTGGAAGGGAGAAGAAGATATATACACAGTTAAAGATACATTAAATGTAGGAATGTAAATTTCATGTACAAACAACATTTTATACGATAATAACAATAATAATACTTAGGATAATAATAATAATAATAATAATAATAATAATAATAATAATAATATAATAATGATAATGATAAGAATAATAATAATAATATATAAAAATTATAAATTATACGAGAACCACCAATTAATATATGTACCTTGCACTGGGTAATAATGAAGTCGAGGTTAGAGCAAATATAAATTTAGATTTCTTTTAAAAGATGCCAATGTCCAGCAGCCCCTTATATATTGTGGTAGGGAATTCCAGTTGCGAGAAGTGAAGATGGTATATGACATGGAGTGATTTGATGTCCAATGTTGCGGTATATTAAGCAAGAGACTATGTTGTGATCTTGTGTTCATATTATGGTTTGAGGATAGATACTGGAAACGAGATAATAAATAATTGGGAATCGAGGTACAATTGGGCAGATAAAATATTTCATATCGCGAGAATCAGCCTTATTAAATATGCCTAAATGCAATATTATTAATATTTGAACGGAATTATTTCGTTGAAAAAGAATGGCGAAAAAACCGCAAATCTACGCGCTCGTACAGTGGGAACAAGTACGCTATGCATCTAAGGATGCATAGATATGCATGTTTCTGCATTATTCAATATAACTAGGTATAAATTCCGTTTAACTGTGTTGGTAACACCACATGTTTTAATATGTATTCGCCTTTTGGAAAAAAGTAATATTTACATGAAAAAAAGTGGGTTGTAACAAAAATAGTGGCAACACTGCTGTAGAAGCGAAATCACATGGAGTTAATTGTAGTAACTTCTGTCACATGTTAACATATTATAATATTGTGAAAAGAAAAATTAATGTCTAAATGGAACCGTGGACCTCTAGTACTCCAGACTAGTGTGCAGCCCACTACACCATTCTAGATTTGGCACAAACATTAACAATTTTTCCACATATACAAGTCTATAATACTCGGACGAAACGAGAATTATAGAATTGTATATGTAGAAAGAATTGTTCATGTTTGTGCCAAATCTCGAATGATGTAGTGGGCTGCACACTAGTCTTGAGAACTAGAGGTCCACGGTTCGATTCCTGGTTCAGACATTAATTTTTCTATTCACGATACCATTATAATATTATAATATGATCCATTATTGGAACTGTATTAAAATACACAGTATTGGAAAATGTTAAATGTCAAAATATGTCTGACCTATCTTACTGTAAATGGACTCATCCGCACGTCTCAAAGCGCATGTGCTGTGGAGAGAGAAAGTTAGTCTCCTCTGAGTTGCTGGTCTAAGCTTTTGTGTTCGCCATGTTTATAAAGCAGGAACAGCGATCCTGGTTGAAAATTCAATGTGCCATGGCCATACAGCACGACAATGTCATGAAGGGCTTGTGGAAGCAGGTGGGGAGACGGCATTACCATACAGGACTGCTCGGACGCACGCGGCACACCCTGTAGCTGATCTGTACCATCGCTGGGAGTGGGAAGTGCTTTTCCATCTACCACATTCACTGGACTTAAGCCCCTGTGATTATCATTTGGTCCCTAAGATGAAGGAACCACTTTTTGACATTCGATTCCAGACTGTTGCCGAGATTCTGCTGGCATTAAGGTGGTCAGTCAGTAACAACAACAGAACAGGAGCTGCTACAGGGATACTGCGACATCCACATCGCTAGCAACGAGTTGTAGACAATTCTGGGTGCTACAGTGAAGGACTGTAGAAGTTTAACAGGTCTGTCACTTGTACACTAGTAATAAATAAATAGTTGCCACTATTAAAGTTACAACATAAGTATATTGCAAAAATAGTTAAGCTAAGTTTAAAAAAAGAAGGATACCAATTTCCTATACTGCTTTATTATTAAGACAAAATATCGTTAAATTGATCAAACATATGCAATTCTTAAAAAACTATATGTATCAGAGAACGGAACATGGATATTTGTAAGGACATAGAAATAATTGTGAAACAACAGTAGTTCTTACGTGGATGATAAACATACTCATCAGAACTTTCTAGACTACAGTTCCTAAACTGAGTATGTGAATTTGGAGATGGATTCAAGATATCCATCCATCCACAGTAATTCTGCCCGAAGGCAGGTCCTTCACTGCAATCATATTTGCATGTTATGCTTGCAGCTTTGCTAGGGAATTGTAGGTGTGGTAGCTTCCCGTTGCTTTCCACACCGGTGAAGGATGGTGATGATGATAATGATAATGATGATGATGATGATGGCCATATGATTTCGGGGACCGTTTGGGCATTCAAGATGTAATAAAAGCAAAATTCGTTTAAGGGGACCGACTGGTGAATTTCAATTTTTCTTTGTTTCCATCTGATTGTTTCTTCTTCTTCTTCCTTCCAAGTATTAGGCCAAGGCCTGTTACGATCCTATAGAAAATTTTCCCTCCAGCGTTTCATAGGACGGCCCAGTGATCTTCGTCCTCTTGGTATATAATTATAAACAGCTTTGGGGATCCGATTTGAACTCATTCTTTCAAGATGGTGTTTCCAATTTAGTTGGTACTGTTTAATATATTCCAAAATTGGCGTAGTCTTCAATTCTTTTAAGATATCGGTGTTCCTTTTCCGATCCCATCTGGTGTAACCCGCTGTTCTGCGCATGAATCTCATTTCACAAGCCGTTATTCTGCTTTCATGTTTTTTTTTAGTGTCCATGCTTCACTACCATAGGTCAACACTGGTCTAGCCAAAGTGTTATATAACGTAATCTGGTGTTTTTTGTACAAGGGATGGTTTCATAACTTGATTAATAATTCCTAAACTTTTATTATAACTAGTAACTTTTTCAGGGATATCCTTTTCATCCCAGATAGAGAGATAATATCCAAGATATTTAAATTGATTAGATCTCTCTAAAATTTTATTCTGGAGACAGATTTTACTTTGTATGGGTCCTTCCCATGAAATGCCATAATTTTAGTTTTGTTAATTGATATTTCCATATTAAATTTGGCAGCTATTTTTTGTAAATTATAAATTGATCGTGGCAAATCATTTTCGGAAAGTGCCAGAAGAGCTAAATCGTCTGCAAAAAGAATAGCATCGAGTTTGAGGTTCCTATTGATGGGTATGTATCCTCTGATTGTCTTGAAATGTTTAATTATCAGCCTATAGACGTGTTTCTGTGACGTTTGGTATTCATACTAGAATAGTTTCAGAATTATGATTTTTATATATAGTTTTTAATATTTTCTAAAAAATGCTCCTCACGATGCATTTTTAAATATTCTCTCATGAAATGTGAGACTCAGAGTCTTTATGATTCCACGAAACACATTTGCTGCTGTGCAAATAAATTCATAAAGACGGGAAACTTCTTATTTTTCATTTCTTTTTAAATTATCAATTCTCATGCATTTCCATCTGAATTTAAAAGAACGCATGCGTCTTAGACTAGTAACAACACAGCGAATTTCAATTAGCATGTATTGGGAATTCTAATTACAACATTTTATTTTGATAGCATAAAAATTGCATTGTAGGGAGCATTTCGAATTCTGAAAAATGTCAAAACAAAAATGGAAACGGGAAAAAAACATATTAAACTCTAATGCTGACCACACGCACAGGGGCATTTAAACTCATACGTCACGGACTCAATTTTGCTCCTACAACAAAAAAAAAATAAATGCAAATGATCTTATAAATAATGAAAGTTATTAAAAAGCAAATAAAATGTATTTATGTCATTTTTTTCAAGATTTTTACCATTCAGTACGCAACACCTGTTCCAACAATTAAAAGTACTTCTTCCAGGATAGTCAAGTACTTGCAACTTGGCAGAGCATACACAGAAACAAACGAAATTCGATATATTCTGGTGTCGCCTTTTGTCAATGAAGCACCGAATTTAAGTTTCCTAACATTAACACTCACAAGGTCAACATCCGTTACATAAGCCCTACAAACTATCTCACCAGCACTATCGAATCCATAGGTTCATGGCCCCGCGAACATAAGTTCTCCGTACATCTCTATCCTGAGCTAATGTTTTCCAATCAATTGTATAATCTACTTTCCACAAATCATGATTCATGTTATTCTCCCACCTCATTCTTGGTCTACCAACTGGATTTTCCCTCTGGTTTCCCTATAAGAAGCGTCCTTACCCTTCTTTCATTCCCTTGCGTGCCACATGTCCTACCAGTCGCAGTCTAAGAGACATAACTGTTCTTATTATATCTGGCTTCCTATAAAGACCATGTAGCTCACTGTTATGTAGTCTTCTCCATTCGCCTGCCTGTTCATCTCTCTTTGGTCTAAAATTTCCCTCACAAACATAAGCCCTACAAGTAATCAAAATCTATCCATAAATAGTAATTCTGCCCAAGGGCAGATCTTTCACTGCAATCATACAATTTTCATGCAATGTTTTGTAGCTTTTACTAGGACATTAATGGTGTGATAGCAACCTGTTGCTTTCCACACCAGTGAAGGATGATGATTATGATGATGGTCGGATGATTTTCGGGGACCGTTGGGTCCTAATATTGCTGACATTTGTCTTACAGATGAGGAAAAACCCCGAAAAAACCTCACCCAGGAGCTTGTCCCGACCGGGAATCAAACCCTGACCCGCTGCGTGACAAGGCAGCACGCTACCTCGAGACCACAGCAGTGGACATCAAAATCTATAATACAATATATTGAACTCTCTGTTTTATGCGTGGCTTGATCCTTGGGACAGCGAGCATTGTATAAGATACTTGTTCTTCACTTCCTGGTTTAGGCAAGAGTTGCCTGTTCCGAAACAAAACGATAATTCGACCAGTTATCGTATATGGAGCTGAAACTAGGGTTGATACAACAAAAACTAAACAAATAATAAGCACATGTGAAATGAAAATCTTAAGAACTATTCAGGGGAAAACATTATTTGATAAAATACACAACACAGACATCAGGGACAAATGTCATATTAAAGACATAAGCTAATTTATTATAGATAGACGAAAATATTGGAAGGGTCATATAGAAAGAATGAAAGAAAGCAACTTGCAAAAAGAGCTAAAGAAGATACACCAATGGACGGGAGAAGAACAAGAGGAAGACCTGCCAAGAGATGAATAGACAGTGAATGCACATCCAATACGTCTTCCTCCGAGGAGTGATTTTGGAATTAAACAGAATGAAAATCCTTCAAATTAAATTTAAAAAGAATAAGAAGAACTCCCTTTACACGTAAAAACGCTCAAAATATACAGTTGGTTGTTTTTAACTATGAGGTCTCTATCGCCCTATTTATTACCAAGTATAAAGCATAATGGAATATTTAAGTCTATGAATTTAATTAAGCTAAGTGCCTTTCTGACATTTTATTTCTAAAAATAATCGCACATTTATTTTCCGTTACATGAGTACACACACAATTGTTTGAGGTGAAAAGAATTCTATTATAATAATTAAGAATTTCATTTGATTAAAACATATAGGTAATCATAAATATTACATAACGCACCATTAGGGTGCAACTTCCATTAATAAGGGCATGAAAATAACCTTTGTGTCGATGGAAATTTCAATTTACGCTTTATGTCAACATTTACACGGCCATTTTGTAACAATGTTCATATTTCAACTGTTGATTTAATCGATCGGATATTGTTTTATAATTTGAATGGAATATTACGCTTTTTTATTTAAATTATTTCGGATCGATTATCTCATCTATTATCGCAAATAAATACACAATTCAAACCTTAAATTTTCATTACAATTAAAACATCTATCTATATTCGGCTTTTTACAGCTGCTGCCGTCTTCCCGTGCCAAACCTCCATAGCATACGTTCCTGGGCATCTTCAATGCTTAACCCTCTTGCTTGCATTACTATCTCCATGCATTCTTTCCATGTTAACTTTGGTCTCCCTCTTCTCTTCTTTCTTCTCGATTACCTTTGATATAGTAGTTTCGTCCATCGCTCATCTTCCATTTTTAAAATATGTCCTTACTTACTTACTCACTGGCACTATCGAACCCGAAGGTTCATGGCCGTGCGCACATAAGTTCTTCATACATCCCTATCCTAAGCTAATGTTTTCCAATCATTCCCTGAATAATCTACTTTCCTCAAATCATAGTTAATGTTGTTCTCCCACCTCATTCTTGGTCTACCAACTGGGCGTTTTCCCTCTGGCTTTCCTACAAGAAGCTTCCATGCGTTCCCCATACGTGCAACATGTCCTGCCCATCGCAGTCTACGAGACTTAACTGTTCTTATTATATCTGGCTTCCTATACAGACCATGTAGTTCATTGTTATGTAGTCTTCTTCATTCACCTCTCTGTTCATCTCTCTTTGGTTCAAAATTTTTCCTAAGTACTTTATTCTCAAATACTTGTAATCTCCTTTCCTCCCTTTAAGTAAGAGTCCATGTTTCGCACCCTTATAATATAACTGGTAGAATAATAGTTTTATATATTTTCAGCTTAACGTTTTTTGAAAGGAGTTGGGACATCAAAAAAGCAATAACTCTACAAAATACAATATATTTATAAATGACCGAAAATATTACTAAATATCTCCATTTTTCTAGAATTGGCATGAGTTCATCTTCAAGAACGGATTATAATTGCATTATCTAGTTCTGCTACTCAATATTCATCATAGTTCTACTCCAAATTATTTAGCTGTTTATTTCAGTATTTATATCCAAAACGTAAGCACATGTCTGGATCATTAATTCTTAAATACATAAATATTTTCAATTACTGCAACTGGAATTCCCTACCATAAGAAATGAAGGGCTGCCGAAGCTTAGACCATTTTAAAATAAATGTAAATTCACATTTTTTTAACTTTAGGCAATATTATCAAATTTTATTATTATTATTATTATTATTATTATTATTATCCAGGAAGGATAAAATCAGAAATTCATATATAAAAGAAAAAATGCAGGTACAATATTCAATATTAGATTTTATAAAGAAGAAACAATTAAATTGGTACGGACACATTAGAAGGATGGAAGAAGGAAGTCTACCTAAGATAATCATGGATTGGGAACCACAGGGAAGGAAAAAGAAGGGTAGACCAAATATTACGTGGATTCAGGGAATCAATGAAGCTAAGAGGGAATGGGGAATACAAGAAGATATATGGATGAACAGACAAGAATGGAAAAATGTGTTGAAACAAATGTGTAGTTAAACTGTGAACATGGGTACCGGAAAAATGTATATTCATTGTAAAAGCCGGAATAATAATAAATTATTATTATTATTACTATTATTATTATTATTATTATTATTATTATAAATACGAAACGAGGGAAATTTTGAGGAAGTGGCTGAATTCAAATATCTAGTAACACGTATGAGGAATGAAAGACGTGCATGGAAGCTTCTTGTAGGAAAGCTAGAAGGAAAACACCCAGTTGGTGGACCAAGAATGAGGTGGGAGAATAACTAACTATGATTTGAGGGAAGTAGATTATACAGGGAATGATTGGAAAGGATTAGCACAGGATAGGGATCTATGGTGAGCTTATGTCCGCGCGGTCATGAACCTACGGGTTCGATAGTGCCACTGAGTCAGTAGGTAAGTATACTGTCACACGAGAAAAAATGAATATTAGATATTCAATAGTAGATTATATAAGATCCAAGCAATTAAATTGGTGACGAATGCAAGAAGAAAGGTTGCCCAAAAAAACATATGAATGGTCTCCATCTGGAAGGAGGAAAGAAAGACCTCGAAACTCGTGGATGCAAGAAATAAAAAATCCAATGAGAACACGAGGACTGGGGGACATGGAGTGGATGGATAGAGTCGAGTGGAAAAGGTAAATAAAACTTTTGACGCAGAAAGATGTTTTAAAAAAATCTGTATATAAAAAATATATTATTATCGTTAGCATCTTCTTCTTCTTCTTCTTCTTCACGGTTTAGGCTTATTTACTAGCCTGTTCCGGCTCCATATTGCTGCTCTTTCCATCTTTCCTTTGGCCTTCCCAAACTTCTTCTTCCTCGTGATAAATAGCTGCATGCTGCTTTTGGTATTCTATTCTCAGTCATCCTTGCCAAGTGTTCTTTCCAGTTTGTTCTGTATTTCATTATTCTTGTGTTTAATTCCTCTACTTTTAGTTGTTGTTTTGTTTCTGTGTTATGTTTTTTGTCCGTTCTTTGATATCGTTAGCATCATTATTAGAAATTGACACACACCACAATATACACAGGATTAATTGGAAGGCAGATTGTTGTTTGCAGATGATCAAATAATTTTTGCAGGGGATGAAGATGATATGAAATATATGATAAATACATTAATGGAAGAAAAAAATGCGGACTGAATATAAATTTACAGAAAACAGAATATATGTATTTGGGAACGGATGTGGATGACCTCATACTTGAAACAGGGAAAATAAAAACAATGTGAATTTTTTAAATATCTTGGGTCAATAATTACAAGTTTAGGTACCTGTGAGAGAGATATACAGACTAAAATTGCAATGGAAAAATGCAACTAAGACATTACATGGAGTAATTTGGAACAAAAATGTTACAAAGGAAACTAAAATGAAAATTTATAAGAGCATAATACAGAATATTTTGTCATATGGAAGCGAAACGTGGTCTTTGACGGAATTACAAAAGAGTAAAATTAGAAAAGTTGAATTTGATTATTTTAGAAGAAGCCTCCAAAAAACAAGACAGGATAAAATAAGAAATTAATTCCTTTGGAGAGAAATGAATGTCACCACATCTGTTGTTAAGAGGATTGAAAATCAAACGCTTAAATAGTATGGCCATGTACAAAGAATGGAAAATGAAAGATGGCCAAAAAATACATACCAATGGTCACCCCTTGGAAGAAACATACGTGGCAGACCAAGATGGAAATGGAAAACCTACGTCAGAACAATAATGGAGGATAGAAATTTGGAAGAGGGAGATTGGAATGATGGAGATAAATGGAAACTGAAGACGGCAAACCTGTAAGTGGGGGAAAGCCGAAGAAGAAGAAGAGATTTAAGATAGCTAAATCACTTTTCATCATTAACTCTCTAAAAATTCATTAAATCATTGAAAATTAAAACCTGGGTCACGGTCCACAGATTGAAAAACACTACTTTATATTATCAGAACAGTGTTAACTTTGTGTGTCTGTCTTGTGTCTGGAGTTCGGTGATGCTATCACGAACTAGGAATGCCTCAACATGCACGAAAAAAAGTCATTTACGCAGGATATCGGGCGTGACTGTCCCATAACTAGAATCATGCACTCGGCTTCGTGTCACGTCATAAATCACGAATTAACTGCTGCCGGGTTCCGTTTCACACGACAGCCCGCTTATCATTAAGAATATGCATTGCAAATTACAATACATACCAATACTGCTACGTGGCTCGGTCAATAGAAAATACGGTGCATGGAAATATTAATTCAAATAGAGGAACATCCATTAAAACTTCACATTTATTACCTTAAATTACAAGATAATTTACCTAGTTCAGTTTCAGATATATTAACAATATACTAAGATTTCAAAACTGAAAGGTCTGTATGAACTTAACAAAATTACAGAAGAATATGGTTTGAAGATATCTACAGAAAAAACAAAAATTATGGCATTTCAAAGTGTAGATCCTGTCAGAAGTAAAATTGTACTGGACAATAAAATTTTGGAGCAGGTGAATAATTTTACATATCTGGGATGTAATATCTCATATGAAGAAGAAAAGGATGTCAATGCAAAAATATCTAAATTTTTAAGAATTTTAGGGTTAATAAATTATATCTTCAAGCCGCAGTTAGTCCAAAAGTATTCAAGACTAAAAGTGTATAAAACACTGGCTCTTCCAACTCTTTTGTATGGTAGCGAAGTATGGACGTTGAAACAGAAGGATATACAGGGACTTAGATCTGCTGAAATGAGATACCTTAGGAGGACTGCAGGATACACACTACTAGATCACAAAAAAAAAGACATCTTAGAAGAATTACACATGGAAGGAACCTTTAGAAAACAAAATTTCTGATTATAAGTCAAGATGGATGCAACATGTTCATGGAATGGAAGACCACAGGATACCCAAACAAATGTTAATGATGCTGCTGGTCCTAATGTGGTGTTGTCGTGCCACATTAGGACCAGGAGCATCAACCATCATACTGGATGTTGTAGCGAAGAGTGACCTTCTGAAGATGGAACGGATGTTCTGAAAGGCCTACAGGCATTACTATTACATATTTTATAAGTTGAGGACGACGGATTTCACCTAAGAAGGTATATTTTAACTTATTTTATTTTATGTATATTGTTATTATTTTTAAATACTCCGTGCTGATTACCAGGCATTGCCCGGGAATCTACGTATCCCAATGTATTTGGCACAAATGAGATCAAAGGCAAAATTCGTTATTTCGAGTTATCCGTGCTGCTGCTCTGCTTGCCCGGGAATCTACTTATCCCGATCATCTTGGCATCAATGAAAGACAAAAAATGGCTATTGTTAGTTTTTATAAAAGATAGACATATGCTATCGAGGGCTTTTTGTAGAATGTTTTGAGATATTCAATTCTGTGTACAGTTATTTGGTTATTTGTTACGGTTTAGGCAGCGTTAACCATTTAAGCCTACAAAAAGCCACTTTTATTTAACTTTTTCACTACAAAGGGTGATTTTTAAGGATGAAGGGCTTTGAGAATCGAAACTCTCTTATAGCCTATAACCTTCCCGGGAAAATCCTGAAAATTTTGCAAAAAAACACCATCAGAATCGGATGAAAGGTATGGCAGTGCACGCTTGCCCGGGAATCTACTTATCCCGATCTTCTTGGCATCAATGGAAGACAAAAATGGCTATTGTGAGATATCCGTAAAAGATAAACATATGCTGTCGCGGACTTTTTTATAGGGCGTTTTGAGGTATTCGATTCTGTGTAAATTAATGTTGTGTATTGTTTATGCTATAGGCAGCGTAAGCCATTTAAGGGTAAAAAAATATTTTCTTCACGTTCGCTACAAAGGGTGATTTTTAAGGGTGTAGGTGTTGAGTATCCCAACTCTCTTATAGCCTATGTTCATCCCGGGGATCTCCTGCACATTTGCAAAACCCCCATCACAATCGGATGAAAGGTTATGGCAGCGCATAAAGTACGAACAAACAAACAAACATTCATTTTTATATACCTATTAGAATTGTGTGGAAGTGGTAAAAAATTCCTAACATTCCATGTTCCTAGGAACATGTCCCTGTGTTTGAGTCTTTGGACATGGGTTCCCTGAAGTAGTCCCCGCCCGGAGAACCGAATGGGGGACTATTTGACCTCCGGAAAATTTTACCTCAGTTGAACCCATGTCCGCATTTCTTGAGAGTTGTATTTTTACGGTGAAAAGATCGTCATTCTTTCGCCCAAGGTACTTTTTTCGTCTGGCTTATCACCTTTGACCAGTCCGGCATGGGTAACCCTATCGGCAGCAATGCTACCGCCGGCATAGCTCTCAGGATCATTTAAGCACGCAAGCCACTCCCACCATGACAAGGTAAAGATACCATGGAAGCTTCTTGTAGGGAATCTAGAGGGAAAACGCCCAGTTGGTAGACCAAGAATGAGATGGGAGAATAACATAAACTATGATTTGAGGAACTGGATTATACAGGGAATGATTGGAAAGCATTGGCTCAGGATAGGGATGTGTGGACAGCCTGTGTCCGCGCGGCCATGAACCTACGGGTTCGATAATGCCAGTGAGTATGAAAGTAAAAAAATTCAGCCCTGTTCAAGTGAAAACATTTATAATAATCTAGGAATGCAGGCTTTCACGGCCGGTAATCATTGTAATAAAAGATTCCGGGCTATGTGGCCGTGGTCTATAACTGGCGTTTCTTCCAGACGTTTCTCCCTCAACTGCGGAGGGCATCTTCAGTGGCGAGCGCTTCCAGCTGTTGTTTCCCTGTCGTAGACTCGACTGCGCACGCAACGTCTGGAAGAAACGCCAGTTATAGACCACGGCCACATAGCCCGGAATCTTTTATTACCAATAATCTAGGAAGTTTTGTTATTTGTCAATGCAGTAAAACCTGTCTTAACCGGAACCTCTGTAAGAAGGAAACCTGTAGAGACGAAAAAATACTCCAGAATGGTGCGATTTTATATGTAAAATCGTCCTGTATAAGCCGGAAACCTTCATAATGCGGAAACGGAGTGGTTTTTTAAAGTACCAATAGTTAGTTTTTACCTCAGTAAGATGGAAAATTATTCTTAAGCACGTTCTAATTACAGTATTAATGACCACACGTGAAAATTCTGCATATGTCACTTTCTGCATTATATCGTTTTACCTTCTTGTGTTGCCATTGTATTGCGGGGATACCCTTGCTTATGTGTGACAGCTGGGAATCCCTCGCTTTTCCTTGCCTGCTTACGTAACCTGCGAGGGAGTTGGGAAACTCTTCAGTCTTCCTGTAGTTGAGTTCCCTCTCGCTTTTGTGTAATAAAGTTGTTTTGTATTGTCGTGCAAACTGAGCTGTGTTACATACACTATTTTGTCTGCATTTCAGTCGATGCGTTATGTCTTTAAAGCGTGCATGTAAAACCCTTACACTGTGTGAGAAAATTCAAGCTTGTATTTTGGAAACCTTTATAACAAGGAAAACTGCCAAGACGGAAATATACTTAAGGATCGCACTGTTCCTTGATAGACACGTTTTACTGCATAAATAAAATACATCTAATATTATTCTATAATTGAACAGCAAGGCTATAAACACCAGGGCCAAAGCTCCCATTTAAACTATGGGGAAGTGATGCACGCACATGTGTTAATCACAGAGGTAGACGATCAACCAGGCAGTGTAGCGGTGACACGTGGTCAGCATGTAGCGCCTCCCAGCCGTTATAGTTGTGGTTTCTCAACCTGGAGCCCTATTTATTGTAGCCCCAAATTCCTCGCGATGCTGGGTGGTAATTTATAGTACTATCACCCCATCATCAGTTACATTACAACATAAATGCACATATTTTGTGAGGTGTAAACATTTCTGATTCAATTATGATTATTTATGGTCGAATTTCGACCAATTGGTGAAAACTAGTAATGATAATAGCATCTGTCAGATCAGAGTTTAAAAAACTTCCAACTTATGTATTTCCAACCAGTTTATGAGTAGAAGTAGCGTGAAGTTCTTCTTCTTCTTCTTCCTTTCCAGGATTAGGTCAATGCGACCTGTTCCGGTCTCAAGTCCATCGTTTCCTTGGCCGTCCCAAGGATCTTTTCCCATGTGGTTTGTAGGTGTTGATCTTTTTGGATAATCTTATATTGACCATTCTGTATAAATGTTCTTTCTATTGGTATTTGTGCTCTTCTAATTTATCGAGTATTGAAAATATATCCAGTTCATTTCTTATTGATTCATTGTGTAATCTATCCATGCGTGTACATCCTTTTACAGATCTTAAAAATTTCATTTCAGCGGTTTGAATGTGTGCGATATATTTTTTTGTAAGTACCCAATATTCAGATCCATATAAAAGAACATAATTTTATAAAAACCTGAGCTGAGTTTCTCTTCGAGTCTTTCGGAGGGCTCTTCTTATTGTGCCACACATAATTTGATATCGGTTAGTCAAGTTAAAATCCATTTATCTTGTTACTTGCATAACAATAAAATATATGATTGTTTCTATAGTAAGAGAATACGCCGATCTCCACAGGCTAGAAACAAACCAGTGTCTACAGAAAAGTGGCAATATGCCGTTGTAATTGAAGTGACTATAAATAACTTTAGAAAATTATGGACATAGCATCAAATCACTTGTAAAGAAAAGGACACTTAACAAAAAGAAAAGAGGAGGAGAAAGATAGTAAGAAGATGCAGAGTAAAGAGAAGAAGAAGAAGAAGAAATAAAGTAAAAGATAACATCTGAAAAAAAATTCAAACTATGTTCGTTGGTGCGTTGAATCTCTGGAGGATTTTGTGATAGGAAATTGAGCGCGTTGGTTTAATTTGTGAACAGATAGCAAAAAGAAAAGGAAGATTTTGAGTTCGGAAATGTGTGACGTGCGAAAGATAAGAGGGTGACTGAACAGATAGCAAAAAGAAAAGGAAGATTTTGAGTTCGGAAATGTGTGACGTGCGAAAGATAAGAGGGTGACTGATCACCCTCCCCCCCCTTAATAAGTCTTCTCATTAAAGAGTGGTCAGCATGCGTGCTCCCAACATTGTAATTTGCAGCTCAAATTGATGATCCTCGTGAAGGTGATGAAACCAGGCCGATATTTCCGACACATCAAATCTTTGTAATTCACTAACATCTTGTTCAATCAAGCCTTTCCTTCCTCCAGTATTTACAAACCACTTACTTTCAATTTCAAATTGATTAACAGTGTTATACAGTGAAACTTGTCTTAGCCGGAACCTTTATCATCATCATCATCATCCGGTATCATGGCCGCTGCTGCCGTCTTCCGGAAACCAAACGCCATTCCTCTCTATCCATCCATTGATCTTCCTCCATTCCTCTGATATTCATAGCTGCTTGTACCCCTTCTATCCAAGTTTTCTTCGGTCTTCCTCTCTTCCTCCTTTCCATTGGGTTCCATTCCATAACAATTTTTGGCAATCTTTGCTCAGGCATTCGTTTGTCATGACCATACCACTGCAATATTTTCTTTTCTATGATGTCCGGCTCCTCTTGTACACCGAAAATTTCCCTTATTTCTTTATTTCGTATTCTATCCATTCTAGATTTTCCAGGTGAACTTAAAACATCCATTTCTGTACTGAAAATTATTTTCATTTGCCTGGTAGGAATTAACCTTTATAAGTAGATAAAAGGTAAGGTTGCAACGTAGTATAATGAGAAGTTAGACTTATGACTGTCTTTTGTTTTGGTTACACATACAAACAGTTGAATAGTGTAATGAGAAGTTAGACTTCTGACTGTCTTTTATTTTGGTTTCACATACAAACAGTTATACAGAAGTTAGACTTCTGAATGTCTTTTGTTTTGGTTTCACACACAAATAGTTGAATAGTATAATGAGATGTTAGACACCTGACTGTCTTTTGTTTTGGTTTCACACACACACAAACAGTTGAATAGTATAATGAGAAGTTAGACTTATGACTGTCTTTTATTTTGGTTTCACATACAAACAGTTATACAGACGTTAGACTTCTGACCGTCTTTTGTTTTGGTTTCACACACAAACAGTTGAATAGTATAAGATGAGAAGTTAGACTTCTGATTGTCTTTTGTTTTGGTTCCACACACACAAACAGTTGAATAGTGTAATGAGAAGTTAGACTTCTGATTGTCTTTGTTTTGGTTCCACACACACAAACAGTTGAATAGTGTAATGAGAAGTTAGACTTCTGATTGTCTTTTGTTTTGGTTTCACATACAAACAGTTATACAGAAGTTAGACTTCTGATTGTCTTTTGTTTTGGTTCCACACACACAAACAGTTTAATAGTGTAATGAGAAGTTAGACTTCTGATTGTCTTTTGTTTTGGTTCCACATACAAACAGTTATACAGAAGTTAGACTTCTGATTGTCTTTTGTTTTGGTTCCACACACACAAACAGTTGAATAGTGTAATAAGACGTTTGACTACTGACTGTCTTTTGTTTTTGTTTCACATACAAACAGTTATACAGAAGTTAGACTTCTGATTGTCTTTTGTTTTGGTTCCACACACACAAACAGTTGAATAGTGTAATGAGAAGTTAGACTTCTGATTGTCTTTTGTTTTGGTTCCACACACACAAACAGTTGAATAGTGTAATAAGAAGTTTGACTTATGACTGTCTTTTATTTAGTTTTCACATACAAACAGTTGAATATTATAATGAAAAGTTAGACTTCTGACTGTCATTTATTTTGAATATTATAATGAAAAGTTAGACTTCTGACTGTCATTTATTTTAGTTTCACATACAAACAGTTGAATAGTATAATGATAAGTTAGACTTCTGACTCTCTTTTATTTTAATTTCACATACAAACAGTTCAATAGTATAATGAGAAGTTAGACTTATGACTGTCTTTTATTTTGGTTTCACATACAAACAGTTGAATATTATATTGAGAAGTTAGACTTCTGACTGTCATTTATTTTGGTTTCACATACAGTTGAATAATATAATGATAAGTTAGACTTCTGAATCTCTTTTATTTTGATTTCACATACAAACAGTTGAATAGTATAATGAGATGTTAGACTTCTGACTGTCTTTTATTTTGTTTCACATACAAACATTTGAATAGTATAATGAGAAGTTAGACTTCTGACTGTCTATTGTTTTGGTTCCACATGCAAACAGTTGAATAGTGTAATAAGAAGTAAGACTCTGGGCTGTCGAATGAAGCGTTGTGAAAAAACTTTAGCAGTGAGGATCGTAAACAGACAAATAAATAATAGTTTTTAAAGAACTAAAACAACATGCTTCATTAGAAAACCGAACCAAGAAATGAAAAATAATTTTAATTTCCAACACGCTTAGGATGAAATTAAAGTGGTCAACAAAAAAATCATCTCCAACACATCTGGAATAAAACTAGAGTTATCTACAAAAAAATTACTACCAAAAGCGTGGAGTGCTCTAAATCATTTAGGGTAATATATTTGATAATAAACAGATATTGGTAAAAGTAAAGTCTCTAAGAAGAAAACGTAAAAACGATAAAAAGCACCCACGCTTTTGATGGTAAAACAATTTTTTTCGTAGATAACTCTAGTTTTATTTTAGATGTGTTGGGGATGAGGTTTTGTTGACAACTTTAATTTTATCCCAAACGTGTTGGAAATTAATTTTTTTCGTTTTTTAGTTTGGTTTAATAATAAAGCGTGTTGTTTTAGTTTTTAAACAATTATTTATTTTTTTATTTTGGTTTTCTAATAAAGCGCGTTGTTTTAGTTTTTAAACTATTATTAATGTCTAGTTTAATTGATTGTCATAAACCGGAATCCCATGAAAATTTAATTGCTTAATACTCTTCTAAAAAATCCTCCGGCCGGATTTGAACCAGCGACTTATGGACTACTGAAATTATATACCACTACAGTCCACCGCTCTACCAACTGAGCTACGAGAGGATACAATATTAATTTCTTACAACGATGGTCTAAAACATCGATAATTCCGCAACCTATTATACCGGTCTTTATTTTTTTGATGTCCTGAAGATCCTGGCCAGGATCTTAGAAAACATTTATGAAAGTGTTGTATTGTCGTTTGTCCTTTACAGGTATACAAATTTTCAAGTCGATCCAATATTTTTAAATGGGTGAAAATCGTGTTGAAAGATTCCGTTACGTAGACAGATACAGGTAAAGCTAATATAAAGCGTGTAAAAAGGGCCGCTAGTTAGGCAGGAGAAGATGATATTTTTTTTAAATTTCTAACTATATTTTTTGGGAAGTATTAGTTTTTAATTCCCTATACTTTCCTATTATATATAAAAGTTGATTCCCAACTTTATATGCAAAATGAAACCATCATCCTTGGTCAGAATGAGCAGATAAGCAGAGGAAACTCTGTTGTAACGAGTTTCGCTCATTAGGGTTTGAAAAATGTGTGTCGGTCTGTATAGCAATCAATGGACGAGGGTTGAATGGCAACGCTGTGTGACAGCTCGTGCTGATCAAATAAAAAAGCTGATTACGCTACCTCATCAGCCCTCATGCATCAGAGTTGGGTTCGCTTCCACGCATTATGCCAGCATCCAAATTAAAGCCTCGAAATCCGAAAGAACAAAAAGTTGATTACACTGTTTCGTAAAATATTAATTAGACAATATCCTAACACAGGAAAATATGTTCGCTAGTATTAAAATAAATATTGATTCGTACCTGATATCTTTTGCGATTTTACCATCCTCCTACAAAAAACAAAAAGAGTAAAAATTACACAGAGAACGTTAAGCTCCTTATCATGTATTCATTGTACTCTCAAATCCAGAACAAATATTGTACATATTTACAACACACGTTTTACTTATTTAATTACTTGTACAATTATCCTGAATATGGTCACACGTAGAAATACATTATATAATGGAAATGGACAGCTAATGACAAATGAGGGAAATTTTGAGGAAGTGGCTGAATTCAAATACCTATGAACAATAATCGCAAATAGGAATGAGATGCACAAAGAAATTAAACATAGGCTCAATTCTGGAAATGCGTGCTATTATGCATTGCAGAGACACTTGATGTCCCAACTCCTTTCAAAAATCGTTAACTTAAAATATATAAAACTATTATTCTACCAGTTATATTATATGGATGTGAAACATGGACTCTTACTTTAAGGAAGGAAATGAGATTACGAGTTTTTGACAATAAAGTTCTTAGGAAAATTTTTGGACCAAAGAGAGATGAACAGACAGGTGAATGGAGAAGACTTACATTACAATGAACTACATGGTCTTTATAGGAAGGCAGATATAATAAGAACAGTTAAGTCTCGTAGACTGCGATGGGCAGGACATGTTGCACGTATGGGGAATGAAAGACTTGCATGGAAGCTTCTTGTAGGAAAGCCAGAGGGAAAACGCCCAGTTGGTAGACCAAGAATGAGATGGGAAAATAACATTAATTATGATTTAAGGAAGTATATTGTACAGGGAATGATTGGAAAGCATTAGCTAAGGATAGGGACGTATGGAGAGCTTATGTCCGCGCGGCCATGAACCTAGGGTTCGGGTTCGATAGTGCCAGTGAGAAAGTAAGCAAGTAAGTAAGTAATCATTTACAATTAAACTGAAAATTGACCTGGAATTTCAACAGAATATGTGGTTTAATAAGAGGATATTTGACTAATAAGACCACAAGATAAACTGAATTAAATTTTACAAACCAGTAGCCGTTCCAACGTTAACATACGGGTCTGAGACTTGGTCATTAACGATCTCTGATAAACATAAAATTGAGACAATAGAAATGAGATTTCTCAGATCAGTTGCAGGTGTATCTTAAGAGATAAAAAGAGAAGTCAAGATATCAGAGATAAATTACAAATATATAATAAAAACGAGAGAATACACAGAAATAAACGTAATTGGTTTTGAACACATACAAAGAATGTCAAATAATCGTTTATCAAAGCAGCAGCTTCATTGTAGGCCTCTAGGCCGTAGAAATGTAGGAAGACCAAAACGTCGTTGGAAAGACGACCTGCACCTGCAGCATATAGTGCACCGGGGAGCGGAACGGGCCAACAGGTCCATACCTTGAAGATGATGATGATGATTAACCTGAATATAGAATATCTGCTATGGAGGAGTAGAAACTCAGACATTCCACAAAGTGATAAAATATGCATACATGCCTCAGTTTTCAGTGTGGTCCGTTTCGGAAGCCGTACACCCATCCAAGCGTCGACCACACTTCATGATTTCTTCGCTGTTTTGGGGATGACATGGTGGGCAGCGAGAGCAATTTTCCATGTAGATGGTAATCTTTGGGCATCATCTCGGGTGTTCATGGAACAATCAATCGCCTATCATATAACCGGGATAACGTGTCTCGGGCTTCAAGTCAGCCAAATTAAGCAGAGTTACTGCCAGGAGAGAATGCCAGAAAGTTCATGAAGGCATTGATAAAAATAAATAAATTACAATAATTTAATATGTTTTGGACATCGTAAAATAAATTAAATGACAGAAAATATGTATATAAAGTAGCATAAAGCAGTCTGGTATGGGAGGAGGGGGATTGTGGACAATTGGAGAAAACAGGGGCAAACAACACTAAAATTCTGAAAAAAAAAAATGCCAGAAAATTTCTCCCATTCTCAATTTCAGGCAATATTTCACTGAATGGTTTCCTTGAAATAACTCAAATTCGTCATACAAAACAAAGTGTGCACACCTTAATAATAATATCAACATATGATGCACACCTCTACAGTTCTACTGAATCAGTAGAAATCAACTAGCAAACCAACTGAATTATTTGAAGATAGAGTTTTCTATTCTAATATGAATAAAGTATAAAATATGTATTTACAGGGATATTATCAAAAATAGTTATTTACAGAATGCCCTGAAATGTGTATTTGTGAGGAAAATGTCGAAAGGAGGAAGAGAGGAAGACCGAAGAAAACTTGGATAGAAGGGGTACAAGCAGCTATGAATATCAGAGGATTGGAGGAAGATCAATGGATGGACAGAGAGGAATGGCGTTTGGGTTCCGGAAGACGGCGGCAGCTGCCATGATACCGGATACTGATTATTATTGTTATTATTATTATTATTATTATTATTATTATTATTATTATTATTATTATTATTATTATTATTATTATTATTATTATTATTATTATTATTATTATTATTATTATTATTATTATTGTCCACCGCTGTGGTCTCGAGGTAGCGTGCTGCCTTGTCACGCAGCGGGCCCGGGCTCGATCCCCGGTCGGGGCAGTTTTTCTGGGTGAGGTTTTTATCGGGGTTTTTCCTCACTTGTAAGACAAATGTCAGGAAACTTCAAGGCCCAAACGGTCCCCGAAATCATATGGCCATCATCCTTATCATTATCATCCTTAACATTGTCATTATCATCATCATCCTTCACCGGTGTGGAAAGCAACGGGAAGCTACCACACCTACACAATTCCCTAGTAAAGCTGCTAGCATAGCATGAAAATGAAGTGAAGGACCTGCCTTCGGGCAGAATTACTATGCATGGATTATTATTATTATTATTATTATTATTATTATTATTATTATTATTATTATTATTATTATTATTATTACAGTGCCCATGTTTGGAAATTCAACAAAAACGTAGCACAAAACTTATGTCGATGGAAATGGATTTCTTGAGGAGAGCAGCAAGATGTTTCAAAATTAGAAAAAATAAGAAATACTGTCATACGAGAAAAAATGAACATGAGATATTCAATAGTATATTATCTACGATATATGCAATTAAATTTGAGCATATACGACGAATGCAAGAACAAGGATTACCAACAAAAAACATTGGAATAGTATCCACCTCGAAGAGGAAGGAAATGAAGACCTCGAAACTCGTGGATGCAAGAAATAGGAACTGGAATGAGAACGAGACGACTGGAAGACATGGAGTAGATGGACAGAGACGAGTGTAGAGGAAAAATAAAATTTTAGGCACAGAAAGATGTGTAAATATTAAAAATCTGTATATAAATGGTACCGAAAGTACTATTTTGGTATGTTACATCGTATGTACTGTTATCCTCCCTCTTCAGTGAGATTTATGAACTGTGCCAAATTCCTTCCTCTTTGTGTTTACTCCCACTCACCTTCCTACCCCTTCCCTCTGTGCTCTCTCTAAGTGCGCAACTTCCCCTCTTCCTCGGAACACTCAAATATGTAAAGCAAGTTGTAAACAGGGTCATTCATTCATTCATCATTCAATTTATTCCTCCGTTATCGTCTGGAGGACGTCAGCTCGAGGAGAGCTGTGTTATTTTGTGTTTGGTCCGGTAAGCCAGGGTAGGGTATCCAGGGGTATGGACCCTAACCCTTGGCTGGACTAAAAAAGGTATGCATGAGTGTTTGTGTGAGTGAGTATTGTCATTTTTGTTATTATTTCTGTTTTCTTCAAAGTTTAGTAATGATCAAAAATAATTTGTGTACATCTATTCATATTTCAACTTCAGACAAATATTGGAATATTAAGTTCTATTTTAAGTAAACAAGATTGTTTAATTACTGTGCTTGCTAGATATGCTATTGCTACCTTATATTTTTCCTATATACAAGCTTTCTCAAGGTTATATTAGCTCCCCTCTCCCTTCTAGCTTTCATGATTGTAAATATTATACTGAGTTAAATACGAGTCATATAAATTACTATAGTGTGTTTAAGAATTCTTGTTAATAATTAATATATGTTATTAAATCTACACAGGAAAGATGCATCAATATTTGCCTCTGATGGGCCCAGCCAAAGAACAATAGATAGCACTTACATTTATGATCTGGACGCTACAATATGCATAACAAATATATTAGTAGATTCGCTAGGCCAGTAAGGATCCAAATACGGTAACGGACTCTTCTGGATGCAGGAACTACAAGGGTCGCAGTCGGTGCAAAATAAAAAAAAATATTATTTTAGCGGTTTTGTAAAACCAGGTTAATTAAATTTTAAACTAAGTTTTCTTGCAAGCGAACATTGTAGTAATTTCATAAATATTTACATAGTTTTGTGCAATTTGCATTTATACACGCGCAGCCATAGTAAATGAAAGCTATATTTACACAAAAAATACAATACATGTAACAGTAAATCCCGATAAACACGTTTCAAAAGCGTTGTAACAAACGACGATTCTCGGATTTGAAGCCATTAATTATTGATGTAGGACACGCTAGCATATGTGTGATGTGACAACACTCAAATGAATTATAACACTAGAGGGCTACATTCTATTTCAGGTTGAAGCTCATCTCAAACAAAAATTATACGCAGACCAGCAACTGTGGGAAATACGCTATCATTCTTTAGAAAGAAGTGCAGAATGTCTCAATTACATACTAAATTATACACGTGATTTCTATCCAAATTAATAGAAACCATCAAATAGACTCTTTGCTTCTTGCAGATGATTTGGTATTAATAGCTCCAACAGAAACAGATTTACAGTATTCTATACACAATTTCAATATAATTGCAAAAAGGTACAATATGGAAATCAATACAAAGAAAACTAAAGTGATGGCCTTTTGTGGGAAATACCCTATACCTAGCAAAATTGTTTTGGATGATGAAATTTTAGAACGAGTAAACAAATTTAATTATTTGGGTTATAATTTAACACTTCAAGATGAAGCTGATATATCAAAGAAAATCACAAATTTTACAAAAACAACGGGGATAATTAACAGTATAATGAAACCATCTTTAGTACAGAAGAACACAAGATTACGGCTTTATAAGGTTCTCGCAAGACCAGTATTAAGATATGGTAGTGAAGCATGGACAATACGAAGAAGAGATGAAAGCCGAATAACAGCGAATGAGATGCGATTTATGCAGGCTACACAAAGTGGGACCATAAAAGAAATGAGGAAATTATGGAAGAGTTGGATGTAGAACCCAATCTTCACCATATACAAAACTATCAGAACAACTGGAAAGCCCATCTTCAACGAATGTCGTCTCATAGAATTCCAAAAGTCATACTTCGCTACTGTCCCCAAGGCAAAAGATCGCTGGGACGCCCAAAATGGAAAATTCCTCTTTGAGACCGTAACAGGCCTAATACTTGCGTGGATGATGATGATGATGATGATGATTATACACGTGATAACTATATTAAATATCTCATTAACGCAGGTCACCAAATCAACACAATGGAAAATACTCTCACGATAATTCACAGAGAAAACATTCCAGCAAAGATAAACATATTTGAAAACCTCGAAATTATAAAGGCAATGAAAACCATACTTTTTTCTCCGGAGATAAGACTTTTTTTTTCAAATGCCCCAGGCTTGTCTTTCCACATCCTGGTTTCTCTCCTGGCATGGCGTACTTCTAACCCACTTCTGAGGTTGGGGCGCATGAAAGGCGGGGTTACGTTGTCCCGATGATATGATGGGTGATGATGATGCTAATGGCGCGCCAGGAGAGTCCCTAATCCTAAGATGAATACGAATGATGATGATTGCGGGGACCGTTTCGGCCTTAAAGTTTTCCTGACATTTGTCTTACAGGTGAGGAAAAACCCCGATAAAAACCTCTCCCAGAAAAACTGTCCCGACCGGGGATCGAACCCGGGCCCGCTGCGTGACCAGGCAGCATGCTACCCCGAGACAACAGCGGTGGACAAGAGATAAGAAATGTTAGAATCCCAGTCCTGTTGTATGGAGATGATTTAATTATCTGTTCCAAGACAATCAAGGGATTGCAAAGAGGTCTTGACCTACTGGAAATATACTGTAGGAATTGGGGATTGACTGTAAATGTTAGTAAGACAAAAACAATGACCTTTAAAAGTGGAACGGTTTATGGTAGAGCAGAGGAATGGAAATACAGAGATCAAGTACTTCAAAACGTGAAACATTTTGAATATCTTGGTACGACGTTGAAAATGAACGGAAAGTGGAAGAGACATATTGATATAGCATTATTTAAAGGGAGGGGACAACTTAACAGTGTACTCGGTATTCTGGGCCGAGTGCCTGATATTCCAGTCAGCACATTAGAACAAATGTATGGAGCGATGGTCAGGCCAGTAATGCACTATGGTAGTGAGATTTGGGGTTTCCAAAGAACGGAAATACTAAATAAGGTATATACGCATTTTCTAAAATATATTACAGGACTTAGCAAGGCCCTTTCTAACTGTGGAATTTTATATGAATTTGGATCATTCCAGGACGACATAAACTGCAAAATTCGTGTACTCAACTACTGGTTGCGGCTAATCCAAGGTGAATAAACAATGCTTAGAGGAATTTATTATGACCACCAAATTACAAACATAGATGTGAAATTCTGGGCAGACGAGGTTAGGAGAGAACTCCAAAAGATTGGGATGGGTTTGGTGTGGGAAAAATGGGACTGAAAATAGTAAGAACGAGTGGAGAAACAAAAGGAGGAGGTACTTAAATATAAACCAACAAGAAATTTCCGCCGAATGTACGGGAAAACGCTCACTGTATTTACAAAGAGACCTGAAACACGTTTGGAGAAAAGAATCTTATATACGCAACCTTACTTCTCAATGAGAACGCACCCCAGTCAAACCCATTATACGAGATCGTCAAAAATAAGTCAGTTGCTGCTACAATCAGTTGGAGTATACATCATCGTAAACAACAACTAATAGTAGCAGAAGCTCAACCTGCTGATGATGGAAGTTAACTTCCGAAAGGCCTCCACTTAATTTTATATACACCATTTAAAAAAGGTTGAGGACGTCGGCACCTGCCAACAGGTACATATTAATTTTTAACATTTATCTTGTGACGTGATGTAAGTCTAACATAAAGATAATACCTGTATTTAAGAGAGTGGAATATTTCATTTAGAAGTGGAAAGAAAAATTATAGAACAAGTATCGGAAGTTAATTTTTTAGGTGTATTAATAAAAAACACTAAAAATTTAATAAAATAGGAAAAGAATCAAGCTGATAAAACAGCACAAATATCAGGATATATTAAATACTAGCTAATGCCCGGCGTGCGCTTCTACGCCTAAATGTATGAAAATGTTATGTTTAGTTCAATAAGTAAAAGGGGAAAATAATTACAAATTTATACTTGTTTGATACTCCATTTTAATTTGGTGCAACAAACATATGTCAATAGAAAGCAAAACCCGCATATACAAAACGATAGTTCGACCATTTATCGTATATGGAGCAGAAACTAGGGCTGATGCAACAAAAACTAAACGAATAATAAGCACATGTGAAATAAAAATCTTAAGAACTATTCAGGGGAAAACATTATTTGATAAAATACACAACACAGAAATTAGGGACAAATGCCATATTCAAGACATAACCAAATTTATTACAGATAGACGAAAATACTGGAAGGATCATATAGAAGTAATGGAAGAAAACCGGCTTGCAAAAGGACCTAAAGAAAGACCAATGGACGGGAGAAGAACAAGAGGAAGACCAGCTAAGAGATGGATAGACAGTGAATGCACATCCAATACGTCTTCCTCCGAGAAGTGATTTTGGAAATAAACAGGATGAAAATCCTATAAATTAAGTTTAAGAAGAAGAAAAAAGAAGATACACCGTGCTGATTACCCAGCGTTGCCCGGGAATCTACTTACCCCTATCTTCTTGACATAAATGAACTGAAATATGAAAATTAATGTGTTTTATGTTTTGTTGAATAAGTGGGGGGGGGGAATGTATATCGTAATTATTTTTAGATACCCCGTTCTGTTTACCCGACGTTGTCCGGGAATCTAGCGTTATTGTAACCCACTTCTGAGGTTGGAGCGCCTGAAAGGCGGAGTTACACATCCCCGATGATATATTATGGGTGATGATAGTGGCTATGATGTGCCAGGAGAGGCCTTAATCCTAAATTTAATGAATATGTTCGGGGACCATTTGGGCCTTAAAGTTTCCTGACATATGCCTTACAGATGAGGAAAACCCCCGAAAAAGAAATCACCCGGGAAGAAAAATATCCTGACCGCCGATCGAACCCGGGCCGGAATACTTTCGTGAATATGACTGATGGCAATTAAAAGATCGGAAAGTTATCGCTTTGATATGATATTTATTTACAGTTAAGTAAAACCTTATGACATACCAACAGGAAATTCGACGCTACAGCCAATGTAATGTAACGCTGACCTGTTACATGAGAGGAAATGCAGTTATCCAAGCAGGAGGTCAACTGAAATTACACAAATTTGCAGGTTATATTTTATTATGTCTGTAAACATGCTGTCATTATTTAGAAAGATAGAGAATTATATCTAATATTAATTAAAAGTTTATATTCGGTCATACATTTTGTTTAATTAATTTATATCTCACTAATTCCAATAAAACTGTATTAATGTATTTTCTAATGAATAGAGTAGATATGTTACTGTATTCTAGTTATGTTTGTTCGCTTATCATTTTGATTTTTTTTCCAAGATTAGAGGAAAAATAATGAGAATTTCAATTAGTTAAGTTTCTACAGGGGATGAAGATGATATGAAATATATGATAAATCAACTAATGGAAGAATATAAAAAATTGGGACTGAATATAAATTTACAGAAATCAGAATATATGTGTTTGGGAAAGGATGTGGATGACCTCATACTCGAAACAAGGGAAAATAAAGAAAAATTTGATTTTTTTTAAATATCTTGGGGTCAATAATTACAAGTTTAGGTACCTGTGAGAGAGATGTGCAGACTAAAATTGCAATGGCAAAAAATGCAACTAAGACATTACATGGAATAATTTGGAACAAAAATATTACAAAGGAAACTAAAATGAAAATTTATAAGAGCATAATGTAGAATATTTTGTCATATGGAAGTGAAACTTGGTCTTTGACAGAATTACAAAAGAATAAAATTAGAACAGTTGAATTTGATTATTTTAGAAGACGCCTCCAAAAAACAAGACAGGGTAAAATAAGAAATTAATTCCTTTGGAGAAAAATGAATGTCACCACATCTGTTGTTAAGAGGATTCAAAATCAAACGCTTAAATAGTATGGCCATGTACAAAGAATGGAAAATGAAAGATGGCCAAAAAATATATACCAATGTGCAACCCCTTACTTACTTACTTACTTACTCACTGGCACTATCGAACCCGTAGGTTCATGCCCGCGCGGACATAAGCTCTCCATACATCCCTATCCTGAGCTAATGCTTTCCAATCATTCCCTGTATAATCGACTTCCCTCTAATCATAGTTAATGTTATTCTCCCACCTCATTCTTGGTCTACCAACTGGGCGTTTTCCCTCTGGCTTTCCTACAATAAGCTTCCATGCAAGTCTTTCATTCCCCATACGTGCAACATGTCCTGCCCATCGCAGTCTACGTGACTTAACTGTTCTTATTATATCTGGCTATAAAGACCATGTAGTTCATTGTTATGTAGTCTTCTCCATTCACCTGTCTGTTCATCTCTCTTTGGTCCAAAAATTTTCCTAACTACTTTATTCTCAAATACTTGTAATCTCCTTTCCTCCCTTAAAGTAAGAGTCCATGTTTCGCATCCATATAATATAACAGGTAGATAGAATAATGTTTTATATATTTTCAGTTTAACATTTTTTGAAAGGAGTTGGGACATCAAGAGTCTCTGCAATGCATAATAGCATGCATTTCCAGAATTGAAGCCTATGTTTAATTTGTTTGTGCATCTCATTCCTGTTTGTGATTATTGTTCCTAGGTATTTGAATTCAGCCACTTCCTCAAAATTTCCCTCATTTGTCATTAGCTGTCCATTTCCATTATATAATGTATTTGTACGTGTGACCATATATTTAGTTTTATTGATATTTACTTCCAATCCCAATTTCTTAGTATTACTCAACAGTGTGTGCGTACTGTCCTTTAGTATCTCCTCGCTATCGGCCAACAATACTACATCATCAGCATAAACTAACAGCTTAAATGGTCACCCCCTGGAAGAAATAAACGTGGCAGACCAAGATGGAAATGGGAAACTTACGTCAGAACTATAATGGATGATAGGAATTTGGAAGAGGGAGATTGGAATGATAGAGATAAATGGAAACTGAAGACGGCATACCTATAAGTGGGCGAAAGCCGAAGAAGAAGAATTAGTTAAGAATGCTAGTATGCAGTAGATTATATATATCTCAGTATAAGGCAGATTCTAGGGAAAGAACTGGAAATATTATGACACAGTCTACCAACAACATGTAGAGTTGAAAGTTGATGCGATTCAATTAAGGGAGAGAATAGCGATACAATTAAGGGGGAGAATATGTAAAGTATTGTGCTAAAATTTAAAATACCTAAAATTCTGACTTATTCAAATGTATTAAATGACACATGGTATCTTTACCTTGTCGTGGTGGAGTAGCGTGCGTGTTTAAATGATCCTGAGAGCTATGCCGGCGGTAGCATTGCTGCCGATAGGATTACCCATGCCGGACTGGTCGAAGGTGATAGAGAAAACGGTGTATCGAAAATCAACGTTCTCGAAGAATTAGAAATCATCAAGGAAACCACAAATAAACACCTGCTGAACGAGAACATAAACCCTCTGTACAAAATAATTACCAGCAACAGTCAGTACCGAAATGAAAGCAGAAGATGATACATAAGTTCTCGAAAGGCCTCCTATAAAACAACACAGCAAATTATTGAGGACGACTAAGATATGAGGTATTAAAACTTTAGCTGATAAGTCAGACGAAAAAAGTACCTTGGTCGAAAGAATGTCGATCTTTCGCCGTAAAAATACAACCGTCAAGAAATGCGGACATGGGTTCAACTGGGGTTAAATTTTTCCGGAGGTCAAATAGTCTCCCATTTAGTTTTCCGAGAGGGGACTACTTCAGGGAACCCATGACAAAAACTCTATTCCAGAATAAAGTTCTTAGGAAAAGTTTTGGACCAAAGAGAGACGAACAGACAGATGAATGGAAAAGACTGCATAACAGTGAATTACATGGTCTTTATAGGAAGCCAGATATAATGAGAACAGTTAAGTCTCGTACACGGTGATGGTCAGGACATGTGGTACGAATGGGGAATGAAAGACGTGCATGGAAGCTTCTTGTAGGAAAACCAGAGGAGAAAACACGTAGTTGGTAGACCAAGAATGAGGTATGAAATTAACGTTAACTATGATTTGAGGAACGTAGATTATACAGGGAATGATTGGAAAACATTAGCGCAGGATTGTGATGTATGGAGAGCTTATGTCCGTGCAGCCATGAACCTACGGGTTCGATAGTACCAGTGAGTTAGTGAATTATGAAAATTTATGTAGGGAAAGCAGAGGGAAATCGTCCAGTACGTTGATTAAGAATGAGGTGGGAGAATAAGATAAACGTAAATTTGAGGGAAGTAAGTTAGCCGATCCAGGGAATTTTAAAAAACATTAGCTCAGGTTAGGGATGTATGGATACCTTGTTTTCGCACAGCTATGAACATTTGTGTTGAATAGTGCCAGTGATTCAATTATTTAGTGTCATATTAATTTTTTTATAAGTTTTCACGAATTATTGAACTAAGACTTGGACCTTTAAACCCGAAATATTTGGCTAGAGTGTCGAACAGAAAAATGTTCTTATGGAAGACATTGAGAAGATAGTACTTGACAGTATAAAAGCAGTATCATCAACAAAGGTGGCCATGAAATTAATGTTTGGAAGGTAAGTGTGAAGATTTACTGAAAGAGTAATGCTAACATAGCACGTGGGAAAACTAATGCAGTGAAACAAGTTGTCGCGACACCACAGGACTAACCTCTGTTGGCAATTCTAATAGTGATTTCCCGGTAATTGTCCCAAGTCAATTGCCATCGGTATTCCAGCTAATAATTCCGATCACAAATATAGTAACAGTTATAGTATATGTTGTTTCTTTGAAGTTATCGGCTAATACAGAAGTATCTGTAAAGTTGTACTGGTTCTTAAAAATACATGACCTCAGCATTTAGAAGAATATATTATGCGTCCTCAGAGAACGATAGCGATACCACTACTGCCGAATTCCCCTTGGGATCTGTAATTTAGTATCACTCAAGAATATTTGACTCACTTATAATGCAATCTTGAGTGAATCCATAAAGCATCGGTGCCTATTCCTCTAACATAAGAACAGGCTGTTTTTTTTTAAATAGTGCGTATTTCACTGTGGAAAAATATGTTTCTGGTAAACTAACTAACTCACTGGCACTATCGAACCTGTAGGTTTATGGCCGCGCGGACATAAGCTTTCCATACATCCCTATCCTGAGCCAATGTTTTCCAATCATCCCCTGTATAATCTACTTCCCTCAAATCATAGTTAATGTTATTCTCCCACCTCATTCTTGGTCTACCAACTGGGCGTTTTCCTTCTGGTTTTCCTACAAGAAGCTTCCATGCACGTCTTGTATTCCCCTTCGTGCCACATGTCCTGCCCGTCGCAGTCTACGAGACTTAACTATTCTCATTATATCTGGCTTCCTATAAAGAACATGTAATTAACTGTTATGCAGTCTTCTCCATTCACCTGTCCGTTCATCTCTCTTTGGTCCAAACATTTTCCTAAGAAGTTTAAAGTTACTTCAATAGCAGATCTCAGAATAAACTTTTGTTATGCTATTATTATTTTGTCCGCCGCTGTGGTCTCGAGGTAGCGTGTTGCCTTGTCACACAGCGGGCCCGGGTTCTATTCCCGATCTTGACAGGCTCCTGGGTGAAATTTTTCGGGTTTTTTTCTCACCTGTAAGACAAATTTCAGGAAGCTTACGGCCCAACGCTCCCCGAAAATAATCCGGCCATCATCATCATCATCATCCTTATCATTTTCATCATCATCCTTCACCGGTGTGGAAAGCAACGGGAAGCTACCACACCTACAATTCCCTGGTAAAGCTGCGAAGCATAGCACGAAAATGCTATGATTGTAGTGAAAGACCTGCCCTCGGGCAGAATTACTATGGATGGATGAATTATTATTTTTACTGTATTTTATGAGATGAACGATGGCCACTAAATGTCCTGAGGTCAATCGAATAGACCAGAGAAATAGAAAAGAACAATTACATAAACATTTTCGTAGAATAAAGGTGTCCAGGGTTCACTCAACACTCTGAATTCAATCCAGTAGATATTTCAAATGAGAATTAGGTTATGTAAACTTAAATAAAAGTTGAGAAATAGCGTAACTCTAAACATGTGATTTTCTGCAGCTCTATAAGTTTGTTGTTATTATTATTATTATTATTGTTATTATTATTATTACTATTATTATTATTACTATTATTATTATTATTATTATTATTATTATTATTAACATTAGAATATTTTTAAGCTACATAATATATGTGAACAATATAATCTCAAAATATCCATAGAAAAAACTAAGCTAATGGCATTCCAAGGGAAAAATCAAATCAGATCGAAAATAGTAATAGGAAACAAAATCATAGAACAGGTGAACTATCTCAATTATCTAGGATGTGACATTTCATTTAATTATGATAATGATATAAATAATAAAATAGCAAAATTCCAGGGAATATGTGGTACGAAAAACGATCACTAAATAACATAACAACAAGAGACCCAATTGAAATTTTATAAAACGTTGGCAGTACCGGTACTGCTCTATGGTTCAGAAGCCTGGATACATAAAAAACAAGATCTAAGTAGGATAACGGCGGCAGAAATGAAATTTTTGAGATCTGTTAAAGGGTGCACTAAGGAAGACAGAATCAAGAACACAGAAATAAGACAGGAACTTGAAATATTTGCAATAATTGATAAAATAGATACATATAGACAAAATGGAAGCAACACATAGACAGAATGAATGAAGATAGATTTCCAAAACAAATAACAAAATACAAACCTTAAGGCACCCGAGATGTGGGCAGACCTAGAAAGAGATGGGCTGAAGTCGGAACGGGCCAACAGACCTAATCCATGAATGCAGATGATGATGATTATTATTATTATTATTATTACTATTATTATTATTTTTATTATTAGCTAATATCCGGCGTGCGCTGCTACGCATAAATAAATGATAATTATTGTGCTTCTATGTTTAGTTGAATAAGTTAAAGGACAACACCACATTAGGACCAGCAGCATCAACCATCACACTGGATGTTGTAGCGAAGAGGGACCTGCTGAAGATAAAACGGATGTTCTGAAAGGCCTACAGACATAAAGAATATATATTTTTATGAGTTGAGGACGACGGATCTTACCTAAGAAGGTATATTTTAACTTACTTAATGACTATCCACCTCAACGGTTTTAACAATGAATTTGATTAGTATTGATATCGTAATTATTTTAAGATTCGCCGTGTTGAATACCTGTTATTGCCCGGGAATCTACTTATCTCGATCTTCTTGGCATAAATGAGCTTAAATACAAAATTCGTTATTGTGAGTTATCCGTAAAAGAATATCCGCCATGTGCTGCTATGATTGCACAGGAATCTACGTACATATCTCGATCTTCTTGGCATCAATGAAAGACAAAATGGTTATTGTGAGTTATCCGTAAGAGATAAACATAAGCTGTCACAGACTTTTTTTATAGAGATTGTTAAGATATTCAATTCTGTGTACAATACGTTTGTGTATTTGTTATGGGTTAGGCATCTTAAGCCATTTAAGCGTCCAAAGAGCTACTTTTTTCACTTTTCCACTACAAAGGGCGATTTTTAAGGGTGTAGGAGTTGAGTATCACAACTCTCTTATAGCCTATGTTCATCCCGGGAATCTCCTGAACATTTTGCAAAAAGCCCCATCACAATCGGATCAACGGTATGGCCGCGCATAAAGTACGAACAAACAAACAAACAAACATTCATTTCTATATATCATCATCATCATCATCACTCCAAGGATTAGGCAATTGCCCGTTCCGACTTCATATTGCATCAGCCCAACGTCTTCTAGGTCTTCCAACATCACGCCTTCCTCTTGCTTGATAATTTCTGGCTAACAATGGATATCTCTCCTTGCTCATTCCATCCATGTGATCAATTATCCGGCTGATTTCCATGAAGCTTCTCAGTAAGATAAATGTCTCCTGGAAGCGTTACGAGCGCTTCGCAGGACAAGGATGGTGGAAGGGCTGCTTCCTCTGAGCCTCCAAACATGCTCCTCTGGGTATCCACCCCCCAAGAGAGGGCTGCTTCTTCCGCTCTTCAAGCCCTACAAGTTTAGCTGTGCTATTCCTTGTCGCCCTGTTGACCGTTGAAGACTTGACTTGACGAAGATGTGGCCGCCCAATATGGATACAGACGCCATTCCTTCGTTGTGAGCTATACTTAGTTCCCCTCGCCTCTTACCCACCAGCAAGATTAACCTAAGTCAATCTTCCCCAGTAGAGTCGTCTGGTTCATCGGGTACTAAGCCCCCCCACCACGTCAAGGTGATAGCTCCTGGGGGGGTTCTATATATGTATTAGATTATTATTATTATTATTATTATTATTATTATTATTATTATTATTATTATTATTATTTACTATTAATTATTATTATTATTATTATTATTATTATTTATTATTATTATTATTATTATTATTATTATTATTATTATTATTATTATTATTATTATTAGTCGGCCACGGTGGGCTAGTGGTTATGCTCCTTGCCTCAAATTCCAAGGGTCGCCTGTTCAAACCGGGATCGATGGATTATAAGGACGGAAAAATCTAAGGGACAATTCCTCCAGGAGGGACTTTAAGCCGCGGGTTCCGAGTCTGAAGATTTCGAGGAACGTTAAAGAACCGGAAGCGTGAATAAAGCGGCCTCTCTGGAAAATGTACCGAACATTATTCATCCCAGTAATACTTTAGTTGACCACTAGGTGTCACACTGAGGCGATATATCGATCCTATATCATTCGTTGACACCTATGGGTAAATAAATAACTAACTCATTAGTTCATGGCCGCGCGGATTTCAGCTCTCCATACATCCCTATCCTGAGCTTGTTTTTCCAATCATCCCCTGTATAATATACTTCCCACAAATCATGGTTAATGTTATTCTTCCACCTCATTCTTGGTCTACCAAATGGGCGTTTTCCATCTGGTTTTCCTACAAGAAGCTTCCATGCAAGTCTTTCATTTCCCATTCGTGCTACATGTCCTGCCCATTACAGTCTGCGAGACTCAACTGTTCTTATTATATCTGGTCTTCTATAAAGACCGCGAATTTCACTATTATGTAGTCTTCTCAATTCACCTGTCTGTTCAACTCTCTTTGTTACAAACATTTTTCTAAAAACGTTATTCTTAAATACCTGTAATCTCCTTTCCTCTCTTAAAGTAAGAGTCCATGTTTCGCACCCATATAATATAACTGGTAGAATAATAGTTTTATATATCTTCAGTTTAACGTTTTTTGAAAGGCGTTGGGACATCAAGAGTCTCTGTAATGCATAATAGCACGCATTTCCAGAATTAAGCCTATGTTTAATTTCCTTGTGCATCTCATTCCTGTTTGTGATTACTGTACCTAGGTATTTGAATTGAGCCACTTCCTCAAAAGTTCCCTCATTTGTCATTAGCTGTGCATTTCTACGTGTGACCATATATTTAGTTTTATTGATATTTACTTCCAGTCCCAATTTCTTAGTGTTACTCAGAAGTGTGTGCGTATTGGCCTTTAGTATCACCTCGCTATCGGCCAGTAGTACATCATCAGCATAAACTAACAGCTTATTAATTATTGTTATTATTATTTTACGGTTATTATTATTATTGCTTTTTTATTGTATCATTATTATTATTATTATTATCATTATTATTATTATTATCATCATTATCGTCTATCATTGTCAGCACACAATTAAGACTTGCAGCTGTCAGGGCTATGATCTGCATACGTCAAGTGTGTGCGGAATTCAGCATTTGTGGCAGGAATTATGAGTCATCACAAATTCGGGGAGGGGGAGGAATAAATTGGAGCAGACGGGGTGCGTGATTGATAGTGAGACCGGTGGTCACTTCCCCATCAATCACAAACCTCCCTTATCACCACTACATTCCTGCCCACCCTATAAGCCATTTATAATTAAATAATACACAGCGCTGAAAAATTCTAATTTTGTTACAACACTAGAGAATGCTGCTTCCATTATATCAAGAATCAAAAACACCTACGTTCCTAATATCCCTCAGTAAATTTTACAGAAACAACGTAGTTGCTTAACTAAGATTTTCAGGAGGTGATAAAATGAAATATTACCCGAGCTATGTTATCATATCTGTAAAATTTACTGGGGGATATTCAGAACGTAGCTGTTTTTCATTCTTGATATAATGGAACCAGCATTCTCTAGTGTTGTAACAAAATTAGTATTTTTCAACGCTGTGAATTATTTAAGGTATGCCAATGGTATTAATAAGCTGTTAGTTTATGCTGATGATGTAGTACTATTGACCGATAGCGAGGAGATACTAAAGGCCAACACGCACACACTGTTGGGGAACACTAAGAAATTAGGACTGGAAGTAAATATCAATAAAACTAAATATATGGTTACACGCAGAAATATATTAAGTTATATAATGGAAATGGACACCTAATGACAAATGAGCGAAATTTTGAGGAAGTGGCTGAATTCAAATACCTAGGAACAATAATCACAAATAGGAATGAGATACACAAAGAAATTAAACATAGGGTCAATTATGGAAATGCGTGCTATTATGCATTGCAGAGACTCTTGATGTCCCAACTCCTTTCAAAAAACGTTAAACCGAAGATATATAAAACTATTATTCTACCAGTTATACTATATGGATGCGAAACATGTACTCTTACTTTAAAGGAGGAAAGGGTATTACTAGTATTTGAGAATAAAGTTCTAAGGAAAATATTTGGACCAAAGAGAGATGAAGAGAAAGGTGAATGGAGAAGACTACATAACAGTAAACTACATGGTCTTTATAGGAAGCCAGATATAATATGAACAGTTAAGTCTCGTAGACTGCGATGGGTAGGACATGTGGCACAGATGGGGAATGAAAGACGTGCATGGAAGCTTCTTGTAAGAAAACCAGAGGAAAAACGCCCATTTACGTACCTAGAATGAGGTTGGAGAATAACATTAACTATGATTTTAGGGAAATAGATTATACAGGGAATGATTGGAAAACATTAGCTCAGGATAGGGATGTAATGAGAGCTTCTTTCCGCGCGGCGATAAACCTATGGGTTCGATACTGCCAGTGAGTAAGTGTGTGTATGTATATATATATATATATATATATATATATATATATATAGTAGGACTTTATTAGACAAAAAGTAAGATATTTACAATGTTATTTACAAATATGGGTCGCACGGCAGTAAGCCGTACGTGCTGTTGATAGTCCGTTACAATAAAGTAATAATTGGTACTAGTGTAAAGAAAAATAAACAACACAATAGCAATAACATTACAATTACATAAAGAAAACACAATAATATTACAATTAAATAATAACACAATAGCATTATACACTAACAAAACAATAACATTACAATTACATGAAGTAAACACAGTAATATTACAATAAATAATAATACAATAACATTATACACTAATTAATTTATACATATTTATTAAGAATTAATGTTATTGCATTTTGATAACATATATTTATTCATGAATGAGTGTTGTCCTTATTTTCCGCGTTTTGTCCAGAAATTTACCAAAGTTTATTCAATTTTCTGGATTTACCAATAACTCGTAGCATTCCAATCTTTCCCGATTTGAATTTAGAAATCTTTCCGGTAATAACTGACGTCTCCAATATTCTAAATCATTACATTTTCCTAATATTGTATATGCGGGTTGCGCTTTCTATTGATAAGTTTGTTGCGCGAAATTAAATCTGTCATATATCCTGATATTTGTGCTGCTTTATCAGCTTGTTTCTTTACTTCTTTTATTAAATGTTTAGTGTTTGTTATTAATACACCTAAATAGTTAAATTCTGGCACTTGTGCTATGATTCGTGATTGCATTTATTTGTTGACTAAGTTGCATTGAATTGGAGATATTGAATTAGATGTCTTGTGTGCAACACAGTGTTAATAAGTGAGTAGATTAATCGGATGGTTAAGGCTGCTTATTAGTTAATCAAGTGGTCAGCAGCAAACAAACTGAACAGTTGGGTATTATGCATTGTCAAGCTGTTCGCTCGAGTGAACAGCATCCCGATATAATCTCAGTACACTATCTAATGGAACTATTACAGTGCTTCGGGATATTGTAGTGTAATTAGGCCTACTAGTTCAAGTGAACTGTGATAAATTCACATTCAAGGATCGTGATCCTCTCAAATATTCAATAGACGTGCCATCATGTTACACATTGCATTTTTTTATATAATCATGAATGTCCTATATCAGTTTCCAGGAATCACTCCAATCTCTGGAAGTTCCTTGTTCCAACCTAACAGTACAGTTCATTACTTGATCACTGTGTTTACAAAGAGACCTAAAACAACTTTGGGGAAAATAATCTTATATACTCAATCTAGGATTTAAAGAGAGATCAGGGCTTGCTTGGTTCAGGTTAGGGGTATGGAAATTTTTAAAAATTAGCGACGATCACGATATGCGAATATCTGCAATGTGTGGGAGCTTTGAAGACGAGATACATATATTAGGAAAATGTAACGATTTAGAATATTGGAGGCGTCAGTTATTACTGAAAAGATTTCTAAATTCAAATCGTGGAAGATTGGCATGCTACGAGTTACTGGTAAACCCAGAAAATTGGATAAACCTGGGTAGATTTCTGGACAAAAAGCAAAAAATAAGAACAACACTTATTCAGGAATAAATAAATATGTTAGCAAATTGTAATGCCATTAATTCTTAATAATTCTATATAACTACGTTAATGTATAATGTAATTGTATTGTTATCAAATTGTAATATTATTGTGTCTTCTTTTTTGTTTTAAGTATATTATTACCAAACATCAACTTATTGTAACGGACTGTCAACAGCACGTACGGCTTACTGCCCGTGCGACCCATATTTGTAAATAATATTGTATGTATCTTACTTTCAGTTTAATAAAGTCCTTATGTATGTATGTATGTACTTCCTCACAAATATAGTAGCTCTGGAGGTTTGAATATTATGATCCTTGATGAACCACATAAAGTTAGCTAGAATTGAATAGTTGCCCCGAAAAGAGAGCTCATTCATTCATAGTCTACTGCTCAAGAGCAGGTCTTTCACTGCAAACTCAGCATCCTCTACTACTTCCTTAACTCAGCTTTCCTTTTTGTATCCGCATACAAACCATTTATTTTAATATTGTCTATTATCTGACGTCTTTTTCTGCCTCTAACGATATTTCCGTTAACCATTCCTTCTAGGACATCCGTCAGCAGGCAGTTTCTTCTTAGCCAGTGCCAATCCAATTTATTTTCCTCTTCTTTATGAGTTCCAGCATTGTTCTCTCTAACCAAGAAAAATTCGAAAAATGAGATTTCAGTGGATTAGTTAACTATTCAGGGCGTATCACGGCATAGTTGATGTAAAATTATAAATACTCGCTTCCAGACCTCTTTTATTTATGTTTAATAGTTGGCTTTCAAGTGAATGTAACAAAATGGCGGAACCAATTAGTCAATTCATTAATAGCAGTGCAGGAAAACAATTATTGCACATGTGCAAATTGATTCCACCACAGTTACGTGAATTGTAAAAGTCCGTGCCGTGGCGCAGTCGGTAGAGTCCCTACCTTCCACTCCGGCGACCCGGGTTCGATTCCTGGCGGGGTAGGGGATTTTAAATCTCCACCTTGGGTCTGGTGTGTGTATTGTCCTTCTGTCTATGTGAGAATTAAAAGAAGGTTAACAAATAGGTAAAAAAAGGTAAAAGAACAAAGAAAACCAGTATAAACAAAAAGGGAAAATATCAGAATCTTAGAGGAATTGAGTGAGAATAAGAAAGACACAAAGAATGTACCGAAATACATATTGAAAACCGATTAAGTTAAAACATTTTCTAACTGAATCAGGAATCAATATATATTTTCTACTTCTTATTACAGCATTTTTAGTTCAATAGATATGCGGGCATGAGTTCAACTGAGGTAAACTATAAATCTTATAAATAAAAATTAATGTTTGTTTGTTTGTATATTTGTTTCTTCGTACTTTATGCGCGGCCATACCGTTGATCCGATTGTGATGGTTTTTTTTTGCAAAATGTTCAGGAGATTCCCGGGATGAACATATGCTATAAGAGAGTTGTGATACTCAACTCCTACACCCTTAAAAATCGCCCTTTGTAGTGTAAAACGTGAAAAAAGTAGCTCTTTGGACGCTTAAATTGCTTACGATGCCTAAACCATAAGAAATACACAAAATTAATGTACACAGAATTGAATATCTCAAAAAGCTCTACAAAAAAGTCCCCGACAGCATATGTTTATCTCTTACGGATAACTCACAATAACCATTTTTATATTTCATTAATACCAAGAGTCTCGCGCCTTAGCCGAGTGGTTAAGGCAAGAAGTCTTGCCGCAGAACTACGGGACGTACGCTGGTTCGATTCTCTACGAGTGAAAAAATTTTCTTATGGAATGTCGGCCAGTATGGGTCAGAAATGTAATCTAGGTGGGGGGAAACTGTTTTGACTCACTCTCATCAATTTATCTTTTTTTTTTCACTCTAATATAATTGTCATATGACGGTTCTTAACTTATCTGCAAAGGAGGGGACAATTCTAATGTTCATGACTATGTGACGTCATCATTCACACTACTTGAGCGACAACAGAAGGCTCTAAAATGTTTTCTTGCGAACTTATTTAATAATTAATTAAATAAAAATAAAACGTAGTTTTATTTGATTTTCATATTTATTATATAATTCAGTGACAGCTGTTTCGGTACACTGTACCTTCTTCAGACATGTTAACAAATTATGAATTGTGTTCCAACTGAGCTAAGCAACAATACAACAATAATTATTTAATGTTTTTAATTTAACAAAGGGGATTCATTCAAATCAAGTTGAGAATTTAACAGTTTTTTACTACTTTTAAATTTATTAATTTCTACAGCCTCCAAAAGATCTAACTTCTTACCCTTATCACAAATATGCAAAAATTTCAAAATTTGGATCGAAACAATGATTAAATTGGAATAGGTGGTTAGCATATTTTGAATTTTCTAAATTTATGTTATATGCTCTCATGTGTTCCTTTATCCGAGAGATAAAAGGTCTACCAGTTTGTCCTATATAGACATTGTCACATGTGCCACACTTCAATTTATATATACACCTGATAATTTTACTTTTTTTTGTTTTGGTTTTACTGTTTTTTATTATGTTTTGTAGAGTTTTATTAGTTATAAATGCCACATTAATGTTCAACTTTTTAAAGTGTTTAGATATTTTATTTGAAAGTGGGCCTATGTATGACATTACGACATATTTCTTTATGTTTTCTTTGGGTAAAGGAAAAACTTTGTTAATTGCTTTTTTGTAATGAACCTTCTTAATTAAACATTCTATAATTTCAGGGTCGTAGCCATTATCAAGGGTCGTAGCCATTATTATAATATATCTTCTTCTTCTTCCTTCCAAGTATTAGGCCAAGGCCTGTTACGATCCTATAGAAAATTTTCCCTCCAGCGTTTCATAGGACGGCCCAGTGATCTTCGCCCTCTTGGTATATAATTAATTATAATATATAATAAATATGAAAATCAAATAAAACTACGTTTTATTTTTATTTAATTAATAAATATGGATTTTCATCAAGTAAACACCAACTCAATTTATTATTATTAATAAACTCCTTTCAAAAAACGTTAAGCTGAAAATATATAAAACTATTGTTCTACCAGTTATATTATATGGGTGCGAAACATGGACTCTTACTTTAACCCTTAAATTCGTAATGTATCTTTTTGGATACATCAGTTGGTTCAATTAATTTAATACCTTAAATAAATCAGAAGAAAACGAACAAAAATAAACCACTTAAACATGTGTCTAATTATACAATATACCTAATAATAACAGTTATACAAGATTCCGTTTTCACTGCGGTCCGCCACATTCCAATAACTAACAGAGGAAATTTGTGTTTTGCCAATTTAAGGGTTAAGGGAGGAAAGGAGATTACGAGTATTTGAGAATAAAGTTCTTAGGAAAATTTTTGGACCAAAGAGAGATGAACAGACAGGTGAATGGAGAAGACTACATAACAATTAACTACATGGTCTTTATAGGAAGCCAGATATAATAAGAACAGTTAAGTCCCGTAGAGTGCGATGGGCAGGACATGTTGCACGTATGGGGAATGAAAGACGTGCATGGAAACTTCTTGTAGGAAAGCCAGAAGGAAAACGCCCAGTTGGTAGACCAAAAATGAGGTGGGAGAACAACATTAACTATGATTTGAGGGAAGTAGATTATACAGGGAATGATTGGAAAGCATTAGCTCAGGATAGGGATGTATGGAGAGCTTATGTCCGTGCGGCCATGAACCTACGGGTTCGATAGTGCCAGTGAGTAAGTAAGTAAGTAATAATATCTAATTATGTCCTAATTGCTGAATTTTTTGGTAAAAATATAACATAGTTTTATCGTCCGCCCATGACATGAGAATTGAATGTTCGGACAGGACAACGTCTGCCGGGTGTCACGCTGGTGTATAATAAAATAAATAGCTATAAATTTTGAAGTAATCAGAATTTATGATAATCATGTTTGGTGTGTGTGCGCGCATGCGCGTATTACTGTGCTGATCTTCTTCTGTCCATACTATTCTCATATATCCATGTTTTTAATACCAAGGCCTATAATAAAAACAAAACTAAATGATCATTGGTCGTTTTCAGGGATAGTCAGTGATTATCAACATGTCTGTAAAGTGTGTGTGAAATATTTTCCGCTAAACATAGACCTGTGCTATGCGATAATTATTAAATCACATAATGTTTAATGTTAGTGCATGAGTAAAATAGTAGCGAGTTAATGTGCTCTCAAAATAAACCAAGTTTCGTGATAAGGATAGGGATTGTCGTAAAAAGTTTAATTTTTCGCTGACGTCTATCGTGTTAGTTATTGTACGAAATTCCCTCTCAAAAAACTTGTATTTTTATAAACACAATTTTGAGTAAAATGTCATACAATTAACTTTACATGAATTCAACTGTGGGAGTTGTTAATTTTCTCTTATCTTAAAAAAACGAAAATGTTACTTGCAGCACGTAACTAAACATGCACTTTATAGCTTTGCAATACGTGTGTTATGGACAACCGTAGCTTCAAAATAGCCATTCTTCTGCAGATATTAGTCAAATATTTGTTATACTAAAATCATACATTTTTTTAAAATATGCATAATTTATTAATCTAGTAAAAAAACGATAATTCCATTCCATTAACGCACTATAACCTCCTTACCTTATAGGTATAGTCATCTCAGTTATTTACAGGGTGATTCAGAAATATGGCTATACGTTTGATCGCATTTTGTGACGAAAATGTTATTATTAAAGGAAATATGATGTTATCATTGGAAAGGGAATCCTTCAAATTACAACAATAGAACAAAACAAATCACTTACAACAACACTAAGCAAGTCACTTTATTGCTTCAAACTGTTCGCCGTTTACATCCAAGCATAATTGGCAACGCTTTGGGAAGTCATTCATTGCGTAATGATACATGTTTAGAGGAATAGCTCTAATTTCTTCCTCAATCACTAATTTCAGCATGTCGACGGCTGCAATGCTACGTTAAACTCACATCTTCCCCGTCTTACGGCCTCACGATCATTAGCATACATTATTGTCCATGCAACAATTGTAATTTGCTGTTGCATATTCAACGCCATTTTGACTAATGACTTAAGTTCTTCACTGTTTTATTTTATTCCATTGTTGTAATTTGAATAATTGCCAATGGAAAATTATAATAGGCAATGCCCTTAGATTGAACAATAACTCAAGTATTAATAACTTACTTTTCGCCGATGATTTGGTCTTACTACACCATGATGAAGATCTGTTACAATTGGCTGCTTACAAACTAAATGCAATATGTAGCGATTATAATTTTAAAATTTCAATAAGTAAAACAAAAGTAATGGCATTTTATGGGAGAAATACTCTGCGTGCAAAAATAGTATTTAGAGACGAAATTATTGAACAAGTATCCCGCCTTAAATATTTAGGATGTGACATCAGCTATGGGTATGATAAAGATATTCGACACAAAACACATCAGTTTCAAGCTATTTGTGGTACAATAAATAGAACATTCAATAATAAAGCCCATAAACAAACAAAATTAAAATTTTATAAAACAATGGCTGTCGCTGTCCTTTGTATGGGAGTGAATCTTGGATTACCACTACCAAACAAAAAAGTAAAATCTAAGCAGCCGAGATGAAATGTTTAAGAAGAGTAAAAGGCTGCACTAGAATGGACTAGATAAAAAAGAGGATATCCGTGAAGAACTGAAGATCTACTCCATAAAAGAAAAGATATTTAACAACAAGATACCGTGGAAAGAACATGTAGAAAGAATGGAAGAAAGTAGATTACCAAATAAAATCTTCCATTATTTTCCAAGAGGAAGAAGAGATGTCGGACGTCCTCGGAAGAGATGGTCTTAGATCTATTAGTGAAGACGGAACAGGCAACTCTTGCCTAAACCAGGAAGTGAAGAAGAAGAAGAAGCCTTTCCAACAGTAATTTCATATTTCCTGTAATGGTAATATTTTCATCGCACAACGCGATCAAACGTATAGCCATATTTATGATTCGCCCCGTAGTTTACAGGCGGCATCAAATGAACTGTTTCCGTCTGGTTTAACAAATAAATTGTTACTTCCAGGTAGAGCCGGGGAGTTGTTAGAGGCTTCTAAGTGGCCGCTACAATCACCAAAAACTGAAAACACTTCTCTGCCAATAATGTCTTCGCATTTTTAAATGACGTTTCCATGTCAACTCCATGTGGATATAATTATCTTAAGAGCGTTGCAATTCTTGTCTTTTTCAGTATCTTTAGTTGGTAACAATTTATTCCGGTGAATAAAACGTGACGCTGATTGATATTTAATATTTATGCGTGCAAAATAGACCTACCTAACCACAAAGCAAAGCGTCTGTAAACTAAATTATTGAGTGAACTATACTTTTACGGTGCTACAAGCCACCCGGCCCTTACAATGACACTATCTGTCCGGAGAGAGGAGTATCAACAATGGACCACACACAAGGACATGAAAGGCCTCCCAAATGAGTGATCAGGACAATGTCAAGGCCTCCTCCGAGACAACACAACATTAAGATGAAAAAGGCCAGTCACACGCACATTCACACTAAACTATTACTTACTTACTCACTGGCACTATCGAAACCGTAGGTTAATATATATTATTTGGATAGCTATTTGGATGCATATTTTAGGTTGAGAAAAGCAGTTGTAATGGTTGAGATACACAGCAATCAACCCTATACTGGTTGGATGATGGAACACTTTATAATTCATACATGTGGATATGAAGCCAGCAGAAGTCCTCCGCGCCATTAGGTAATATAATAAACTAAACGATGTTATCGCTGTAGAATTACTAGAGTAGTAATTCAATACATTCCCTCAAAGATCTGCTTCAAACAAGTTGAGGGAATGTAAAGAGGTGACGGTTGTCAAAATATTCAAGCGGAATGAAACAAGAATATATTTTGTAATTGTATTTCTGTTCCAAGTGAACAAGGCAGTTTTGCAAAAATAAAAAAAAACTGGTACTGCAGAGGGAGAGGCAAGTTGGAATTGATTTCATTAGCACGGGGCAAGCGACACACCCTCAGGATACCAGAAGGGGTGACACAACCCCTCGAGGCTCATCTTTCACTTGAAACCACAGCAAGTTCATACTCATTCAGTGAATCCAATTTTAAGCACGAACGACCGTGACTTCACTTGTTTTCTTACCCATCGTGCACTGCAACAACAGATGGCTCTGCAAACAGTAACTTAAAACTTTCTTAAATCCATGATTAATATAGAGTCCCTAAATAAATTACCAGAGGTCCTATATATACAACTACTTTTCAGGTGCAAAAGGTAAGATCCCATCTAAAGAGTGGAAATTATCTCTACCAAAAAAGAAAGTTATTTAACGATATCGGGAAAGTTTTTTTTTGTATATAATAATAATAATAATAATAATAATACTAGCTAATTATATTTTATACCTGGCAGAGTTTAAGGCCTTAAGGCCTTGTTAACAGGCCTTGTCTACCACTCAACCAGGTTTAAAAATAAACAAAAATAGTCTTAAATCTAAATTACAATATATATATATATATATATATATATAAACGATTACAAGTTATGAATACAATACAATTAATATTTATAATGTATTTTGATTTACTCTAAATTTAACGAATTAAATATATATATATATATATATATAATATAAACAGCAAAAGATTAATGACATAGTATAAAATTAAATAAATAGAGAAAAATTAATTATTAGACAACAGGTAACTGTATAAGCGTGACTTAAAGGTGCCAAGTGTGCGGCAACCCCTGATATCTTGAGGAAGGAGAATGGTCTCCAGTTCTTATTATATTTAACTCATGTCCCAAATGGGGGTCAATCTGGAATTCTGTTTCAATAATTGTTTTATTTACAACCAATCACAGTCGTGTTTCGCCTCGAATTTATCAACTGAAATCTATCATATTAAAGAAAGCTCCTCCTTTTTAACATTTTGAATAGGTCATAGTATTATTTTGCAGTGACTGACTCTCTAAGAAATACGGCTACCAGATTGTATATATAGTGCATTAACGTCAGCAGATAGCGCATGCGGGAGATAATATAAAAACCATTTGTAACAATTGATTTTACCGCAAAAAAGAAACCACTGTTTGCACTTTCTTAAACGAATTATTTTCCAGGAAATGACGTTGCTGAAAAATATAATTGACATATTTACATCATAGGACATCGGAAATTAATTAATTCCTATAATGTTGGTTATAAATTTCTCCACTAGGGCGCATTTTTAAAATATTGCGACCCTTTGGTAATAAATAATATGACCTGGTTTCAGTGATGAACAAAAGAAGCAAATGAAGCGTACCAATAGTTTCTTATTAACATCGCCCTTTACATTAAATAGCCTATATTAATAGATCTAGAAAACCATAAAACTCACTGAGATCGACTATCTTCTAAATACACATAACTAGCTTGGTGTTTAACAGGTAGAGTCCCTACCTTCCACACCGGTGACCCGAGTTCGATTCCCGGCGGGGTAGGGGATTTTTAATCTCCACCTTGGGTCTGGGTGTGTGTCTTGTCCTTGTGTCTATGTGTGAGAATAACAGAAAGTTAACAAAAAGGTAAAACAAGAAGGAAAACGGTGTAAACGAAAAAGAAAAAATGTCTGCCGCCGTGGCGTAGTCGGTAGAGTTCCTACCTTCCACTCCGGCGACCCGGGTTCCATACCCGGCGGGGTAGGGCATTTTAAATCTCCACCTTGTGTCTGGGTGTGTATCCTGTCTTGTGTTTGTATGTGTGAATAAGATAAAAAAAAGGTTAACAAAGGTAAAAAAGAAGAACAGTGTAAACGGAAAGGAAAAAAGAGAGAAGTTAAAAAAACAGCAAACAAAGGTAAAAATTGACATGTATACAGAATATTGTTATATAATTGTAAGCAAAATTAATAACAATAGCACAAAAGTTTCACTTTATCGCTAGCAACTTCAAAGATAAGACAGTGCACAGGCTCTTAAAGAAAAACCTTTCTGGACAAAAGAGAATAAGTGCTTGGCTACCAATCTCTGTTGAGAAAGAAAAGGCGCTCGATTTATCGAAAGTGTAGAGTCCTGTAAATCACCTGCTTTTATTCCATCGGCAGCTGCCCTCAGAGATCCTTCCTTCATCAATAGATTCTTTCTATTCTTATACCTTCTTTTACTCTAGATTCTTCTGTTTTCTGTTCTTCTGGCAAGAAAGGGAAATGAAGATTGGAAGATACGTTACACACTAAACTGAAATGCAGTATCGTGACTGAAATATTAGGATAAACTTACTTACTTACTCACTGGCACTATCGAACCCGTAGGTTCATGGCCGCACGGACATAAGTTCTCCATACATCCCTATCCTAAACTAATGCTTTCCAATCATTCCCTGTATAATCTACTTCCCTCAAATCATAGTTAATGTTGTTCTCCCACCTCATTCTTGGTCTACCAACTGGGCGTTTTCCTTCTGGCTTTCCTACAAGAAGTTTCCATGTACGTCTTTCATTCCCCATACGTGCAACATGTCCTGCCCATCGCAGTCTACGAGACTTAACTGTTCTTATTATATCTGGCTTCCTATAAAAACCATGTAGTTCATTGTTATGTAGTCTTCTCCATTCACCTGTCTGTTCATGTCTCTTTGGTCCAAACATTTTCCTAAGAACTTTATTCTCAAATACTCGTAATCTCCCTTCCTCCCTTAAAGTAAGAGTCCATGTTTCGCACCCATATAATATAACTGGTAGAATAATAGTTTTATATATTTTCAGCTTAACGTTTTTTGAAAGAAATATCAGGATAAACGCGGCTAGAATACGCATTCTAAGTAACAAAAGTGGAGCAAAGGAAAATAAAACATGAAGTGCAATTTTCAGACATTAATTATGATATGTGTTTTTACCCTTACTACATATATGCCAGGGTTTTGTTTGAATATGTCTATCAGATCTGAAACGAGATCCATCAGTTTCGCGAGGAAACTTGAATATACATTTAAACATTAGAAGTAGAGAGATTCGGTTAATATAAACTGGAACATAACTTCAAGAATCGAATAAGTTCATTTCATGCATTATTATTTCATAGCAGTTACAGCAACAACTTCAGACTGCCCAGGTTCTTCGGAAATGTAATTGTATCATGTCTGAAGAAGGTACAAAGTACCGAAACAGCTGTAACTAATTTATATTTTAATAAATATGAAAATTGGTCTTTTTTTTTTTCTTTTTTATGGATTATATCCTAGTTTCCATTGGATGAGGATCGACTACCAAAATATATTTTTGAATGGAAACCTGAGGGAAGACGAGGCAGAGGAAGACCTAAAACCTCCTAGAGTCTGGGAATATGTTTATACATGAAGGAGAAACATCTACAACCAGAGATTGGATGGACCGACAAAATTGGCTATTGGGAATCGGACGATATCAAAGACATTAATCAACCGATGATCTATCTGTAAATATGAAAATCACATAAAGTTTAAAGTTTTATTTTTGTTCTATTTCTATTTAATTAAATAAATATATAATGCAACTGATTTATTTATTATTACATACTGTGAAATGCGGAAGTTTTCTAATATAACCAATGTAATGTGTGTGTATATATATATATATATATATTTATTTATTTATTTATTTATTATTTTATTTATTTATTATAGTGTCCACCGCTGTGGTCTCGAGGTAGCGTGCTGTCTTGTCGCGCAACGGGCCAGGGTTCGATCCCCGGTCCGGACATTGTCCTGGATGAGATTTTTATCGGGGTTTTTCCTCACCTGTAAGACAAATGTCAGGAAAGTTTAAGGCCCAAACGGTCACCGAACATCTTATGGCCATCACAATCATCATCATTCATATTCATCTTAGATTAAGTTTAGGATTAAGGACTCTCCTGGCGCATCACTATCATCATCATCACCCATCATATCATTGGGGCAACGTAACGCCGCCTTCCAGGCGCCCCAGACTCAGAAGTGAAATACAATTACGCCAATGCCAGCAGAGATCACTAGAAATGTCCAAGAAGGATAACCTGGGGCATTAAAAAGTATTATTATAGTTTTTTATTATTATTAATGAATCTCCAAATATTTTGAAACCATATTTCGCCACAAAGGTATGTTAGGGTTGTAACTTACTATAACAATATTATGCTATACATTGTAAAACAGAAATCTTATCTTATGGTTTTGAATGAGTGTTATGAATTACATAAATTGTCTTAGAAAATACTACATATTGTTATGAAGTTCATAAAATGTTTATAATAATTTTGGTTGTTAAAAATCACTTCACACATTGAGGCAGAAGCCTCATCATAATTTAAAAGTAAGTTTAAGCAGAATCGTTGTCTTTCGAATACAAGACAATCAAATAAACATGTTTTACAGATTGTACAGAGGGCTGTTTCTGATCTCTGATAACAAATGATTTTTAAGTTTTATCTTAAGAAAAGCCGTGTCTCCACCATCGAGCATGCTCTAATTGATGGCTCTTCACCCGAGCTATGGTTCGGCATCGGAGTTTCCGCTGCAGAAGACTCTTACGCAGCACAGCCAAGTCTAGAAGTTCCCACTCCTCTTAAATGCTTTCCAGAGACCGTCTATTGTTCGAGGACGCCTGTTTCCCAGTGCCCTTTTGAAGAGTCCAAAGACACAAAGTCCATCGGTGATGCATCAGGAGACTTCACTGGGATGTTGCTGAATGGAATAGCATGTATTACAGTTTTCTGCTCCATTTCCCAGGAACGCCAATGTTGAGCCCGAAGTGTGACTGGAGGCCTTGTCTTGGTGCACCTAGACTTGGTTTTTGTCTGTACGATAGAGAGCTGGGATTTCAGTCGGGTAAATTGGGGTGAGAACTTCTTCCTGGTAGTACTGGGAGATGATTTTGGCCTTTTTAGCTACTCTACGAATGGTCAGTTTTTCATTGTAGCAATATCCCGATTCCGATTGAGGGTCTTTCCACTTTTCAGCGGTTGCCCTTTTACCAGCCGGCTGCTGGCCCTTCACATCCACATGTGTCAATCACAGAGGTAGATGATCAACAGCCAGTGTAGGGGTGACATGCGGTTAGCATGTCGAGTCCCCCAGCCGTTATAGCTGGTTCCTCAACCTGGAGCCGCTACTTATTGTAGCTACGCAATTGCCTCACGATGCTGGGTGGGCACCGGTCCCATACTGGCCGAAATACCATGAGAAAATTTCTTCTCCCATGGAGACTCGAACCAGCGCAAGTCCCGTAGCTCTGCGCCAAACCTTCCTGCCTTAACCGCTCGGCTACGGCGCGGGACTAGCAATTCCGATTGAGGGTCTTTCCACTTTTCAGCGGTTGCCCTTTTACCAGCCGGCTGCTGGCCCTTCACATCCACATGTGTCAATCACAGAGGCAGATGATCAACAGCCAGTGTAGGGGTGACATGTGGTTAGCATGTCGAGTCCCCCAGCCGTTATAGCTGGTTCCTCAACCTGGAGCCGCTACTTATTGTAGCTACCCAGTTGCCTCACGATGCTGGGTGGGCACCGGTCCCGTACTGATCGAAATACCATGAGAAAATTTCTTCCCCCGGGAGACTCGAACCAGCGCAAGTCCCGTAGCTCTGCGCCAAGGATTCCTACCTTAACCGCTCGGCTACGGCGCGGGACTAGCAATATCCCGCGATGACCATAAATCCCTTGGAGAAACGTTCTGCATTCGGCATAGCACTTTTGAATTTTTTTCATCCCTTTCTCTATACTAAATTACCCGTGGTTTGTTGCAGTCTCCTAGATGAACATATGCTTCATCAAGTGTGACCAAAATTTTCCAATTTTCTCCTGCCAGGTGCTTTTCATAGTTTCCTGCTGTTGGTGCGGCATTCGGCAATGTGACGTGGCAACAATTTATGAACCCTGCTTTTGTGGCGCTTCTCCATGTTTATTATGGTGTTTACAGTTTCAAGGGATATTCCCAATCTGTTCGCAATCACCCTTTGTGTGTCAGGGTTACCACCAGAGATAAGGGCCTTGACCTTTCTAATTACATCTGGCGTGCGGGTAGTAGCAGGTCGTGGATTTGCCCTTTTTTCCCTTTTTGAAATTAATCTCATGCGAACCTTTCCCTTTTTATTAAGCACTGAGCTAATTCCACACTTTGACACCATAAAATTACGTTTTTGTAAGCCTCAATAATCGCGGAATAACTATAATTAGCGTCGGAAAGGACAGTAATGTACCCTTCCCAAAACGGGTCTAGCTGATTAGGCATTATGAGAGCAATACGCGTGCGAGTGTAACAGAAGCAGCACACTGACTGCTTTGACACCTCGCACGCTCCTGTCCTGATGACTCACACTCCAACGTCACAATCTACTTGGCAAATCGTTATAAGAGATCGGAAACAACCCTCCGTATTGATTCTTGACATTTACAATTATGATCACTGTCTGGGTTAATATTAAATCTCCTAAAATAACTTCCAAATGTTCCATGACCAGTCATAAATTGTATTAAAATGAGTTATTACAGTTATACTTAAAAATAGTTCAATTATTTCAAACGAATCTTAAGACACAGCACAGCATTTTTTGTCGTAAATAAAGAATACTTTAAAAAATGCGGAAGTATAATATGACACATGGGAAGTGAAGAGAGAATAAAATCTGGAAGGTAGGGAACCATCTTGTTGTGAAACATTTAAAGGTCTGTAAATATCGTTGAAAAGTATGGCGTAGACGGTCAAGAGAGACATAATTCTTATAGTTTACTTTCTGGTAGAAATATTTGACGCAAGGGTACAAGAATTAACAGTGAGAAGACCTCTGCTCTTTTGTTTTACGAGTTGCCAACCCATGCAATAAAGATTGTGAGGAATGAACTTTGCCCTGTGAAACACTTGACAGGCTACAAATTGAAAGCTTTTATACACGGCATTCCTTTTAAAATGATTTCCAGTCTAAACTAGGCGATGACTATTTTCTCTCTTTGTCAAAGGACTTATCCATGTTTTTCATCTGAATTTGAATATTAATCTCTCTCCTCTTTTTTCCATTTGCCTTGATGAGAAAAACCTTCTGCGACTTTCTCATCCCTTAATAAAGATGGAAAGCGCTGAATTTAGAGATGCTATTTTAAAGGCATTATAAAATTGTTCCGTGGAAAAGCTTCTAAATAAAATATTGAATTCAGGTCTGAGGTTTGGATCCTTGAATACCGTAATCTGTGCAAACTTCGTTCTGAGTAAATGGATTAATGTACGCCTATATTCCAATTCTTTTGAATAAAAATTCAATTTATTTTCTTTCTAAATACATTGATGTTACAAAAAAAAAAGAATATATTGTATATTTAAACGAAATGATAAAATATTTACTGTACATAAAATGAAAATCTTAACCGAAACATGTATCTACGTATACACGGAAAAAAAAATTATAACTAAATTCTGAAAACTATACAACCTATGGAATTTGTAAATTTTATTTTTATTATATACAACTTTCCTCATTTGAGGATTGCCTCAAGGACAAAGAGATACACACAATTCATTTTTGGAATTGATGAAATATATATTTTGTAAATACATTTTAAAAAATTGAAATTAAACGCCTAATTGAAATATACATACTATTAAGTAGAAATTTTGTAAAGATGGTTTCTTAAAATTGAAATTGATCCTCTAATGGCAGCGATGGCAATTTTAGAAAGATACACCCTGTCCAAATCTAAGAAATTCCAAAATTTGGCTAAGAATCCTGGTATAGCACCTCTTGCCCCGATCATCAATCCTGTGACAGTTATACTATCTAGTTGGTATTTATCTTTGTAATAGTCAACTGTTGGTTCATATATGGTTTTCTTTTCACAGTCAACTTCCTCAGGTTGGTCACTATGAGTCTCTAAACGGATTGTGGGATCTAATATCATACCAATTTTAGAAGATAGTCTAAATTCAATAATATCTATTCATCTGTTACTCCCATTAGTTGCCACACCATGAACTTCCTCATAACTGTGTATCCAAAATCTCGCAAGGCTTCTGCCATCATATTTGGAATAGTGTGCTGCAGAATAACAGTATATATATATATATATATATATATATTTGTTTATGTATGCATGTTTCATGAATGTTATGTTTCGATGAATGGATAGATAGGTGGGAGGGTGGGTGGACAGATGTATATAAGGATAGACTATTTAACTCATGCCCCAAATGGGAGTCAATGACCAATCACGTTTCAATGATTTCTGTTTTACCACCAATCAGAGTCGTGTTTCACCAAATATTTATCAATGTTATAATTACCATATTAAAGAAAGCTCCTCCTTACAATATTGCGTTCCTTTGGCAATAAATAGTATGATCTGGTTGCAGTGATAAACAAAAGAAGCAGTAGAAGCGTACCTATCGTTTCTCATTTGTTTTCAAACATCGCCGTTTACATTAAATATATAAATATTTTAAAATAACTATAGTTAAATAATGATTTGTGAGTAAACAGCTTAATTTTATTCGTTAAATAGTCCTAACAAATGCCACTCTTGATTTCCAAATTCTCTAGATAAATTCACCCCTCACTTCGTGAGTCGTGAATTTATCGATCATTTGGAAATCACTCGTGGCATTACTTATGATAATTTTAACGGAAGTACTGGATGAAAGTACTTCTACCAACAAATTTTACATCTGACAACCTAAATGGCTATCTAGATAAAATACACATATAAATCACCCAACCTAACATACTTTCCGATTGTGTGCATACATTGAATATAATAAAAACAGAATGCATAACTAACTCACTGGCACTATCGAACCCGTAGGTTCATGGCAGCGCGAACATAAGCTCTCCATATATCCCTATACTGAGCCAATGTTTTCCAATCATCCCCTGTATAATCTACGTCCGTCAAATCATAGTTAATGATATTCTCCCACCTCATTCTTGGTCTACCAACTGGGCGTTTTCCCTATGGTTTTCCTACAAGAAGCTTCCATGCACGTCTTTCAATCCCCATTCGTGCCACATGTCCTGCCCATCGCAGTCTACGAGACTTAAAGAGTTCTCATTATATCTGGCTTCCTATAGAGATCATGTAATTCACTGTTATGCAGTCTTCTCCATTCACCTGTCTCTTCATCTCTCTTTGGTCCAAAAATTTTCCTAAATACTTTATTCTCAAATACTCGTAATCTCCTTTCCTCCCTTAAAGTAAGAGTCCATGTTTCGCATCCATATAATATAACTGGTAGAATAATAGTTTTATATATTTTCAGTTTAATGTTTTTTGAAAGTAGTTGGGAAGTCAAGAGTCTCTGCAATGCATAATAGCACGCATTTCCAGAATTGAGCCTATGTTTAATTTCTTTGTGCATCTCATTCCTATTTGTGATTATTGTTCCTAGGTATTTGAATTCAGCCACTTCAGGACTAGAAATGTTATTTCTAGCAAATTTAGGGAAAGATAAAAATGATTAAAACCATTGTAAGAGATGATTTGTACACTGTTTTTCGATTTTTTTTCTCTTCCTAAATTTGCTATGAATTAGATTTGTATTCCTTTTTTCTACTTTCCACAATTTTTCGAATAAGAATAACAGATTATCGTGTTTTCTAATTAACACAAAATATTAAAGGTAAATCTATCACAATTTTTATAATTCTTACTTACTTACTCACTGGCACTATCGAATTCGTAGGTTCATGGCCGCACGGACATACGATCTCCATACATCCCTATCCTGAGCTAATGCTTTCCAATCATTCCCTGTATAATCTACTTCCCTCAAATCATAGTTAATGTTATTTTCCCACCTCATTCTTGGTCTACCAACTGGGCGTCTTCCCTCTGGCTTTCCTACAAGAAGCTTCCATGGAAGTCTTTCATTCGCCATACGTGCAACATGTCCTGCCTATCGCAGTCTACGAGACTTAACTGTTCTTATTATATCTGGCTTCCTATAAAGACCATGTAGTTCATTGTTATGTAGTCTTCTCCATTCACCTGTCTCTTCATCTCTCTTTGGTCCAAAAGTTTTCCTAAATACTTTATTCTCAAATACTCGTAATCTCCTTTCCTCCCTTAAAGTAAGAGTCCATGTTTCACACCCATATAATATAACTGGTAGAATAATAGTTTTATATATTTTCAGTTTAACGTTTTTTGAAAGGAGTTGGGACATCAAGAGTCTCTGCAATGCATAATATCACGAATTTCCAGAATTGAGCCTATGTTTAATTTCTTTGTGCATCTCATTCCTATTTGTGATTATTGTTCCTAGGTATTTGAATTCAGCCACTTCCTCAAAATTTCCCTCATTCAAAAGTCTTAATTTAGATTTACCAGAGTATTAAAGAAGTGTAATAGAATCAACTGATATTTTTGTGTACTTGAATCTGAAACTGAGACACAGGTATATTCTGATTGAGCTTGGCTTAAATTTGAGCCTCGGACACGATTCCGTTTAGCATATCTAGCAGGATACACGCTAGTGACGTCATAGTAGCTGCTAATCTGACCTCTTCCTCCCTTATCGTGGAGCATATAAGCTCTGTAATACCAGTCAATCTTAAATTGGATGGAGCAGCAGAATCCATGTCTTAATATTTACGGTCACTCTCGCTGCAGATATAATCAATGGAGGCCGCAACACGGAAGAGCTTTACAGAGGAACAATGTGAGATAACGGTAACAACACCACGGGGTTTTCGCCCAATCACACCTCATCCTCGTTTCAACTTCCATTCTCCAACAAACTTTCCAATAAAATACAGCGCTTATGGAAGATATTTTACATTTCTGAATGAGAGGAAAAGTATTCATGGATAAGAGTTATAGACATATTATTTGTATTATGATTTGTGTATTATTATTATTATTATTATTATTATTATTATTATTATTATTATTATTATTATTATTATTAAAGTAAAGTAATCACACTACAGGCCTCAGGAGGCCCTTGGGGTAGTAGGAGGTTAAGGCTCCTACTTTTTCTGGACAATCGGCACTCAATGTCAGCCCTGCGTGACGGCCGCCTTTGCTCCCAGACCAAGCGTCTGGTACTCATTTACGTTAGAGGCTGAGTCTACCCCAGGGCCATAGTGCCGCCAGAAGGTTTGGGTCAGTTTAAAAATCCTGACCCCATCGGGACTCGAACCCTCGACCTTCCGGCTTGTAGCGCAGTGCCTTAACCACTACGCTAATCATCATCACTCCAGGGATTAGGAAATTGCCCGTTCCGACTTTATAATGCATCATAATTTTTAATACACAAATTTTGACATATTATGTGTATTCAACAACTGATATAAAATGATTATTATATTGATATTATTATTATTATTATTATTATTATTATTATTATTATTATTATTATTATTATTATTATCATCAGGAATGAGATGCACAAGAAAATTAAACATAGGCTCAATTCTGGAAATGCGTGCTATTATGCATTACAGAGACTCTTGATGTCCCAACTCCTTTCAAAAAACGTTAAGCTGAAAATATATAAAACTATTATTCTACCAGTTATATTATATGGGTGCGAAACATGGACTCTTACTTTAAGGGAGGAAAGGAGATTACGAGTATTTGACAATAAAGTTCTTAGGAAAATGTTTGGACCAAAGAGAGATGAAGAGACAGGTGAATGGAGAAGACTACATAACAATTAACTACATGGTCTTTACAGGAAGCCAGGTATAATAAGAACAGTTAAGTCTCGTAGACTGCGATGGGCAGGACATGTTGCACGTATGGGGAATGAAAGACGTGCAAGGAAGCTTCTTGTAGGAAAGCCAGAGGGAAAACGCCCAGTTGGTAGACCAAGAATGAGGTGGGAAAATAACATTAACTATGATTTGAGGGAAGTAGATTATACAGGGAATGATTGGAAAGCATTAGCTCAGGATAGGGATGTATGGAGAGCTTAAGTACGCGCGGCCATCACCTACGGGTTCGATGTGCCAGTGAGTAAGTATTATTATTATTATTATTATTATTATTATTATTATTATTATTATTATTATTAGTCGGCCGCGGTGGAATAGTAGTTATGCTCCTTACCTCTGGTCCCGAGGGTCGCGGGTTCAAACCCGCCCGGGGTCGATGGATTTTTTAGGATGGAAAAATCCAAGGAGCAAGTCCTCCAGGAGGGACTTTAAGCCGTGGATCCCGAGTCTGAAGATTTTCAGGCTCGTAAAAAATCCTTAAGCCTGAATGAAAAGGCCTCTAAGCAAAATTTACCGAATTTTCTCGTCCTAGTACTACCTTGGTTTCCTAGATTTCAGTATGAGGCGGAACGCTGACCACGGACCACTCAAAATGACATCTATACGAAAACAAGTGTAACTAAATTAGTATGGTTCAAATTCTTCCCTGTAGGGGGAGAGCGCCTAAATCTATGTAAAGGGAAAACATAGGCTTACAATACAAAAAATATATTATTATTATTTATATTGAGATGTTTAATATTGCACGTATTTCTGTGCCTAATGTTTTATTTTATCTTCTCCACACGTCTCTATCTGTCCACTCCATGTCCTCGATTCTTCTTGCTCTCATTCCGGTACTTATTTCTTGCATCCACGAATTTCGAGGTCTTCCTTTCCTTCTTCTTCCAGGTGGAGACCATTCCAATGTTTTTTTGGGTAACCTTTTACTTGAATTCGACGTACATGCCCAAAGTTTTGGAGTCCTATCTACCCCCTGTCTTGCAGGTTTCTCCTCCGCCAGAGGTTCAAGGGATGTAGAAAGGCCAGTGAAAAGATGGACAGAGCAACTGTCCGTGATGTGAAGAAGAAGAAGAAGACGAAGAAGAAGACGAAGAAGAAGAAGATGATGATGAAGAAGAAGTTAATAAAAAACTTTTATTCTATATAAAATTATATAATGCCACACAACATTTTAACAAACTATAACCTAAACGTAGGCCTACCTTAGGTGAAATAGGGTTTATAAATTTCCGACTGTTAATAATAACAATAATAATAAAAATAATAATAACAATCTTCACATCAAGTTTTAGGCGATCCGCCTGTTCCGAATTCACAATGATTCCTTCCATCTTTTCCTAGGTCTTCCTACATCCCTTAATCCATTTGTTTTATAATGATATGCTATCTGGGCAATCATGTTTCTTCCATTAGGCCTAATAATAATAATGATAATAATAATAATAATAAATAATAATAATAATAATAATAATAATGTAAGGTAGTGATATTAGAAAACGAAGGTTAAAATTTTATGGCCATATTAAACATATATATTTAATTCGTTAAATTTAGACTAAATCAAAATACATTATAAATATTAATTGTATTGTATTCATAACTTGTAATCGTTTATATTTATATATATATATTGTAATTTAGATTGAAGACTATTTTTTGTTTGTATTTTTTTTAAACCTGGTTGAGTGGTAGACAAGGCCTTAAGGCCTTAACTCTGCCAGGTAAAATAAAGCTATTATTATTATTATTATTATTATTATTATTATTATTATTATTATTATTATTAAACGAATGAACTCAAATAGGCTTACAAAACAGATAATGGAATTCTACGAAAACAGAAGTAAAGCTCCAGTGGATACTATGAAGTGGATTGATGAGGTCAAAAAGGACTTAAAATTTGCAGGAATTACTAAAGAAGATATCCCAAACAGAGATATATTTAGAATTAAGGTGAATAAGTGGCAAGTTGACCAAGAGGACAAACCGAAGAAAAAAACTGGAACAACTTGGACAGAGAATAGAAAACAAGCTCATAGCAAAGGAATGAAAGAAATCTGGGCTCAAAGGAAACGCCTCTAAGTACTTTGCGTAGTCCTACATGGGCTCATCCGCAATCAAAAAAAATGTATTGTATTGTAAGCCTATGTTTTCCCTTTACAGAGATTTAGGCGCTCTCCCCCTACAGGGAAAAAATTGAACCACACTAATTTAGTTACACTTGTTTTCGTATAGATGTAATTTTGAGTGGTCCGTGGTCAGCGTTCCGCCTCATACTAACATCTAGGAAACCAAGGTAGTACTAGGACGGGAAAGTTCGGTAAATTTTGCTTAGAGGCCTTTCATTCAGGCTTAAGGATTTTTTACGAGCCCGAAAATCTTCAGACTCGGGACCCACGGCTTAAAGTCCCTCCTGGAGGACTTGCTCCTTGGATTTTTCCGTCCTAAAAATCCATCGACCCCGGCCGGGTTTGAACCCGCGACCCTTGAGGCCAGAGGCAAGGAGCATATCCACTAGTCCACTGCGGATTAAAATCAAAAACAGTTATTTTAAAATTATCTCAAACTCTGAACTAATCAAAAATATTTTTAGGTTCTGTTACCTGATCGGCTGAAAACGAAATTATTTTCTTACTCATCCTGCACAAATGTCAGTCAGAATTGAAAATATGACAAAACTATAAAACACAATAAGCCGCTTGTCTGCATGAGAAGGATTAAGCGCCTAAATTAATGATAATGTTGACAGAAGTGGATATTATTTATAGAGGATTAGTCTCGCTTTATATCCACTGTGCAGACCAGTATTATGATAATCCAAAATACCCATCACTCACTATTACATAAATGTAATATTTGTATAACTATTTTTTAGGTTCTTGGCACGAAAACAAAATTAAATCCAATTTATTTTAAGTTACGTAGAGTACCCAACGTTTGAAAAAATTAAATTTTGTAGCGTCCATTTCTGCTATAAGTTTACTCTGGGAAAATACATTAAATGAATAGGAAAAGTAGATAATCGAAGAATATTTATCTTCTTCTTCTTCTTCACGGTTTAAACTTATTTACTAGCCTGATCCGGCTCCAAATTCCTGCTCTTTCCTTCTTTTCTTTGGTCTTCCCAAACATCTTCTTCCTCGTGGTGAATAGTTGTATGCTGCTTTTGGTATTCTATTCTCAGTCATCCTTGCCAAGTGTTCTTTCCAGTTTGTTCTGTATTTCTCTATTGTTGTGTTTAATTCTTCTACTTTTAGTTGTTGTCTTATTTCTGTGTTGTGTTTTTTGTCTGTTCTTTGATATCCTGCTATTGGTCTGAGGAATTTCATTTCAGCAGCTTGTATTCTGGCAGATTGTTGTGTTGTCATTGTCCATGTTTCGGATCCATACGTAATAATAGGCACTGCCATTGTCTTGTATAATTTCATTATAGACTCTTTCCTGGCTTTATTTTTTAAAGTTCTTTTTAGTGTTCCTGTTATATAATCAACTTACTTAGTTTGTTATTTATATCTGTGTCCTCTGTGTATGATATTTCGTAACCTAGGAAGTTATAATCAATTGAGTTGGTGTTTACTTGATGAAAATCCATATTTATTAATTAAATAAAAATAAAACGTAGTTTTATTTGATTTTCATATTTATTATATAATTCAGTGACAGCTGTTTCGGTACACTGTACCTTCTTCAGACATGTTAACAAATTATGAATTGTACCTTCTTCAGACTTGTTAACAAATTATGAATTACAATTCATAATTTGTTAACATGTCTGAAGAAGGTACAGTGTACCGAAACAGCTGTCACTGAATTATATAATAAATATGAAAATCAAATAAAACTACGTTCTATTTTTATTTAATTAATAGGAAGTTATATCTTACCACTTGTTCTATTGGTTTATTTTCTAATATTATCTTTGTCCAAACTGGATGAGCGCCCTTGAAGGGCATTGTTTTTTATTTTTCTAATGATATTTCCATGTTGTATTTTTTGATATTTCATTTAGTTTATATAGCATTCTTTGTAGTTCGTGCTCTGTTTTTGCTATTAAAATCTGGTCATCTGCAAAGGTTACTGTTTTTATTACTATATTTCCTAAGTTAATTCCCCCAGTCGTCATTTGCTTCCATGATCGTATCATGTCGTCGAAATAAATGTTAAAAAGAGTGGTTGATAGTGGACAACCTTGTCTAACTCCTCCTGTTATATGTATTGTTTCCCTTTGATTAATTTTTATTTACATTTTCTTGATTACTGCTATCAAGTGTAGTGTTTTTCTAATTATTTTATACACATCGCACAGGGTGTTTCAGTGTCTCACCGGCAAACGTTTACGATGTTAAGTACACAGAGGATATTTCTTCTTTTGTAAGTCGCTTGTCTTCCATTCTTTCTATGTGACCCTTCCAATATCTTCGTCTATCTATGATAAATTTGGTTCTTGAATATGACATTTCTCTCTAATTTCTGTGTTGTGTATTTTATCAAATAAAGTTTTACCCTGAATTCTCGAATAGTTACATATATTAATTGTAGATAAATTGTAATTCAAATTAAAATTGCTTCCCATTTTCAACTTCATAATAGCATTAGCCATTTAACTTAATTTCATTAATTATAAAGTTCAAAAGAATAGATTTTATGAAAAATAACAAATTGGGAATCTTAGAAATGCTTTTTGTTTCAACATAAATTATTACAAATAGCAAATAATTCCAAAGATTTACGAATTTATTACCGCAATCTAATTTAATGTATTTAACAGGTTTTAAATGTACACACCATATTCCTGTGCCATATACTAAGTTGTGATTCTACTTCTCCATTCATCCCTATCCTTCCAGTAGCATCCTGTCCTTCATCAAACTCATAAATCCCTCTATTCATGTCGTCTTAGATCTCCCTCTTCTTTTCCTTCCATTTGGAACTCATTCCAAACTGCTAATTAGCAATATATCTTCATTCATCCTCCTCACGTGTATAATTTATTGTAGTTGTTTATTTCCCACAAATTGTACAATTGTTTCGTTAAAGTTCATTATTACGCAATAAAATAATAATTTATTTTTTCAATGCCCCAGGTTGTCACTTCGACATGTCTGGTGTTCCCTCCTGGCATTGGCTTAATTGTAACTCACTTCTGAAGTTGGGGCACCTGGAAGGCGGAGTTACGTTACCCCGGTGATATGATGGGTGATAAATGATAATGAAGCGCCAGGAGAGTTCTTAACCTAAATTCCAGACCATGGGTAACCACAGGAATAATTCCCTTTAAGGAAAAATGCCTATGGTTTGAGCGGGATTCGAACCCGAGACCTCATAAACGCTAACCACTAGCCCATGAGGCTAGTCGAATATAAAAAAATAAAAGAAAATTTATAAAATTTGATTAAGTTGTTATTATACTCCATAACACTGGTCAACATGATTTTTGTCTCATGAGAATCAATAGTTGTACTTAATGGAGTTTTGTATCGTGTTTTCAAATATGTATTCTGGAATTCCTCCATCACCCACAGTTTTTTTAAATTCAATTTCAAATAATGGATTTAAATAATATTTTTTAATAGGGCCTACATGTTTTTTCGTCCATTTGTCCATTGTATAATAAAACCAATGAGCTAACTCAGGAGATTTCAGCTATGGAAAACAGATATCAAGGCAAATGGCACCGTAATACCCTGGCCGATTATTCAAGAGCGATACTCCACAGGTGAAATATAGCAGAAAATCGTCATTTCTTACTTTCTAGGTGAGTCCCAATGTTCGAATATTGTGTAGTTACGAATGTAGAAAATACTAAAGTGTTTGAAATTATAAATTCCTGTCTCTCGAAAACCTTGCGTCATGGGGAAAAACCGATATCATATTTTAATTCTGGAGACAAATACTATCAGAATCACATATTTTTCTTTCTGAGACAAAAAAAGTTTATTTTTTGTTGCTCAGTGTAATTATTATGTATTTGTCTTAAATTTAGGGAATAAATGCTGTTAGCGACAATTAATGACAATATTGGCGTAGCAGATCGTGATCATTAACATATTCGATAAAAAATCTAAAAAATATCAACATGACCGGTACCAACATTTGAATCAATCAATATATCTCGGAATGCCAGTTCGGGAAGTTACACAAATCAGCGTTTCTCGATGTAGGTAGCAAGGAATGAAGTCAGAAAAGATAACATACCAAAATAATCACAATTCACACTGTAAACGAGCTGTGACCTACGACCTCTGCAACACATAACTCATTCTAAATAAAAACACGAACCTCAAGACAACAAAAGAGCTTTCATATAAAAGTTTCATTCTTCCATTATTACTTTTTTTGCTTTCCTCAGATGCAGCCGTAGAGAAGAAGGGGTGAACAGAGTTGAGAGAGTTAATTTCTTCCCGTCTCTTTTTAAAATTAAAATCCTTCTGGTCGACAGTTTTTAAGTAACGTCAGAGAAGGTTGCAAGGGGAATAAGATGCTTTGCTAATTATAATGGGAGAGGGTGAGTGAGTGAAGAGGAACATCCTAGCAAGTCTGCCATGATTTGGTGCTATGGAAGAAAATGAAATCTTGGGGAAAAGTAGGAATACCTCAAGCCATCTTACCCCCACTCCTCAAACCATCTTCCCCCAACTCTCCCTACATCTTTAGCAAATGAAATGTTGAGCTAGAAAATTGCTACCAACTTGATAATTTTACACAAACATTGAGAAGACAGTTCTATAAATGTAAGAGGTTTCTCAAATTAATTTGCGTTAATAGTACCAAATATTTGTAATTCTAAACTGAAAATATATAAAACTATTATTCTACCAGTTATATTATATGGGTGCGAAACATGGACTCTTACTTTAAGGGAGGAAAGGAGATTACGAGTATTTGAGAATAAAGTTCTTAGGAACATTTTTGGACCAAAGAGAGATGAACAGACAGGTGAATGGAGAAGACTACATAACAATGAACTACATGGTCTTTATAGGAAGCCAGATATAATAAGAACAGTTAAGTCTCGTAGACTGCGATGGGCAAGACATGTTGCACGTATGGGGAATGAAAGACGTGCATGGAAACTTCTTGTAGGAAAGCCAGAAGGAAAACGCCCAGTTGGTAGACCAAGAATGAGGTAGGAGAACAATATTAACTATGATTTGAGGGAAGTAGATTATACGGGGAATGATTGGAAAGCTTTGACTCAGGATAGGGATGTATGGAGAGCTTATGTCCGCGCGGCCATGAACTTACGGGTTCGATAGTGCCAGTGAGTAAGTACGTAAGTATTATTATTATTATTATTATTATTATTATTATTATTATTATTATCGGCATCATCAAATCATCAATGCAGTTGAAATTTGGGAAAATGCGTTGAATGTTTTGTTTATACTATTTTGTAGCTGTTTTTTTACTATATTATTCACCCTGTACCAATATCAAAACAGTTGTAGAAAGTCTTGTAAGCACACTTTTATGTATGAAGGGAAAACTGAGAATTGTACAATAATAGCAATTTTCTTGACAATGATGAATTACTTTCATCGCCTCGGATATATTTTTCCCCCATTCAAATGAGAAATCAATACATCAATACCGAGAGGAACAGAGTTCAAATTACACGTATGTATATAGGCTACACGCACCAAACGTCTCATTTGCCCGCTGTCCCTGTAGCTTCCTGTACATCAACTTTCCATTCTCATTACCAGACGTCCTGTTAATGACAACATCTATAAATAATTGGACCAAAATGTTACCAAATTAGTTTTCTCTACAAATATACGAGTATATTTCTCAACTTTTATAAGATTCATGATGTGTTCCGTTGAGGTATTATTCAAAATTAATATAAAATTATGGAATATTCACCTGAAAGGTCCGTCTCCTCAACTTAATTAATCATTTAACTGTAGCGCTTTCGGGACTTGTCCCATCATCGGCAGGATTTAAAACTGGTGTTTAACTGAAGATCTGGTAGAGGGGGTTACATGTATTGGGTTCGTTTTCGTTTATCAGGCTCTCGTTGTTGTGAGCTGCTTTCATGATTTCCATCTCTTCGAGTACGTTTATCTTCGCTGGATTATTTTCTCTGTGCATTACTGTTAGGGTGTTTTCAATATTTAACATGCGATGTCCTTCATGGATAACGTGTTTTGCATAGCTTGATTTCCCTTCTGGGTGAATGAAGTCTCGAAAATATTCTTTGAATCTGATGTTAAAACTCCTGTTTGTCCTTCCTATATAAAACTTGTTGCAGTCCTTACATGTCAATTTATAAACTCCTTTGCTGTTGAAAATGTTATTTTGTTCAATGTTATTGTTTATTATGTTGTTTAATTTGTTATTGGTTCTGTATGCTATTTTTTACGTTTTTATCGGCTTTCTTTAGTGTATTGGCTAATTTTGTCGTTTCTTTTCCTGTGTATGTAAGTGTTATCCTTGTTTTCTTGTTGTTGTCAGATTCTTTTTCTAGTTTAGTTATGTTGGTTATGTTGTTCTTCCTCTTTTGTTTTTTTACGAGCTTATCTATGAATTCTTCATTATAGCCATTGGTTTTTGCCATATACTTAATGTAGTTGAGTTCTTGGATATAATTGTCTTTGCTTAATGGGAGTTTCAACATTCTATTGACTAAGCTATTAAATGTACTAATTTTCTATTGAAAAGGGTGTGTAGAATTTTTGTTTATGGCCAGAGCATTGTTTGTGGGTTTCCGGTAGATACCGATTTCTAGTTTATTGTTGTGTAGATTTTTGGTTATAGACAAATCTAAGTAGTTTATGCTGTTATTAACTTCTATTTCTTCGGTGAAAGTGATTTTTTCATGCATGTTGTTTAAGTCTTGTAGTATTTCTTTTTCTTTTCTGTTTTCATTGTCGTATATTACTAGTACGTCATCGACATATCGTATTAATAGTTTTATGTTGAATTTGTGTATTAGTTCCTCAAAATGTTTATTTTCCAGTTCTTGTAGGAAGATTTCTGCCAATATTCCAGATGTAGGACTCCCCATCGTTCAGGAGACGGACCTTTCAGGTGAATATTCCATAATTTTATATTAATTTTGAGTATATTTCTAGTAATTAGAATATGTTTCTACCAAATGAAATGTTTTTAAATATATATTTCACATAAACATAGTAACTTGTTATAAAAACTAGAAATGAAGTAAGTAAAAATAAAATTCATACTAATCCAGGAGTTACAAGGATGCAGTATCTCTCCAGTTTTATTTAACCTATACATCAATGATATAATAAAAAAATGGAACGAAGAAACAAATAAAGGAATAAAATTAGATAAAACCACACTACTTGAAAACATTATTATACGCTGATGACCAGGTAATAATAGCAAATACAGAAGATGAACTTCAAAGGAATATTTTTAAACTACATAATATATGTGAACAATATAATCTCAAAATATCCATAAAAAACACTAAGGTAATGGCATTCCAAGGGAAAAATCAAATCAGATCCAAAATAGAAATAGGAAACAAAATCATAGAACAGGTGAACCATCTCAATTATCTAGGATGTGACATTTCATTTAATTATGATAATGATATAACTAATAAAATAGCAAAATTCCAGGGAATATGTGGTACGATAAAACGATCACTAAATAACAAAACAACAAGAGAGGCCCAATTGAAATTTTATAAATGTTGGCAGTACCGGTACTGCTCTATGGTTCAGAAGCCTGGATACATAAAAAACAAGATCTAAGTAGGATAACGGCGGCAGAAATGAAATTTTTGAGATCTGTTAAAGAGTGCACTAAGGAAGACAGAATCAAGAACACAGAAATAAGACAGGAACTTGAAATATTTGCAATAACTGATAAAATAGATACATATTTACTTTTCGCCGATGATTTGGTCTTACTACACTATGGTGAAGATCTGTTACAATTGGCTGCTTACAAACTAAATGCAATATGTAGCGATTATAATTTTAAAATTTCAATAAGTAAAACAAAAGTAATGACATTTTGTGGAATAAATACTCTGCGTGCAAAAATAGTAATTAGAGACGAAATTATTGAACAAGTATCCCACTTTAAATATTTAGGATGTGACATCAGCTATGGATATGATAAAGATATTGAACACAAAACACATCAGTTTCAAGCTATTTGTGGTACAATAAATATAGGATTGAATAATAAAGCCCATAAACAAACAAAATTTATAAAACAATGGCTGTCCCTGTCCTTTTGTATGGGAGTGAATCTTGGATTACCACTACCAAACAAGACAGTAAAATTCAAGCAGCCGAGATGATTTTTTTAAGAAGAGTAAAAGGCTGCACTAGAATGGACCAGATAAGAAACGAGGATATCCGTGAAGAATTGCAGATCTACTCCATAAAAGAAAAGATATTTAACAACAAGATACAGTGGAAAGAACATGTAGAAAGAATGGAAGAAAGAAGATTACCAAATAAAATCTTCCATTATTTTCCAAGAGGAAGAAGAGATGTCGGACGTCCTCGGAAGAGATGGTCTTAGATCTATTAGTGAAGACGGAACAGGCAACTCTTGCCTAAACCAGGAAGTGAAGAAGAAGAAGAAGAAGAAGATAAACGAAAATGGAAGCAACACATAGACAGAATGAATGAAGATAGATATCCTAAACAAATAACAAAATACAAACCTAAACGCACCCGAGATGTGGGCAGACCTAGAAAGAGATGGCTGAAGTCGGAACGGGTCAACAGACCTAATCCATGAATGCAGATGATGATGATGATGATGATAAACATGTAACTCTGCCTTCCTCTCTCTCCCTCACTCCATCCGACATACAAAAACACACGTATGAGCTGTACCAATAAACTTTCGGGAGTTTTCAAGTCCTAAAGTTTTGACATAAGAAATCCAAGATATTTAATATCGCACTACACAGCAATTAGAAGGCAATGTGTCACACATTGAAATTAATATATATATAATGTCCCCTCCATGGTATCTTTACCTTGTCGTGGTGGAGTGCCTTGCGTGCTTAAATGATCCTGAGAGCTATGCCGGCGGTAGCATTGCTGCCGATAGGGTTACCCATGCCGGACTGGTCGAAGGTGATAAGCCAGACGAAAAAGTACCTTGGTCGAAAGAGTGACGATCTTTCACCGTAAAAATAGAACCGTCAAGAAATGCGGACATGGGTTCAACTGGGTTAAAATTTTCCGGAGGTCAAATAGTCCCCCATTCGGTTCTCCGGGCGGGGACTACTTCGGGGAACCCATGCCAAAGGCTCAAACACATGGACATGTTCCTAGGAACATGGAATGTTAGGACTTTATACAATAGCGGGGCACTAGAGATATTAACGCGGGAATTAGATAAATCGCCCTTGGATATAGTCGCTTTACAGGAAGTTAGGTAGCCAGGAGAAGGTAGTCAGGAATCAGGAAGCTTTGCATTATACTACGGGGGTGCAGAAAGACCTGCATTTGGAACGGGTTTTTTTTAGTCAGAAGGAGGATCCTATCCGCTATCCGAGATTAGAAGACTTCATAACAATGAACTACATGGTGTTTATAGGAAGCCAGAAATAATAAGAACAGTTAAGTCTCGTAGACTGCGATGGGAAGGACATGTTGCACCTATGGAGAATGAAAGACTTGCATGGAAGCTTTTGTAGGAAAGCCAGAGGGAAAACGCCCAGTTGGTAGACCAAGAATGAGGTGGCAAAATAACATTAACTATGATTTGAGGGAAGTAGATTATACAGGGAATGATTGGAAAGCATTAGCTCAGGATAGAGATGTATTGAGAGCTTATGTCCGCGCGGCCATGAACCTACGGGTTCGGTAGTGCCAGTGAGTTAGTTAGTTAGTTTTATATATAAAGTCCACCGTTGTGGTCTCGAGATAGAGTGTTTCCTTGTCACGTAGCGGGCCCGGGTTCTCTCCCCGGTCGGGACCGTTTTATGGGTGAGGTTTTTATCGGGGTTTTTGCTCTCCTGTAAGACAAATCTCAGGAAAACTTTAAGGTTCATACAGTCCCCGAAATCATATGACCATCATCATCCTTATCATGATCGTCCTTCACCGATGTGTTGAAAGCAACGGGAAGCTACCACACCTACAATTCCCTATTAAAGCTGCAAAGCATAACATGAAAATTCTATGATTGCAGTGAAAGACCTGCCCTTGGGCAGACTTACTATGGATGGATGGATATATATAATGCATTACATGTACAAAAAACACCAGGTTACGTTTATATAACACTTTGGCTAGACCAGTCTTGACCTATATTCGTGAAGCATTGACACTAAAAAGACAACATGAAAGTAGAATAACGGCTTGTGAAATGAGATTCATGCACAAAACAGCGGGTTACACCAGATGGGATCGGAAAAGGAACACCGATATCTTAAAAGAATTGAAGACTACGCCAATTTTGGAATATATTAAACAGTACCAACTAAATTGGAAACACCATCTTGAAAGAATGAGTTCAAATCGGATCCGCAAAGCTGTTTATAATTATATACCAAGAGGACGAAAATCACTGGGCCGTCCTATGAAACGCTGGAGGGAAAATGTTCTATAGGATCGTTACAGGCCTTGGCCTAATACTTGGAAAGAAGAAGAAGAGAAAAATAAGTTAAAATATACCTTCTTGGGTAAGATCCGTCGTCCTCAACTTATAAAATATGTATTCTTTATGTCTGTAGGCCTTTCAGAACTTCCGTTCCATCTTCAGCAGGTCCGTCTTCGCTACAACCATCATACTGGATGTTTACAGGCATAAAGAATACATATTTTGTAAGTTGAGGACGACGGATTTTACCTAAGAAGGTATATTTTAACTTACTTTATTTCATGACTCTCCACCTCAACGGTTTTAACAATGAATTTTATTAGTATTGATGTTACATTAATTTTGACCATCAGCCACAATCATTTGTTAATATACCTTCCCACCTTTTTAATGGCCGGCCTAAAAATATTCCTTTTGAAATCTTCATTCTTTTCAACCTGCCTCGTTTTGTAGAACTTGGATTCCTCATGGGACTCACAAGCCACAGCCCGGGGCGGTTCGCCTGCGGCAGAGCAGGAACTCTAAATCACACTTGAGACAGATGCGCCTCCCTGGAGCTGTGGTTAGCCGTATGTCAGGACCACCAGCCGAACAGAACAGGACAGCATAATATAAGAGACACTTAGCTAGATGCTATGTCGACATTTAAAATCATTTACACCACCGAGAACTGAAATCCTGCCACTCTGCTCATGTGTCGTGCATTTTATTTCATACAATTATTCTATTTAACCTCCAAATTGGTAAAACACAATTTTTTTTTCTGTTAGTTATTTGAATGTGGCGGACCGCAATGAAAACGGAATCTTGTGTAACTGTTATTATTAGGTATATTGTATAATTAGACACACATTTAAATGGTTTCTTTTTTTGTTTGTTTTCTTCAGATTTATTTAAAATATTAGCTAAACTGAATCAAACCGATGTATCCAAATGGACATACGAGGGTGAATCAAATATAAACCGGAAAAATGGTTTACAATTTTACTGAATTAACAAAAAAATACAAAACCACCACCTCATTTTTCTACATAGTCTCCTGCATTTCCAACACACTTTTGCCATCGAGTTGGCAACTTTTTGATGCCGTCCTTGAAGAATGAGGGATGACGTGTAGTCAGCCAGTTGCGCACGAACTCCTCTACCGCTGCAACCTCCTTCCTCCCAGGTCTTCTTTCAGTGGCCCAAACAAATGGTAGTCACAGGGTGACAAATCTGGACTGTAAGGAAGATGTTCCAGAGGTGTCCAATGAATTTTCGTCAGTTTTTCTTGAGTCAACCGAGCAGTGTGTGGCCTTACATTGTCATGCAGCACAATCACATCGGTTTCCGGCGGAGCTTGTTGCGATATGCTGCTTTCCGATGCGTATTCCAACGTGTGAAGCAATTTCAGAAATTGTTACGCGCCGATCCTCCTCAATAAGGTCCCGTACAGCACGAAAGTTGTCCGCAGTGATGCTTGTTCGTTGCCGTCTTTGGTGGAGCTCATTTTCCACTGAATCCCGGGCCTCTAAAATTGTTTTGCGCCAATCATACACCTGCGTCTTCGAAAGGGTTGTTTCCCCGAACTGCGTATGGAGCCTTCTCAAAATATCAGAAGGTTTGGAGCCTTCTTTCGACAAAAACTTAATAATAATGCGTTGCGCAACAGACATGTGTACCTCTTGCTCGCACATGGCGTAATGAATCAAGCGGCCGCTCTTCGGAGTGCTACACATCAAGATTCCTACTGCAGACACCCCCATCAACTACCCTCCAAACCGCAAACTTTGCAGTTCGGTACCAGATCCTCCAGATACAAATTGCGGTTTATATTTGATCCATCCTCGTATTACGACTTTAAGGGTTATGATATATCAGTTAAATTACTGCTTCCCTTGATCAGACATAATATGACACTCGCTCTTGAATATTGTATCACCACGTGAGCCCCTAGTCTCTAGAGAGTTTTCAATACCCGCAGTAAATCATCAGGTTCAATAATAGATCTCTATAAGTGGGCGTCTCGGTACTTAGAAACCCAGGAAAATATTATGGTTAATTGAAATATTTTTTTTTACAAATGCCCCAGGTTTGTCTTTCGACATTCCTGGTTTCTCTCCTGGCATGGCGTAATTGTAACCCACTTCTGAGGTTGGGGCGCCTGGAAGGCGGGGTTACGTTTCCTCCGACGATATGATGGGTGATGATGATGATGATGATGATGGTGGGCCAGGAGAGCCCCTAATCCTAAACTTAACCTAAGACGAATATGAATGATGATGATTGAGATGGCCATATGATTTCGTGCACCGTTTGGGCCTTAAAGTTTTCCTGACATTTGTCTTACAAGTGAGAAAAAAGCCCGATAAAAACCTCACCCAGAAAAACTGTCCCGACCGGGGATCGAACCCGGGCCCGCTGCGTGACAAGACAGCACGCTACCTCGAGACCACAGCGGTTCACATTATTATAATATAAACAAGCAAATGATCTCACATGAGGAGATTGAAACGCCGACTTAATAAATTTATGTTTTGATTGAGATGAATGGGAAATGAAAAGGCGTGAATGGAAGCTTCTTGTAGGAAAACCAGAAGGAAAACGCTCAGTTGCTAGACCAAGAATGAGGTAGGAAAATAACAATAACTATGATTTTAGGGAAGTAGATTATACAGGGGATGATTGGAAAAAAATTGGCTAAGGATAGGGATATATGGAGAGCTCATTTCCGCATGACCATGAACCTACCGGTTCGATAGTGCCAGGGAATTAGTTAGTTATTTTGACGTTTATGTCTATGTAATTATGAAATAATTTTATATGTCTCATTCAAGAATAAAAATCTTTAAAGGAAACAAATATGTTTTCCATTCATTTGCTATATTTAGTAATATATATACACATACATACATACATAACTAACTCATTGGCTCTATCGAACCCTTAGGTTCATGGCCACGCGGGCATAAGCTCTCCATACATCCCTATCCTGAGCTAATGCTTTCCAATCATTCCCTGTATAATCTACATCCCTCAAATCATAGTTAACGTTATTCTCCCACCTCATTCTTGGTCTACCAACTGGGCGTTTTCCCTCTGGCTTTCCTAAAAGAAGCTTCCATGCAAGTCTTTCATTCCCCATACGTGCAACATGTCCTGCCCATCGCAGTCTACGAGACTTAACTGTTCTTATTATATCTGGCTTCCTATAAAGACCATGTAGTTCATTGTTATGTAGTCTTCTCCATTCATCTGTCTGTGCATCTCTATGTGGTACAAAAATTTTCCTAAGTACTTTATTCTCAAATACTCGTAATCTCCTTTCCTCTCTTAAAGTAAGAGTCCATGTTTCGCATCCATATAATATAACTGGTAGAATAATAGTTTCATATATTTTCAGTTTAACGTTTTTTGAAAGGAGTTGGGACATCAAGAGTCTCTGCAATGCATAATAGCACGCATTTCCAGAATTGAGCCTATGTGTAATTTCTTTGTGCATCTCATTCCTATTTGTGATTATTGTTCCTAGGTATTTGAATTCAGCCACTTCCTCAAAATTTCCCTCATTTGTCATTAGCTGTCCATTTCCATTATATAATGTAGTTCTACACGTGACCATACATTTACTTCCAGTCCTAATTTCTTAGTGTTACTCAATAGTGTGTGCGTGTTGTCCTTTAGTATCTCCTCGCTATCGCCCAATAGTACTACATCATCAGCATAAACTAACAGCTTATTAATACCATTGAGTTGTAAGCCTTCTTCATTCTCTAAATTATTATTATTATTATTATTATTATTATTATTATTATTATTATTATTATTATTATTATTATGCAATAAACATATTCAAGATATGGGTGCTTGTATAATTTGCTATGAATAATATAACCTATCCCTTAAGGAGAATGGTAATGCAGATTATGAAGAGTGTGTGTGTGTGTCTGTGAGTTAAGATTGCACAGTTTGTAAACATGCATGCATCGTGTTCGTGTTTGAATATTCAGACAGCGCTGTGACTAACAAATGAAAGTGCGACACGTGCTGCTCAATATTGGAACAGATGATTGTGTAGATTAGACGAAATGAAGCGAAATATAATGAAATCATTGTCCCTCCCACGCAAATTGAGGCCGACCCATGTATCGATTATTCTTTCAGTTTCGTCCTGTTTAATTTAAAACACACTTTTATAAAAAATAAGAAACAACTTGCATGAATTTCCATTACCTAGCATTTAAATTTTCTAGTGAATATTTATTCAACATCAAATCAGAGAGTATTTAATACGGGGACTAATATTATATTACAAAAGGTCGTGAAAACAGTCAATCTTTGTGTTTCTAACATAAATTATGTATTTATTTCGCAAATGGAAACACGTTAATGCAAATAGCACTGACAAGTTCATTTTCGTACTTCACAAAACAATCCTAATACATTGGTCAACATGATTTTTGTCTCATGAAGAACTATTCAGGGGAAAACATTATTTGATAAAATACACAACACAGAAATTAGGGACAAATGTCATATTCAAGATATAACCAAATTCATTATAGATAGACGAAAATATTGGAAGGATCATATAGAAAGAATGGAAGACAACTGACTTGCAAAAACAGCTAAAGAAGATAGACGAATAGACGGGAGAAGAACAAGAGGAAGACCAGCCAAGAGATGGATAGACAGTGAATGCACATCCAATACGTCTTCCTCCGAGGACTGATTTTGGAAATAAACAGGATGAAAATCCTACAAATTAAGTTTAAGAAGAAAAAGAAGAAGAAAAGAAGAATAGAACCAATAGTAAGTTGTACTTGATGCAATTTTTATCGTGTTTTCAAATATGTATTCGGAATTTCTCCATCACCCACAGTTTTTTTTATTTCATTTTCAATTAATGAATTTAAATAATTATTTTAAATAAACGTTTTTTCGTCCATTTGTCCATTGTAAAATAAAACCAAATGAGTTAACTCAGGAGATTTCAGCTATGGAAAAGAGAGATAAAGGCAAATGGAATCCTAATATGCTGGCCGATTATTGTAGGACCATCAAGAGGGATGCTCCACAGGCGAAATATAGCAGAAAATCGTCATTTGTTACTTTCTAGGTGAGTCCGAATGTTCGAATATTTTGTAGTTACGAATGTAGAAAATATTAAAGTGTTTGAAATTATAAATGCCTGTCTCTCAGAAACTTTGCATCATGGAGAAAAGCCGATATAATACTTGAATTCAGGAGAAAAAATACTATCAGAATCAGATACGTTTCGTTCTGAGACAAAAAAAAAAAATCTTTTTTTGTTGCTCAGTGTTATCTGTTGGTGGTAGACTGTGTCAGGAGAAGGTGAAATCCGTATCAAGGACACATAGCTTGCAAATTGGAGACAACAGGATTCCAAACGGATGGAGATGTTTAGCGAGGATGTCGTGTTCTGTGGTCAAGCGAAACATCGCAAATGGTTCCAATCTTGATCGAGTTTGAAGGTTCCCTATGAAAGTGTCCCAATCTATAAAAGCCATTCTGCTTTCTAATTCTTGAAACATAATTAATACTTGATTATATTCTTTTTCACAGGCCTGTAATTTGAGGGATTCGTACGCCAGAAGCTATTTTAAGGGTAGGGATACCATGGTTCATTATTTTTTTGGATAAGATGTCTGCTAGTTTATTGCCGCAATGTTGGCAGTTTCTACGGATACAATTGTACAGAAATTATATTAATTATAATTTCCAATGTTTCACAATATTGTGACAATCTTGATTTATGACGAACATGAGCTAAATGAACTAAATTTAGAACAATTGGGTAACATCAGACAGGAAACCACTAGGTTTGTAAAGAGAAAATAGAGGGAATTTGTGAGATAGAGGATTAAGTATCTCGAAATTATAGCAAAGAAGTGGATCAGAGAATTATATAAAGCACTTGGGATAGAAAGTAAAGTAAGTTTAAGCAGAATCGTTGTCTTTCGAATGTAGGACAATCAAATAAAACATGTTTTACAGATTGTATTGATTCTTGACATTTACAATTATGATCACTGTCTGGGTTAATATTAAATCTCCTAAAATAACTTCCAAATGTTCCATAAATTGTGTTAAGATAAAATTCGGAATAAAATATTTTATATTTAGCCTATGGTGTAGGCCCTACTGTAGGAAAGAAGACTTCTTTAGTCAAAGCACCATTTACCCTCCTTATCGAATGTTTATTCCAATCAGTAATGATATAAATATATAATATAGTCAATTAATCACCATCTGAAGTAGGTACTGTAACGATCATAAATTGTAATACAAATAAGATAATCGCGGGAACATTTCGAACAGGCGCTTAAAATTAAGAAATTATACGTACAGTATTGAAGACTGTACGGTATTTGTAACAAACAAGTGTATAGTAACAAAAAAGTACAAGTCTTGTCATTTGTTCCTTCATTACTCAAGTATTTTTGTACTATTTATGATTAATCAGGTGATAGTTGTTAATTTCTAATTTTATTTCTAATCTATTATAGACCGAACTGAAATACCTAGGAACAATAGTCACAAATAGTAATGAGATGCACAAAGCCTCAATTCTGGAAATGCGTGCTATTATGCATTGCAGAGACTCTTGACGTCCCAACTCCTTTCAAAAAACGTTAAACTGAAAATATATAAAACCGTTATTCTACCAGTTTTTCATAAGGACTTTATTAGACCAAAATTAAGATACATACAATATTATTTACAAATATGGGTTGCACGGGCAGTAAGCCGTACGTGCTGTTGACAGTCCGTTATAATAAGTTGATGTTTGGTAATAATATACTTAAAACAAAAAAGAAAACAATATTACAATTACATAAAAATGCAATTACATTATACATTAACTTAGTTATGTAGAATTATTAAGAATTCATGGTTTGCAATTTAACATATTTATTTATTCATGAATGAGTGTTGTTCTTATTTTCCACGTTTTGTCGAAAAATTTACGCACGTTTATCCAATTTTCTGGGCTTACCAATACCTCGTAGCAGCCAATCTTTCACTATTTGAATTTAGAAATCTTTCCGGTAATAACTGAAGCCTCCAATATTCCAAATCGTTACGTTTTCCTAATATATGTATCTCGTCTTCAAAGCTCCCGCACATTGAATATATTCGCATATCGTGATCGTCGCTAATTTTTTAAAAATTCCATGCTCATGACCTAAACCAAGCAAGCCCTGATATCTCTTTAAATCCTAGATTGAGTATATAAGATTATTTTCCTCAAACCTGTTTTAGGTCTCTTTATAAAAACAGTGAGCGTTTTCCCGCACATTCGGCGAAAATATTTTATTGGTCTATGTTGGTCAGACCCTTTTTCCCATACCCAACCCAACCCAATCTTCTATACCAGTTACATCATATGGATGCAAAATATACTCTCTTACTTTAAGGGAGGAAAGGAGATTACGAATATTTGAGAATAAAGTTCTTAGAAAATTTTTTTGGACCAAAGAGAGATGAACAGACAGGTGAATAGAGAAGACTCCATAACAGTGAACTACATGATCTTTATAGGAATCCAGATATAATAAGAACAGTTAAGTCTCGTAGACTGCAATGGGCAAGATATGTGGCACGTATGGGGAATGAAAGACATGCATGGAAGCTTCTTTTAGGAAAGCCAAAGGGAAAACGCCCAGTTGGTAGACCAAGAATGAGGTGGGAGAATAACGTTAACTATGATTTGAGGGAAGTAGATTATACAGGGAATGATTGGAAATCATCAGCTAAGGATAGGGATGTATGGAGAGCTTATATCCGCAGGGCCATGGACCTATGGGTTCGATGGTGCTAGTGAGTTAGTTAATATATCATAAACCATCTTATCTCGATCTAAAATATCACATTAGTCTGCAATAAATCACTGAAGGTCGTGGGTTGCTTCATAAAAAGAATCAGACAATATCCCAGAAGAACGTGTAAAAGTTTGAAATTCAATTCTGTTCTCCCTCTACACACTTCATTTGTTTATTTATATTTATAACTAAACATGTTTGTAATTTTATTGGAATGTGTAAAAGAGCAAAATATGTGTTTAGCTTACAATTGTCGTTTGCAGGCATTGTTTTTGTTTTGATCTACTTTTTAATACGTGTTACATTAGCTGGTAGCTTCTATCTCTTTCCGCCACAAGACAAACTTTTAAATAAGTTTCGTATCGCACTGGTGGGGAAGCGGTTTCAAATCCCACAGCGATGCGCCAACCACAAAATACAAAGAAATTAATTAAGATCAAATGTAAGTAACCATAAATCCGCAGTAATTAGTCAGAAATCCTTATAAATATCACTTTCTTTTTTTCATTTATTTTCTGTGTTTCATTGTTTCCGTTACACTAAAGTTCATCAGCTTACAGGTAGATACAGTTTATGTAAAATAGACGTATTTTCTCCTCTTCACTGTATAAATATCCACAGCTCGTGTCCTACTCAGGATCAGGTCGAGGGATGAGAGGAGATGAGCCCTTATATATAATATATATGACTAGAGCATGGAACTCACTTCTCAGTCATGTCAGGGACTGTCAATCGCTATCATTATTTAAACACAAATTAACTGATATCTTAAGTTCGACACAATGAAAACATTAACTGCATAACAACTGTATAGAGCATTCCATTAATAATCATCTAGGAAGCTACTTACTTTATTTTATATCATTTTAACTTTATTATATTCTATGTTTTTGTTAGTATTAGATCACATCACCATTGTATTTTGTTTAGTCTGTATTTTAATGATATCTTAAAATTGTAATATGTACGTAATTTTTGTATAATTTTACTATTCGCTGGTTGAGTGGAAGAGAAGGCCTTATGGCCTTAACTCTGCCAGCTAAAAAAAATTATTATTATTATTATTATTATTATTATTATATTATTATTATTATTTTATTATTATTATTATTATTATTATTATTATCATTATTATCATTATTACGTGACGTGGGGTACGTAAAAGTATCCGCAAGATAAACGTAAACTAAGATAAAGATAAATATATTATCATCATCATCATTATTACTGATTTATTATTTATTTCCTGTAATTCTTAAATGGAACATAGTACAGCAGTAAAGTTCCTCCACACATTTCACTTGTTTCCAGCTTTTCCCTCTTTCCTTTGCTTTCTCGTCTACTGATCGTTTCCAAGTTTTCCTAGGTCCTCCCCCTTTCTTACTCTTTGCCGATTCCAATCTAGTGCAGTGTTCTCGGTGGCTCCGTCTGGTTCTCTCAATGTGTGGCCTATCCAATTCCACTTTCTTTGCTTTATTTGGTGACATATTGGATATTGGTTGCAAAATAATATCGCCACAACCATCATCAATAATAAATCGTGTATTTTTATTACAATAGCATATATCCAGCAAACAAAATCACATTACCTCACACATTTCTGCAAATTAATTTTCTTTCAAGGTAGAATGCACCTAAGTTAGGTTCTGAAATGAGTATTAACGATGAATTAATAATAGTAGGTTGCGTTCTTGGTTGTATCCCTGAAAAAATTACTAGTTATAATAAAAGTTTGGGAATTATTAATCAAGTTATGAAACCATCCCTTGTACAAAAAAATTCCAGATTACGTTTATATAACACTTTGGCTAGACCAGTGTTGACCTATGGTAGTGAAGCATGGACACTAAGAAAACAACATGAAAGCAGAATAACGGCTTGTGAAATGAGATTCATGCGCAGAACAGCGGGTTACACCAGATGGGATCGGAAAAGGAACACCGATATCTTAAAAGAATTGAAGACTACGCCAATTTTGGAATATATTAAACAGTACCAACTAAATTGGAAACACCATCTTGAAAGAATGAGTTCAAATCGGATCCCCAAAGCTGTTTATAATTATATACCAAGAGGACGAAGATCACTGGGCCGTCCTATGAAACGCTGGAGGGAAAATTTTCTATTGGATCGTAAGAGGCCTTGGCCTAATACTTGGGAGGAAGAAGAAGAAGTGTTCTTGGTTCGCTGAAACCAAGGTGAAGTAAACAATAATTGACGTGAATTTATAAACCGATAATTTCTGAATCACCTACAGAGTTAAGAAACATGCAAAACATTCATCAATAGACGTGGCAATCGCTAAAACCAGTCCTTGACATGATAGAATTTTTCGTTTCGCTAACTTGCACGATAAAGGCAAAAACTTTCTTATAAACGTTACCAAGTTTTAATCTCAACGCTACCTCAAAATGAGTGATCAGAATCTCTTCTTTGTGACTGCAAATAGCGTTTTCGATAAGAAACTCAGCAATTATAAAGTCTTTAAGCTTCATTCAACCAATAAAAAGTCTTCTCTAACAGTTTCACGCTATTTCACCAACATCTCAATAACTTTTTACTTACTTACTTACTTACTTACTCTCTGGCACTATGTAACCAGTAGGTTCATGGCCGCGCCGACATAAGCACTCCATACATTCCTATCTTGAGCTAATGTTTTCCAATCATTCCCTGTATAATCTACTTCCCTCAAATCAAAGTTAATGTTGTTCTCCCACCTCATTCTTGGTCTACCAACTGGGCGTTTTCCCTCTGGCTTTCCTACAAGAAGCTTCCATGCAAGTCTTTCATTCCACATACGTGCAACATGTCCTGCCCATCGCAGTCTACGAGACTTAACTGTTCTCATTATATCTGGCTTCCTATAAAGACCATGTAGATTGATTGTTATGTAGTCTTCTCCATTCACCTGTCTGTTCATCTCTCTTTGGTCCAAAATTTTTCCTAAGTACTTTATTCTCAAAAATTCGTAATCTCAGTTCCTCCCTTAAAGTAAGAGTCCATGTTTCGCACCCATATAATATAACTGGTAGAATAATAGTTTTATATATTTTCAGTTTAACGTTTTTTTATATATACTTTTTTTTCTAATTATAACAATATCAAGTTATTTCGTGTGTAGTAGCGATAATATGTTTTATAGATTTTATTTTAAATAACAATATTTCTAAATTTAATTTTGGATACTGGAGAGACAATAAAATCTTGTAGTGAGATCACATATTTAGGAATTAAATAAATAAAAATGGAAGCTATAAAGAGGAAATACATAGAAATAACAAAGGAACATTTGCAATTGCTTGCCTAAATGCAGTATTGTGGGATAAAAATATAAGTAATAAAATAAAATGAATATATATCATAAAATTGTTAAAAGCATCATTACTTATGGAGCAGAGCCTTGGCCATTAACAACAAAAAACAAATAAGTATCTTTTGGCAACGGAAGTGGATTTTATACGAAGTGCAGCAAGAATTTCAAAAAGAGAAAAGGTTATAAACTGAAGATTGAAGACACTATTTTAGATTATATTAAAACTCGACAATTAAGATGGTACGGACATGTCCAGCGAATGGAAGAGGATCGGCTACCAAAATGTGTTTTGGAATGGAAACCTGAGGGAAGACGAGGCAGAGGAAGACCTAAAACCTCCTGGAGTCAGGGAATATGTTTATACACGAAGGAGAAACATCTACAACCAGAAGATTAATCAGTAATTTGTAAATCACTCGTGGCATTACTTATGATTATTTAACATGCCCCAAATGGGAGTCAATGACCAATCACGTTTCAATGATTTCTGTTTTACAACCAATCACAGTCTTGTTTCACGAAATATTTATCAATGTAAATCTACCATATTAAAGAAAGCATTTTTTTTTAATATTCTGAACAGGTCTGACCATTATTTTGCAGTGACTGATCCCGTAAGAAATACGGTGCCAGATTGTATATATAGTGCATAGATATCAACACATAGCGCCTGCAGGAGTTAATATAAAAACATTTGTAGCAATTTATTATACCACCAAGAAAATAAATCACTGTTTGCACTTTTTTAAATATATTTTTTCCCAGGTAATAATCCAGAAAAATATAATAGTCATAATTACATCATACGACATCAGAAATGAATTAATATACAGTTTTATTTGTTTCATTTTTTCTCCACTAGAGAGCATTCTTACAATATTCCGTTCCTTTGGCAATAAATAGTATGATCTGGTTGCAGTGATAAACAAAAGAAGCAGATGAAGCGTGCAATCGTTTCTCAATTCGTGAGTCGTGAATTTATCGATAATTTGGAAATCACTCGTGGCATTACTTATGAATAAGAAAATATACAAAATAATCTGAGCGTTTATTAAAATATGACTTCTAATTAGTGTAAAATGTTATTAGCCCTATAATCTCCTTTTCTTTTAATCGTCATATATGATGTGACGTAATAATACAGTATGTAGGTTACATTCGGTATTCAAGAACCAATCTAGATTACAATGATGTATTTATTTAATTTACCATACTATAACTAAATTCGTATTTGCCACAAGAAAATAACAATTAACCATTCCTGTTTCGAAGAACAAAATGCGATCATAAAATATCTCAAACGCGCGCAACAATGCGTGTACTGCCAACGTTCAACAATTTAGAGGGGAATGAAAAATTTACGCTAATCTGCTATGCATTGTGATGAATTCATAATTATTTCTCCGTGCAATCTGGTCCCTGCGTAAAATTTCAAGAAGTTAGTTAACGAATACAATATGTATTATGTAAATTTTCCAACTTTTAACTTCTCATTAAATTACAGTTTTGAGGCGTTAAAAAAGGGCAGAAAAAGCTAGCATTATTCGCCTCTTGCTTCCGCCATCTTGAAGAAAAGAGCACTTCATGCGATGTGATAATTGAATATCGCTCTCACGAAGCTAAAACAAAAGCAGTATTAAAGCAATAAATATGATGTAATCAACTTAGAGTTTTAGAAAAGCTAATGAAAATACTCGAGGTTTCTGCGATATTTTAATTAATTTAGTTGGAGAAATATATTGCTCTATAAAGCTCTGCTCATGCTATGCAACTTGGCCTGTTATAATTACCAAGTCTTTCTCCTTCCAAAGATTCTAGATAACATAAACTGTTTTCAAACACACTTGATCTCTGGCACGTCATAAAACCGAAAAAAAGTAGTAAGCAACAGTGAATTGATACAATAAATAGAATTATAAACAAACAAAAAAGAAAAAACAACATTACCAACATAACCAAAGTTGAAATAGAATCCAATGACAACAACAAGAAATGGATAACTCTCACGTACACTGGTAAAGAAACATTAAAATTGGCCAACACACTAAAAAAGCTCGATAAGAATATTAATATATCCTACAGAACTGACAACAAATTAAACAATTTAATAAACAACAACATCGAAGAAATAGACGAATTCGACAATAAACATGTACAGACTGCAATAAATTCTACATTGCGAAAACTAACAGAAGCTTCAACATTAGATTCAAGGAACATTTCAGAGATTTCATTTACAATGGAGGAAAAACGCAAAACATGTAATTCAAGCTGGACACCATATGCATAATCTCGATAACACCCTCACAATAGTACATAGAGAAAACATTCCAACGAGAGTAAACATACTGGAGAAAAATCGCAATCCTAAGAGAAATCAACAACAACCTGATTCTCAATGAATACACACCTAATCCACACAATCCTCTGTACAAAATTCTCACAACCAAGTCAGTGCTTCAACAAGGGTCAACAAGAACGGACCTAATGCTTTCTGCTGATGATGGGATTAGTCCCGAAAGGCCTACAGAGTTTTAAAAGAACTTAAGTTGAGGAGACGGACCTACAAGGTAACTATATTATAGTTTTTAACCGTACATTATATCAGTGAATTGTTAACACTTTATCTGTGAAACAAATAGGTCGATAGAACAAAGAAATTTTTAATAAATAATATGGTGAAAGTAAAATTTAGTTTAAATAAATAAAAATTCATATTCATAAATAAAATGTAAATTTGTTATATACACGAGTACAGTAACGTATCCTATCTACCTTTTAAAATCTGTTGTAAAAAAATGTTTTTCTTTTAATTTCCCTTTGTAAAAGTAATCTAAACATGATATATGAAGCGTTTCTCTTCTCTGTCTTCAGATACACCCGACGTTTATATTCTACGTTACATATACTTTGCATAAGCACTTTTATAGCACAAAAAATCGGGTTGTTTTATAGTGCAAAATATTTTTCTGCACAAGATACAAACCAATAATAATCTAATACATAAAATGAATGTTTTTTTGTTTGTTCGTACTTTATTCGCGGCCATTCCGTTGATCTGATAGTGATGGGGCTTTTTGCAAAATGTTCAGGAGAGTCCCGGGATGAACATAGACTATAAGAGAGTTGTGATACTCAACTCGTACAGCCTTAAAAATCGCCCTTTGTAGTGGAAAATGCAGAAATAGTAGCTTAAATGGCTTACGCTGCCTAAACCACAACAAATACACAAAATTAATGTACACAGAATTGAATATCTCAAAAACCTCTACAAAAAAGTCCGCGACAACATATGTTTATATCTTACTTATAACTCACAATAACCATTTTTGTCTTTCGTTGATGCCAAAAAGATCGAAACAAATACGTAGATTCCTGTGCAAGCATAGCAGCACATGGCGGGTATTCTTTTACGGACAACTCACAATAACGAATTTTGTGTTTTAGCTCATTTATGCCAAGAAGATAGAGATAAGTATATTCCCGGGCAACACCGGGTAATCAGCACGGGGAATCGTAAAATAATTACGCTATATATTTATAATTATTTTTCACTTCCCTCATTCAACTAATCATAAGAAGTGCATTAATTTTTGTCTTTCAGCTCATTTATGCCAAGAAGATCGGGATGAATAGATTTCCGAGCAACGCCGGGTAATCAGCACGGGGTATCTAAAAAGATATAAATTTATAATTATATTTCCGTTTACTTATTCAACTAAACATAAAAGCACATTGATTTTCATTTATTTATGCGTAGCAGCGCACGCCTTATTATGAACTGTTACCCTATTTAATGTAAGGTGTATTTTTGAAATGTTGCATTTAATTTGGTCTTAAAGATTTAAAGACGTATGTGGAAAATTTTATTTTTTAATGTACATTTTATTTGTGCGTTTGAAATCTGGAATCCACCTAATATCACTCAGCCATCCAGATAATTTGCTTGAGGTGCACCTCGGAATTTTGTTGACATTTCTAATCCTCTTATAAAGTTAAATTTATTCTCAAAAGATCAAATTAGCTTCTCTAGTGCCACCTCTGATGTAAAGTTTGGAAAAGTTAAAATTTGCATAACATTAATTTAAGATATAAATTATTTCAGATATGAGAAGAAATTTGTATTCACGATACATGATCCAAATTATAACGAATTCCGAGAGAATGAATGGATTGAGGTTGTACTTCTGACAAAAAAAATTAAAAATACAAATAATCATCAATTCTATCTACTAGACACACAACAAAAAAATCATATATATATATATATATATATATATATATGTATATATATATATGTCCACCGCTGTGGCCTCGAGGTAGCGTACTGCCTTGTCACGCAATGGGCCCGGGTTCGATCCCCGGTCGGGGCACTTTTTCTGGGTGAGGTTTTTATCGGGGTTTTTCCTCACCTGTAAGACAAATGTCAGGAAAACTTTGAGGCCCAAACGGTCCCCGAAATCATATGGCCATCATCTTTATCATTATCATCCTTCACCGGTGTGGAAAGCAACGGGAAGCTACCACACCTACACAATTCCCTAGTAAAGCTGCAAGCATAACATGAAAATGCTATGATTGCAGTGAAGGACCTGCCTTCGGGCAGAATTACTATGGATGGATATATATGCATTCATGTGTTTGTGTGTGTACGTCTATTAACGCTGTATCAGTATAAATTGTATTTCCTGTTTGGGAACCAAACTTGACATATAGCAATCAATTTAAAAAAATGTGAGGTCGAGTTCGTGAACCAATAAAATCGGAGCATTAAGAGAGAGGGTTAATCTGAAGCGGAAATTTAAAATAATCGCTCTAGCGGCCGTATTTTAGATCTTTCAACGTACCTCAGTATAAGCTAACATAAAATTATAAATGCATTATCCAACAATCGGCTAAATCAAACTACTATAAGTGGGGGTTCAGTAAAAATTCAGAAATCACTCCATCAGCCGCCATGTTCGTTCTTGCAACGAAATTAGCACGTAATTGGTGAATAAGAAATACAATATCGAGTTCGTTAATCAACAAAATGGGACATTAAAAGGCTGAAATTTTGCTGGCGACATTTTAAATTCTCTACCATAAGAAACATTTGCTTTTCGCAATTAACTTGATATATACAATGTATAATCAAAATAAGTATATATTCCCTAAATTAGCAAATTGGGACCATACATTTGATTTGCTGAAGAATTCGCTTTGTGTACGCTGTTCCTGAACGACAGAACTTATTGGAATTCACTCCTCGGTCGTTAATATAAACCGGCAAACAATCAACACTTTGGTGTCTTACAGGGTTTTACAAATGGTGCAATTGAAGAATTAAATCAATTTATTTCATCTCGAAAAAAAAAAATTGGCATCATATGTTCGATTATTACGTAAATTAAAATGGCGGACTAAAAATATACAATAGTAAGTTAATACTGCAAAAGCTCATGTACAGAGTGTTGCAAAGAAACATCGACAACGGAGGTGAGGTGATATATTGAGACATGGGCGATGAGCACCCGGGATGCCTACATTGTTCAGTGGGCTGGACTCACAGCAGCGGCACGACTAGGCCTAGTCTTGCGAACGGGCTGGTTGGGACAATACCGGGCGTAATGCTGGGAATTACCACCAGGTCAATAAGCTCGGGAAAGGAGGAAGCGCGGTCTTTTGGGTGTGGGATTAGCGCCGGCTCCGTGACCGGGTGACCCAAGGACAATCTGTGAGGTCGTCAGAAATTGAGCGACCTGACATACTAATGTTCAGGCTGGACCCACTTCAGCAACAAAACACGTCCCCAGGTAGTGCACTGGGGGAAAGTTCGCTGCATCTGCTAGACAGTCCTCCCGGGACTCTTGAACCATTAGTGGGGTCGGCAGGAGTTGGGCGCCTTGTCGTACTATTGCTCACCTGTTGGAGCTTGCGAGCTCCATGTTGGCCCAAAACTGCAAGACGACACGTCCCTGGGGGCACACCAGGGCACGGCTCGGACCAGTGCAGGGGGAGGGAAGTAACAGTGCTGGTTCCCGGCTCAGCCTACGGGCTCGTGGACAAACTGTGGGGTCACCAGGAGATGAGCACCTTGATGTATTAAAGTCTCACACTGTGGGGATTGAGGATTCAAGCCCTAGCTGGTCTCACAACGGATGCGTCCCTGGAGGTAGAACAGGGGAACGGTGGGTGGATCTGCGACAGCAGTCCTCCCGGCTAGGCTCGAGAAGCCGGCGGACCAACTGTGGGGTCGTCAGGAATAAGCGACCTGACGTACTATGTAGTTCAGCAATTTCCCTGAAGTTGCGACTCCAACACCTCACTGAGATGTTGGTTTTAAGCCGAGAACTTGAACGTGGAGGCGAAATAGATAGGGAGGACACGATTCTGGGACTTGGGAGTATGGTCTTTGACCGAGGTATCCCAAGGGGTGGAGACATGGCCCCAGATGATATATTGAGACATTTTGATCATTTTAATAAGGTACCAATGCCCAGAAATGACGCGTTTTCACACTACGTGCAGCTAACTTCTCAAGAGTTCCGTTAGTCGGATTTCAAGACACAATACTTGACAACACTGTCACAGTCACATCAAGTTTTCAAAATATCCATCTCACATCTCATTGCAGAGCGTGCATCGGCGGTGTAGTGATTGGCGCACACGTTCAATACGCCTGGCTTCATTTGAATTATTTCAGCAGCAGCGTGGATTCGGGCTATAAGATCCATACGTGACTCTACTGAAGTCTGATAAACAGACTGTTTCATGTCGCCCTACAAAACGTAGTCGAGAGGGTTAAGATCAGATGATCTCGCAGGTCATGGGAGAGGACCCCCTCGACCTGGATACGTGGTATTCAAATGTTTGCTCACATTAACATCGAAGTGAGCTGGAGCTCCGTCGTCTTGCAGCCACATTCCGTTGCGAAGTCACATATCATAGGTCCCGTACCTGTGAGGTGTTGTCAAGTAATGAGTCTTCAAATCCGTGGAACTAACACTGATCTTGAGACATAATTACCTAGTCATGGTGTGAAAACGCATCATTTCCGGACATCGGTACCTTATTAAATATGATCAACATATTTCAGTATTCTACCTCACCTTCGTTGTCGGTGTTCTTTTTTTTTGCAACAGCCTGTATATATATATATATATATATATATATATATATATATATATATATTGATTTCTAACATTTCATTACTAACTCTGAAATCTACAATTCAGGAACGCTCGTCGTATTACTTCTGATTCTTTTTTTAAGTTGTTCACTTTATATTCTGTAAAAAGAAAGTAAAAGAACGGAAGGCTAGGATGCTTACTGGTGCTGCTAGAGAAAAAAAATTGAAATAAAGGAACACAAGTTTGTTGTCACGTGACTGTTGTTTGTGCTCAGGTATTTGAGTTGTGTCACGTACTCCGGTGGTGCAGACAACACGCACAACAGTAATGTCGGAGAAGTTTCAGCTACACAGGGGAAACCTTTCTACAGTGATCAGAAACTTAATGCAAAATTTTCGTGTACAATGTAACAATGTTTCTATGAAATAAGGATAAGTAATCCTTTATTAAAATTATATTACCAACTACGTGTAAAGAAATGAGCCTATTTATTTAATGTAAACATATAGAATACAATTCAAATATCTCGTGGTGACTGCAAAAGGTGTAAGCCATTTTTTTAACTTTTCAAGTATGATAAAACCGCTATTATCTCTACAAATATTAATAATATATTTAAGGTCCATCCATAGTAATTCTGCCCGAAGGCAGGTCCTTCACTGCAATCATAGCATTTTCATGCTATGCTTACAGCTTTACTAGGGAATTGTGTAAGTGTGGTAGCTTCCCGTTGCTTTCCACACCGGTGAAGGATGATGATGATAATGGTAAGGATGATAATGATAAGGATGATGGCCATATGATTTCGGGGACCGTTTGGGCCTTAAAGTTTTCCTGACATTTGTCTTACAGGTGAGGAAAAACCCCGATAAAAACCTCACCCAGAAAAACTGCCCGACAGGGGATCGAACCCGGGCCCGCTGCGTGACAAGGCAGCACGCTACCTCGAGACCACAGCGGTGGACATATTTAAGGTAATTATTAAAATTATATTATATTATTACATAATAGTGCACCGCTGTGGTTTGGAGGTAGAGTGCTGCCTTGTCACGCAGCGGACCCGTGTTCGATTCGCGGTCGGAACAGGCTCCTGGGTGAGGTTTTTTCAGGGTTTTTCCTCACCTTTAAGACAATGTCAGGAAGCTTAGGCCCAACGGTGCCCGAAAATCATCCGGTCATCATCATCATCATCCTTATCATCATCATTCATCGCTGTGCAAAGCAACGGGAAGCTACCACACCTATAATTCCCTAGTAAAGCTGCAAAGCATAGCATAAAAAATGGTATCATTGCAGTGAAAGACCTGCCTTCGGTCAGAATTACTATGGATGGATGGATGGATGGATTATATTCAAATTAATTCTATAAATATAAATTTAATTTATTAAAGATATAGTAATAGATGTTATAGAATTTCTATAGTTTTATCATTAACAGGGATCATAATGCGTATTCAATATGTATAAAATCAGTCAATTCATGGCCATATGATAGCTGACACCGCTGTTTTGAAATTCAAATTATATTTGGTACAATTCTGAACTCTCTTTCAACCCCTGTGAATAAATTAACATAATATTTCCTAGATCAAGAGATTAAACGATTCGATGACTCAATGTCATTTGTGAAATCTCTTTCGTCAGCTTTAAAACGTTCATTAATGGAAGATTATTCGTGAATTATGAATTAGAAAAGTAATTTAACATAAACTGTTATGGCGGTACCACATTTAACATGAAAATAAGTGTTTATAAACATGTTGTAATTAGATAGTATAACTGTCACAGGATTGATGATCGGGGCAAATGGTACTATACCAGGATTTGTAGCTAAATTTTGGAATTTCTTAGATTTGGACAGGGTGTATCTTTTGTAAAATTGCCATCGCTGCCATTAGAGGGTCAATTTCAATTTTAAGAAACCATCTTTAGAAAATTTCTACTTTACAGAATATACTCCAATTACAATTTGAAATGTTTTAATGTATTTACAAAATGTATTTAATCAATTTGGAAAATTAATTGTCTGTACCACTTTGTCCTTTTAGCTTTTATTGATGGTTATTGCTTGAATACTGAATTTTGGTAGATGAAATTTTGTTTATTATTTAGATTGTATAAGGGGTAGAGTGAAAATAGAGTTGATTAGTTTATTAGTTGTTTTAGCTGCTATAACAAAAAGAGCTAAGATTCCTTTTTCTTCTTGGAAGTTTCATTTACATTGAGAATTTTATTGTGCGATTCAATATAACTTGATCTATTTTTTATTAATTTTATAATGGCTATTTCATAGTATTTTATCATTTAAATAAAAATAGTCTTCTAATAAGAACATTTTTATATATTAAAAAGAATAGAATATAGTATTAATGTATCACATTTGATTACAAGGTATTGCTGGATAAATAAATCAAATGTATTTTTGTGTTTACTTGAATACGTGAAAATAAAAATTATTATAAAATTATATCGCAATTGTCCACCGCTGTGGTCTCGAGGTAGTGTGCTGTCGGGTTCGTTTACCGGTCGGGACAGGCTCCTGGGTGAGGTTTTTTCGAGGTTTTTCCTCACATGTAAGACAAATGTGAGGAAGCTTAGGGCCTAACGGTCCCCGGAAATCATCCGGCTATCATCATCCGATTGAGGGGTCTTTCCACTTTTCAGCGGTTGCCCTTTTACCAGCCGGCTGCTGGCCCTTCACATCCACATGTGTCAATCACAGAGGTAGATGATCAACAGCCAGTATAGGGGTGACATGTGGTTAGCATGTCGAGTCCCCCAGCCGTTATAGCTGGTTCCTCAACCTGGAGCCGCTACTTATTGTAGCTACCCAATTGCCTCACGATGCTCCGGCTATCATCATCCTTATCATTATCATCATCATCATCCTTCACCGGTGTGGAAAGCAACGGGAAGCTACCACACCTATAATTCCCTAGTAAAGCTGCAAAGCATAGCATGGAAATGCTCCTGCCCTCGGGCAGAATTACTATGGATGGATGGATGGATATCGCAATTATTTTAGATGCAGCATGCCCATTACTCGGCGTTGCCCGGGAATCTACTTTTTTGTAGAATATTTTGAGAGATTCAATTTTTTGTACACTAATTTGATTGTGTTATGGTTTTAGGCCACGTAAGCCATTTAAGCGTCCAGAAACTTCCGAAAACACGTTTTGCTCTATAAATGGTGATTTTTAAGGGCGAAGGGGTTGAGTATTACAAGTAACTTATAACCTAAAACCTGCCCGGAAAACTCCCGAAAATTCTGCAAAAAGCCTCACAATCGGATGAAGAGAATGGCGGCACATGAAGGATAAACGACTAAATTAATATATCATCATCAACATTAAGCCTTAGGCCCTGTGGCCCGTTCAGACTTCAAGAGATTTGGTCTTTCCATCTAGCAAATGGTCTTCCTTGACTTCTAGATCCTGTGGGTCCATAGTTTAAAATAATTTTAGAAGGTCTATCATGTGACATTCTTAGTAGATGTTTGTACCAATTTTGTCCTTTTTTTGTCCATTTTATCCGTCAGTTTAAAAATATTTAATTGATATCTTATCTCAAAACTTCTTTTATGTCCTTAAGAGTGCAGCCTGCCTTTGGCCTTAGAAATCTCATCACCGCTGCCTTAAATTAGTATATGTAATATAATATAATATGTCCACCGCTGTGGTCTCGAGGAAGCGTGCTGCCTTGTCACGCAGCGGTCCCGGGTTCATTCCCCGGTCGGGGCAGTTTTCTGGATGAGGTTTTTATCGGGGGTTTTCCTCACCTGTAAGACAAATGTCAGGAAAACTTTAAGGCCCAAACGGTCCCCGAAATCATATGGCCATGATCATCATTATCATCATCATCCTTCACCGGTGTGGAAAGCAACGGGAAGCTACCACACCTACACAATTCCCTAGTAAAGCTGCAAGCATAGCATGAAAATGCTATGATTGCAGTGAAGGACTAGCCTTCGGGCAGAATTACTATGGATGTCCACCGCTGTGGTCTCGAGGTAGCGTGCTGCCTTATCACGCAGCGGGCCCGGCTTCGATCCCCGGTCGGGGCAGTTTTTCTGGGTGAGGTTTTTATCGGGGTTTTTCCTCACCTGTAAGACAAATATCAGGAAAACTTTTAGGCCCAAACAGTCCCCGAAATCATATGGCCATCATCACCATCATCATTCACCGGTGTGGAAAGCAACGGGAAGCTACCACACCTACAATTCCCTAGTAAAGCTGCAAGCATAGCATGGAAATACTGTGATTGCAGTGAAGGACCTGACTTCGGGCAGAATTACTATGGACGGATAATATAATATAATATAATATAATTTTACAATATAACATATTCTACTATATTACATTATTTTACATTATACTACATAATATGTAAGAAGCAAGTTAACAAATATGCAGATAATAAAATATTGTCTAAAATTACAGAAAACTATACATGGCTGTGGTAGTTTAGGCGACAAGGAATCTGACAACTACTGGAGTAAGAGGATTCGATCGCGGGCAGCGGAATTCAGCTTTTACATTATTTTATGAAATGGGAAATTCAGCTACCACTAATGCTAGTAATATTTCATTTGTACTGCCACATTTAAGGGCATAAGGCCCTCAACTATCACAAGTATAACATATATGGCCCAGAAATGTATAAGTGCTATACAAAGCCAATAATAATAATAATAATAATAATATAATGTACGCTGATGACATGGAATTGGGATCATCAAAGAAAGATGAACTATATCATTAAATAGACTCGAAAAATGGGCAAATGAAAACTGCCTGCAAATAAACCATCGGAAAACAAACAGATGACCTTCAGAAAAGGAGGAAAACCTACTGAAAATGACAGGCTAATGCTCCTTGGTGAGCCACTAGACGTTGTATCGCAATTCACCTACCTACGCATCACCCTACAAACATAATAATAATAATAATATATTTTAGAATATAAAAGGGTAAGAAGAGTTACATGTCATAAATTTCATGAGAAACAAAGTGTGTTAGAAAGGTATTCATATTATTTCCTTTCGGTTATCCTCAATAAATGTAGATTACAAGCTGCACGTTGAACTGTCCTTGGATTGGAATTCTATTGAACACTGCACCGATAAATTACTGAGAGGAGACACATTTCAGATGACCACGCCTTCACTTCATTAAATTGCACGGATAATTGAGGATTAAATTCACGGTAACATGGTTTGTAGACATCAAACTTGGCGTCATCTTCCAAATGGCGCATCTTCCATTACGTATGTTGGACATGGAATTGGGAACAGATTCCCCAGAGAGTAGTTCGCTCCTTTCAGACCCTATCAAACGTTCAATAAACTTTTATATCTAACTTTACATTCCTTGACTGGTGATAGACTCTAATCCAATTAACTATGATATACTGAAATTAATTTTGCAAGTTTTTCAACGTTTCGCAATGATTTTCGGGATGTATTAATTTAATCTCTCACAGTGTATTCTCGAGTATGAGAAATATAATTACAAGTGCGATAGAGGAGTAAAAATAAATTAAACCTACGCTCAACTCTGGAAACGTACGCTAACATATTTACTTACTTACTCACTGGCACTATCGAACCCGTAGGTCCATGGCCGCGCGGACATAAGCTCTCCATATATCCCTATCCTGAGCTAATGCTTTCCAATCATTCCCTGTATAATCTACTTCCCTCAAATCATAGTTAATGTTATTCTCCCACCTCATTCTTGGTCTACCAACTGGGCGTTTTCCCTCTGGGTTTCCTACAAGAGGCTTCCATGCAAGTCTTTCATTCCCCATACACGCAACATATCCTGCCCATCGCAGTATACGAGACTTAACTGTTCTTATTATATCTGGCTTCCTATAAAGACCATGTAGTTCGTTGTTATGTAGTCTTCTCCATTCACCTATCTGTTCATCTCTCTTTGGTCCAAAAATTTTCCTAAGTACTTTATTCTCAAATACTTGTAATCTCCTTTCCTCCCTTAAAGTAAGAGTCCATGTTTCGCACCCATATAATATAACTGGTAGAATAATAGTTTTTTGAAAGGAGTTGGGACATCAAAAGTCTCTGCAATGCATAATAGCATGCATTTCCAGAATTGAGCCTATGTTTAATTTCTTTGTGCATCTCATTCCTATTTGTGATTATTGTTCCTAGGTGTTTGAATTCACCCACTTCCTCAAAATTTCCCTCATTTGTCATTAGCTGTCCATTTCCATTATATACTGAATTTCTACGTGTGACCATATATTTAGTTTTATTGATATTTACTTCCAGTCCTAATTTCTTAGTGTTACTCAATAGTGTGTGCGTGTTGCCATTTAGTATCTCCTCGCTATCGGCCAATAGTACTACATCATCAGCATAAACTAACAGCTTATTAATACCATTCAACGTACGTAAACATGCATACAAAAATTCTTGTCATCCCAACCACTCTGAAAATTGTCCAAGTAAAAATATATAAAACGGCGATTATTCCCGTTATAAGGAAGCGAAACATGATCACTTACTTTAAGAGAGGAAAAATATTACGAGTAGTTGAAAATAAAATGTTTAGGAAAAAGAATCAAATAAATAGTAGTAGAAGTAATAGGAGTTTATTAGACAAAAAGTAAGATACCTACAATGTTATTTACAAATATGGATCGCACGGACAGTAAGCCGTACGTGCTGTTGACAGTCCGTTACAATAAAGTAATATTTGGTAATAGTATAAAGAAAAACAAAACGAAAACAATAATATTACAATTACATAAAGAAAACACAATAATATTACAATTACATAATACAATAACATTATACATTATTTAAGTTATGTAGAATTATTAAGAATTAATGGTATTGCATTTTGTTAACATATATTTATTCATGAATGAGTGTTGTTCTTATTTTCCGCGTTTTTTCCAGAAATTTACCCAAGTTTATCCAATTTTCTGGATTTACCATTAACTCGTAGCAGCCAATCTTTCACGATCGATGTTTCAGGGTCCCATTCGAGGTTTATACTGCGATGAGACTAGGCGCGTAAATAGGAAACCAAATAAATAAGAAAATGGAGAAAACTACATAACTGTGAGCTAGAAGAACGTTATAGGAAATCTGTTATAATAAGAATAATTTGACGGCCTATGTGTCATTATGTAAGTTCCGAGAAAAATGTGTTTAAAGTTTTTTTTTTTACATTTTAAACTGTAGCAACTTGATAATCAATTACATAATAATATTATACACGTTCATTCGTAGGCTTATCCTATGAGTAAAAATAATTTATATTTATTTTAATGGTCAATATTTCAACATTGCACTTACACGTAATGAGAATGATATCATAATACTTCTGCCTCAATCAGTTAAGCGCCGCAAGAGGGCGTTTACATGTTTACTGTATATTGGTATGGGCGTTTTATTATGTATATCAATCAGCCAAATTTGCAATTGCTTGCCTCAATGGAATATTGTGGGATAAAAATATAAGTAATAAAAATAAAATGAATATATATCATACAATTGTTAAAAGCATCATTACGTAGCAGAACTTTGGTCATTAACAACAAAAACAAATAAGTATCTTTTGGCAAAGGAAATGGATTTTATACGAAGAGCAGCAAGAATTTCAAGAAGATAAAAAATTAGGAACTCAGTTATAAGGGAGAAAACGAAGATTGAAGACACTATTTTAGATTATATTAAAACTCGGCAATTAAGATGGTACGGACATGTCCAGCGAATGGAAGAGGGTCGGCTACCAAAATGTGTTTTGGAATGGAAACCTGAGGGAAGACGAGGCAGAGGAAGACCTAAAACCTCCTGGAGTCAGGGAATATGTTTATACATGAAGGAGAAACATCTACAACCAGGAGATTGGATGGACCGACAAAATTGGCTATTGGGAATCGGACGATGTCAAAGGCAGTAACCAACCGATGATCTATCTATCTATCAATCAACCAAGCATCAAGATAATGCGTATACGCTGTTGATGTAAAATATTGTATCATAATATTATTAGTTTTTTTTTCACAATACACTTATTAATGACTTGTTTATATGCTGTATTGTTTTGTACCACTTCATACACATTAGGTTATGAAATTTGCATGTTAAATTAATAATATATACTAAATAAATCGATGTTTGAATACAATTACAGTACACACGAAAAAAACACTGAAAATTTAATAAAAGAAATAAAGAAACAAGCTGATAAAGCAGCACAAATATCAGGATATATGAAAGATTTAATTTGGCGCAACAAACATATGCCAATAGAAAGCAAACCCCGCATATACAAAACGATAGTTAGACCAGTTATCGTATATGAAGCAGAAACTAGGGCTGATACAACAAAAACTAAACAAATAATAAGCACATGCGAAATGAAAATCTTAAGAACTATTCAGGGGAAAACATTATTTGATAAAATGCACAACATAGAAATTAGGGACAAATGCCATATTCAAGACACAACCAAATTTATTATAGATAGACAAAAATATTGGAAGGGTCATATAGAAAGAATGGAAGAAAACCGACTTGCAAAAAAGAGCTAAAGAAGATAGACCAATGGACGGGAGAAGAACAAGAGGAAGACCAGCCAAGAGATGGATAGACAGTGAATGCACATCCAATACGTCTTCCTCCGAGGAGTGATTCTGGAAATAAACAGGATAAAAATCCTACAAATTAAGTTCAAGAAGAAGAAGAAGACAAAAAAATAAAAATGAATAAAGGAGGCATGCTGAAACAATTTTGTGAAATTATTTTTTTATTGCTTAGAATATAAAATGTTGATATACATCCATCAACGTGCACACAAAATGTTAATGTTGAACTATAATAAGTTTTTAAAAGGCTGCAGGATGAAGGCAGAACTTATTTAGGCCTCTGCTACAAAAATGCAAATATTAAATCAATCCCTCATTAGTATTAAAACTATCAAACTAGGGTATAATAAAGATAAATTAGTCAAGTTTCAACTCTTTGTATTCGGGAATTAATATTGAGTGCAATGCTAAAATCAAAATGTTTATATTTATAATGATATAAATAATAGTTTTAATAAATAATAGTTTTAAAAACTAAAACAGCACGCTTTATTAGAAAACCAAACTCAAAAATGAAAAATAATTTTAATTTCCAACACGCTTGGGATAAATTTAAAGCGGTAAAAAAAATCATCTCCAACACATATAGAATAAAACTAGAGTTATCTACAAAAAGAAAATAATTTTACCATCAAAAGCGTGGGGTGCTCTATATCAATTAATATATTTGATAATAAACAGATATTGGTAAAAGTAAGATCTCTAAGAAGAACATGTAAAAGTCATAAAAGGCACCCCACGCTTTTGATGGTAAAATTATTTTCTTTTTGTTGATAATTCTAGTTTTATTCTATATGTGTTGGACATGATTTTTTGACCACTTTAAATTTATCCAAAGCGTGTTGGAAATTAAAATTATTTTTCATTTTTGAGTTTGGTTTTCTAATAAAGCGTGCTGTTTTAGTTTTTTAAAACTATTATTTATTTTTTATTTTTTAGTTTTAATATTTTACAGAATAAGATAAGAATGTAAATATCTTTAAATTCCATACTAATGTAGAATGAGCTAAAAGTAATACTCTTCTAAAAAAAATCCTCCCCAGCCAGATTCAAACCAGAGACTTATGTATTACTGAAATTGTATACCACTAGTTCACCGCTCTACCAACTGAGCTCTTACAACGATTGACTAAACAGTCGACAAGTCCGTAACATATTATACCGGTTTTAATTTTTTTTATTTTTTATGATTCTGGCCAGGAATTTAGATATAAAATATGAAATTATTGTAGTGTCACGGGTCCTTTACAAGTATACAAAGTTTCAAGTCGATCCAATGTCTATAAGTGGGTGAAATTCGTGTTCAAAGATTCCGTTACATAAATACAAAGACACTTTTTTTGATTTTCTGATGATTCTGGCCAGGATTTTAGAAAATAAATATGAAATTATTGTATTGTCACGGGTCCTTTATAAGTATACAAAATTTCAAGTCGATCCAATTATTTTAAGTGGGTGAGAAACGCGTTGAAAGATTCAGTTACATAGATAGATAGATAGATAGATAGATAGATAGATAGATAGATAGATAGATAGATAGATAGATAGATAGATAGATAGATAGATAGATAGATAGATACAGGTAAGCTAATATAAAGCGTGTAACAAAATTCCATCCTTCATTACTGATTTATTCAAAACTTAATTGTTTATAAGTAGCGCCAGCTGGTGTGAGATGGTCAGCTACTCAATAGAAGTAAAATTCTATGTTTCTTTTGTCCACACAGCATAAACGCTAACGCTACTGCCACAGCATTATGACAATAGTGATATTAACAGTACGATGTCAATCAACACATCGTCGTGACATGGGTTTACCTAGATCACACCAAGGAGATGGTTTTTCTTGGATTTAATATGATATCCATCAGAGTACTTCCCATCATGATACAAGAATTCATCTCAAACACGTCTAGAAATTTAAATGAAACCATGCAGATACATTTTGGAGTTCCTGAGATTTGGACAGGGTGTATCTTTCTAAAATTGCTATCGCTGCAATTAGAGGATCAATTGTAATTTTAAGAAACCATATTTACAAACTTTGTACTTTATTGTATGTATACTTCAATTAGGCTTACAATTTGAATTTTTTTTAATGTATTTACAAAATGTATTTCATCAATTACAAAAATTAATTGTCTGTATCACTTTGTCCTTGAGGCAATCCTCTAATGAGGAAAGTTGTATATAATAACCCATTAACCAAATTCTAACTCATATCAGTTGGAAATCTCTGATGCAGTTAGGCCCTAACCAGCTACTCTGTAGGGGGATCTACACGCCCAAAATCACCCTCACCCCAAATCAAAAGGCTCAGTAAGGGCCCATGTTACTAAAATGTACGTAAATGTCTGAAGGAGGCGGGTCTACTGGCGAAAGAAATACGAGGTTTCTCCAAAATCCTGAGCTAGATATCGACACACAAGGTAACTGCCTTTTGGTGAGAGAACAACTTGTTCAAGAGCACTTCTACAACCTGGAAATAAGTCCATAGTAAATTGCGGGCTTAGTTTATTTTGAATTAACATTATTTTTTCTAAGTAACAACACTGTCTTAAACTTAGATTCGGTGAAAACAACCCCCAATAATAAAGTGACTGGAAGCGAAGTAAATAATAACCAAATTACTCGCTACTCGAACCACTAACTGAAGATATAAATCGCGGTTCGATGCTAATCAACTGTGTATCCATCCATAGTAATTCTGTCCGAGGGTAGGTCTTTCACTCCAATCATAGCATTTTCACGCTATGCTTGCAGCTTTACTAGAGAATTGTAGGTATGATAACTTCCCGTTGCATTGCACATGGGTGAAGGATGATGATGATGATAAAGATGATGATGATGGCCATATGATTTCGAGGACCGTTTGGGCCTTAACGTTTACCTGACATTTGTCTTACAGGTGAGCAAAAAAACCCGATAAAAACCTCACCCAGATAAACTGTCCCGACCGGGGATCGAACCCGGGCCCGCTGCGTGACAAGGCAGCACGCTACCTCGAGATGACAGCGGTGGACTCAACCGTATATAAAGTGTTGAATAAAACGCAGTTACTGTTGTGCTTTTCGTTAAACATTCGACTTACCTACTGCCATAAACTTGCTTGGATCCGTGAGTTAGGACCTTATTGCTCTCCAACCCAATACGAACCAGCTCTGACTAGTCCGGTACACTCTAATTCCTCAATCAACTAACTAGTAACATATATAACCTTACCTTGAGCAAATCCTTCTTTACCTAATGACTAATAAATAACATATATAGTACGAGTATAAGGGTCATATCTATGAACGCATTAGACCGTAAAAGTCGTTCTCTGCTGAGAAAGTTGCATCCAAAGACGTTTTTGCTTACTCAAAAATCTGTTCATGCGATAGATGTCGACATTCCTAAGCTACCTGGCGAGGTGACTTTGCAGAGAACTAATCGTAAGCAACCCGATGGGAACCGATGGTAACCCAGGTAGTTTAAGACCTTCCCGCGTACCTTGCTGCTTTATCCAAGATGTCGGACCTTCAAGACTTCGATCATTTTTTCGATATACGCGGAGAAGAGGAATTTGATAGAGTCTACCAAAGAATTCAACTGGAAGAACAGGACAATCGGCGTAATATCGCGCGACGCAGACGTCGTCGAATACGGTATTAATTGCGGGACGCAAGCGTAAATGCGTTCCTCTAGCAGACGAAAATAACGGATGTGGTTTTATCGCTGAGAATTCTGGGTAATTTCTTGCCAATTACGAAAAAAAAACTACTTTCATGCATGGCCAGTCAGTGACTCCCTAATTCGAACTTTGAACGTTCTCACGGAAAACTCAACTCACCAGAGACTAATGTATTTGCATGCGGCCCTAAAAGTTTGAGGGTCTTACGAAACCTTCCAGATTTGACCGTTACTGGTTTGCAATGGACGTAACACACAGACACACACACACACACACACACACACACACACACACATATATATATATATATATATATATATATATGCACATCAAGATATTCTTGTTTCAGTGTTGCTACTAGTTTTCAGTTTGCAATCCAAGGCTAATGTAACAGGAGAAAAAATAAAGCGCATTTCCTTGACGTAGTTAAGAAAAGCGATAGCAAGGAAGCTTCGAGTAAATGAGATTTTTTCATCCAGCCATCTTGTTCAGCTCTACAGGTTAATAAAGCGGTGACGTCACAGGTTAAAGAGGACAGAGAGTGGATTGATGTGTCGCGGGCTGAATAACAAAACAAGAGAGTCGCAAAAAACGACCTCTTTCAATACAACAACTCAACTTGTTGGCGGTGGAAATTAATAGATCATACAACATGGCTGAACTAGCAACTAACTTCAACTTCATAAAATTGGGGAAAGTTTACCTACTACCTGACAACTTCACGAAAAATCTATATACACTTAATACGACGAGGGGCACGCCGTAGCGTAGTGGTTAAGGCACTAAGCTACAAGCCGGAGGGTCGAGGGTTCAAGTCCCGTTGGGGTCAGATTTTTAAACTGACCCAAACCCTCTGGCGGCACTATGACCCTGGGGACGACTCAGCCTCTAACGGAAATGAGTACCAGACGCTTGTTCTGGGGGTAAAGGCGGCCGTCACGCTGGGCTGACAACCCGGCTGACATAAAGTGCTGATTGTCTAGAAAAAGTGGGAGCCTTAACCTCCTACTACCCCAAGGGCCTCCGGGTCTGTTGTGGGATCACTTTTTACTTAATATAACGATATAGTATGTGTCGAGTGCATTGGATTTTTAACAAATTTGCTTCGTTTTTCTTTATAAGATTACCTTTAAAATAATTTAATCTATTTCTCTTCTTTATGAATTTTGTTTTACATATTTTGTCTTATCGGTAGATGTGTTTGTTTGCGTTGAAATTCAAATCTGAACGTAAAATGGCCGACAAATATGCCCAGAAGCATCTTATTGCGACGTTGAGGAATTTTTACACTCTTTAAATCTACAACACAGGCCTCTCTACCCAAGGAAGCTAAGCTCAGAATGTACGTATACGCTCTTGAAAATCAGTCGATCCTGTCAGCATTCGAAACCGTAAACCTCGGGATTTGAGGCGAGGTTAGAAAATAACTAGTCCACCAAGACATAAGTTATTCTGTTGTTTATTTTTATTGCTTTTATTCTTCTATTGATTTACTTTAACACTTAACTACTTTTTATTCCAAATAATTTGATATGTAAAGAATGCATTAAATATATTTGGTCGGCAAATATTTCAAGATAAAAAAATTAGGCCTATTTTAAATAATACTATTGTGACGAGAAATAATAACGCTTAATAGACAGGTTCCTCATTAATTATATATATATATATCTAATATATATAAAAATGAATGCTTGTTTGTTGGTTTGTTTGTTTGTTCGTACTTTATGCGCGGCCATACCGTTGATCCGATTGTGATGGGGCTCTTTGCAGGAGATTCCCGGGATGGACATAGGCTATAAGAGATTTGTGATGCTCAATTCCCTATACCCTTAAAAATCACCCTTTGTAGTTGAAAACGTGAAAAAGTAGCTCTTTGGATGCTTAAATGGCTTACGCTGCCTAAACCATACCAAATACACATAATTAGTGTACACAGAATTGAATATCTCAAAAAGCTCTACAAAAAAATCCCCGGCAGCATATGTTTATCTCTTACGCATAACTCACAATAACCATTTTTGTATTTCATTGATGCCAAGAAGATCCACACAAGTACGTGGATTCCTGTGCAAGCACAGCAGTACATGGCGGGTATTCTTTTACGGATAACTCACAATAACGAATTTTGTCTTTTACCTCACTTATGCCAAGAAGATCGAGATAAGTAGATTTCTGGACAACACCGGGTAATCAGCACGGGGAATCTTAAAAAATTACGATATACATTTATAATTATTTTTCATTTTACTTATTCTACTAATCATAACAAGTACATTCATTTATGTCTTTCAGCTCATTTATGCCAAAAAGATCGGGATGAGTAGATTCCCGGGCAACGCCGCGTAATCAGCACGGAATATCTAAAATTATAAATGCATAATTATTTTTCAATTTACTTATTTAAATAAACATAAAAGCACATTAATTTTCATTTATTTAGGCGTAGGAACGGGGCACGCCGTAGCGTAGTGGTTAAGGCACTGCGCTACAAGCCGGAAGGTCGAGGGTTCAAGTCCCGGTGGGGTCAGGATTTTTAAACTGACCAAAACTTTCTGGCGGCACTATGGCCCTGGTGTTGACTCAGCCTCTAACGGAAATGAGTACCAGACGCTTGTTCTGGGGTAAAGGCGGCCGTCAGGCAGGGCTGACAACCCGGCTGACATCAAGTGCCGATTGTCCAGAAAAAGTGGGAGCCTTAACCTCCCACTACCCTAAGGGCCTCCTGAGGCCTGTAGTGGGAATACTTTTAGGCGTAGCCGTGTATTAGCTAGTTACTTAATAAAAGCATCGTATGTGTGGTTCCGGACCTCCACTAAATTTACTACTTTGAAAATGGACCTCCCTGAAATGTAATTTCTGACCCCTGGTCTATACGAATACAAGTAACCCTTCGACATTGTGGAACAGGTTCCGCTCTCTTCGTATGACGATTTGTTTTATTACAACGTTGTTCGTCCTAACATTCCATGTTCCTAGGAACATGTCCCTGTGTTTGAGCCTTTGGCATGGGTTCCCTGAAGTAGTCCCCGCCCGGAGAACCGAATGGGGGACTATTTGACCTCCGGAAAATTTTACCCCAGTAGAACCCATGTCCGCATTTCTTGACGATGGGCAGGACATGTTGCGCGTATGGGGAATGAAAGACGTGCATGGAAACTTCTTGTAGGAAAGCCAGAAGGAAAACGCCCAGTTGGTAGACCAAGAATGAGGTGGGAGAACAACATTAACTATGATTTGAGGGAAGTAGATTATACAGGAAATGATTGGAAAGCATTAGCTCTGGATAGGGATGTATGGAGAGCTTATGTCCGCGCGGCCATGAACCTACGGGTTCGATAGTGCCAGTGAGTAAGTAAGTAAGTAAGTAAGTACAACGTTGTTCGTTAAACTGTGATTGAAATCTGAGCAATCTATTCTCAGAAAAGAACCTTGTCTTTCAAACATCAAACATCTTCTCAGATTGCATACATTTTGTGTCTTTTATGATTTTGTTTACAGAAGTAGTTATGTATGGATGTCAACTTTTTTCTGAGAAACGAAAATTACAAATACTTCAGAAATGAGCTTGTTTTCCAAACAAAAGAATACAACGAAGAACCATTATCCATAAATGCTCTTCTAGAAAGAAAAAAAAATACACTGTCAATAACATTCGTGTATGTAAATATTATTCTTAGAGGAAAATTATTTTTAATGTATACGAAAAAAGTAACTAGCTAATACCCGGCGTGCACTCTTACGCCTAAATAAATGAAAATTAATGTGCTTTTATATGTTTATTTAAATAAGTAAATTGAAAAATAATTATACATTCATAATTTAGATACCCCGTGCTGATTACCCGGCGTTGCCCGTGAATCTACTTATCCCAATCTTTTTGGCATAAGTGAGCTAAAATACAAAATTCGTTATTGTGAGTTATCCGTAAAAGAATACCCGCCATGTGCTGCTATGCTTGCACAGGAATCTACGTACTTGTCTCCATCTTCTTGGCATCAATGAAAGACAAAAGTGGTTTGTGTGAGTTATCCGTAAGAGGTAAACATATGCTGTCGCGGACTTTTTTTGTACAGCTTTTTAAGATATTAATTTTGTGTAAATTAATTTTGTGTATTTGTTATGGTTTAGGCAGCGTAAGCCATTCAAGCGAAAATGCTTACTTTTATAATATCTAGTGATTGGTGATTCTTGCACAACTATTAGACATAGAAACAATTTAAAATACTTTTATTCAATGCTCCAGGTCGTCATTTTCACATTTCGGGTGTTCTCTCCTAGCATTGGTGTAATTAAAACCGACTTCTGAGTTTGGGGCGCCTGGAAGGCGGGGTAACGGCTGTACCGTTGATATAATGGGTGAGGATTACGGTAGTGGTGCAGCAGGACAGTCCATACTTCTAAACTTATCTAAGGTGAATATGAATCATGATTGCGCCGTATGATGTTCGGGGACCGTTTGCGCTTTACAGTTTGCCGACATTTGCCATAAAAGTTATAAAAAAACCGAAAAGCTCACTCAGGAAACGTGTACCGAACGGGGATGGAACCCGCGCCCGCTGTGTGATAAGGCAGCACGCTAACTGGAGACTACAGCGGTGCACACAATTTAATATATATACCCATCCATAGTAATTCTGCCCGAAGGCAAGTCTTTCACTGCATTTATAGCATTTTCATGCTATGCTTTGCAGCTTTACTAGGCAATTATAGGTGTGGTAGCTTCCCGTTGCTTTCCACATCGGTGAAGGTAATGATGATAATGATAAGGTTGATGATGATGATGGCCGGATGATTTTCGGGGACCGTTGGACCCTAAGCTTCCTGACATTTTCTTACAGGTGAGGAAAAACCCCGAAAATATCTCACCCAGAAGCCTGTCCCGACCAGGAAACGAACCCGGGCCCGCTGCATGACAAGGCAGCATTCTACCACGAGATCACAGCGGTGGACATATATAATTACATAAGAAAAATAAATGCTTGGACGATATTTGGATCCTGACCTCTGGGTTGATGTTCCAGTGTGATATATAGGCCTATATAGTAAAGTAAAGTATTCCCACTACAGGCCTCAGGAGGCCCTTGGGGTAGTGGGAGGTTAAGGCTCCCACTATTTCTAGACATTCGGCACTTGATGTCAGCCGGGTTGTCAGCCCTGCGTGACGGCCGTCTTTACCCCAGAACAAGCGTCTGGTACTCATTTCCGTTACAGGCTGAGTCGACCCCAGGGCCATAGTGCCGCCAGAAGGTTTGGGTCAGTTTAAAAAACCTGACCCCACCGGGACTTGAACCCTCGACCTTCCAGCTTGTAGCGCAGTGCCTTAACCACTACGCTACGGCGTGCCCCCTTATGTATATCCAACCATCCATAGTAATTCTGCCCGAAGGCAGGTCCTTCGCTGCAATCATAACATTTTCACACCGGTGAAGGATGATGGCCATATGATTTCGGGGACCGTTTGGGCCTTAAAGTTTTCCTGACATTTGTCTTACAGGTGAGGAAAAACCCTGATAAAAACCTCACCCAGAAAAACTGTCCCGACCGGGGATCGAACCCGGGCCTGCTGCGTGACAAGGCAGCACGCTACCTCGAGACCACAGCGGTGGACATTATATATATATATATATATATATATAGCCTATTGAGGATTCCTTCGTTCAAAAAATTCCATTACCCTAGGTCAAATTTGAACAGGCAAAGTTGGGATAAAGATATTATAAAAATACAAAGTAATACCTGTTACTGAAGTAAAGAATTAGATTTTCTGGATATTATTTAACTTGTATCCTCATGTCGAGAACATACACAATTGTAATCTGTAATTGAGATATGTAATTTTTCCAGCTTACTTTCGGCAAATCCTGTTACAAGTAATTGAGTATTAAATCAGCTGGTTCCATTATTTTTAAATTATTAGAAATTTAAGACTATCGTCTTTAATATAGTTTGAGGCAAAACTAACTTATTCCATTTCCAGTTTTCTAATTTATTCCATAATTATAACCTCAAGGGAGCTCTTCAATTTCAAATGTCATCCCAAATTAGGAAACATTCCCCCATCTCTTAAACTCTGCGGTTACTTAATCGGTCAAATTGTTAACGAACTGAAGCGAAAGTCAGTGAACTGGAAAGTGCTTCCCTCTAGGATTATTCTGAATAACTGCATTAACAATTGTTATTGAGACCTGTTATAATGAAAGTTCGCCTGCAAACTTAGTCTCAGATACTAGGATGCTCTCTGCCGGCCAAAAATGAAATCATATTTCACTTAATTACGTAGTAGATTTCACGAGAACGCCTCTAGCGGGAGAGAGAGAAGTTACTAAGTTGAATTTTTAACGAGAACTTAATAAGTCATAATGACCTGAAGGTAATAATAATAACTGTTTCAATATAGAAGGTATTGGTGAAACCATCTTATGAAGTTTAAAGGGAGTTTGCAGGAAGTTTCTGCACCAGTGCATTCTAACACCTCAACAGCTAAATTACAGCATTACAACGGCTATTGGTAGTTGGAGGGGGGGGGTTACAACATTAACTATTTTAGTTTATGACTTATCCAGGAATTGTTTACATCTAGCCATTTTAATGGAACTGACTGTACTTGGAACCGTTCGTAGTATCGTTATCTTGCACATTACATTAGATGATGCAATGAAACAATTAATTCAACTTTGTTGTACAGAGTGATGAACCCCAAACAATGCACGCTGTAAACTCTGTAATGAAATCTTAAAATATTAACTTAACTACCAGATGTATCCGTCGACCCAACTAAATTAAATTTGGGTTTAAAACATTTCGTCAAGTGGTTAATAGTGTGTAGGTGTTACAGAAAAATGTTCCATCTTTTGCATTTCATACTTGAGTACCATATGAACTGCAGAAGATGGAACATGTTTCTGAAAGGCCTATATAATTTTAACTACTTGACGACTTTTTTCAAACAAAAATTTAATTTAGCTGCAACAACCAATATATATCAGACAGGCCTTACTTAATAACTCACTGGCACTATCGAACCCGTAGGTTCATGGCCGCGCGGACATAAGCTCTCCATACATCCCTATCCAGAGCTAATGCTTTCCAATCATTCCCTGCATAATCTACTTCCCTCAAATCATCGTTAATGTTGTTCTCCCACCTCATTCTTGGTCTACCAACTGGGCGTTTTCCCTCTGGCTTTCCTACAAGAAACGTCCATGCACGTCTTTCATTCCCCATACGCGCAACATGTCCTGCCCATCGCAGTCTACGAGACTTAACTGTTCTTATTATATGTGGCTTCCTATAAAGACCATGTAATTCACTGTTATCCAAGTCTTCTCCATTCACCTGTCTGTTCATCTCTCTTTGGTCCAAAAATGTTCTTAAGTACTTTATTCTCAAATACTTGTAATCTCCTTTCCTCCCTTAAAGTAAGAGTCCATGTTTCGCACCCATATAATATAACTGGTAGAATAATAGTTTTATATATTTTCAGTTTAACGTTTTTTGAAAGGAGTTGGGACATCAAGAGTCTCTGCAATGCATAATAGCACGCATTTCCAGAGTTGAGCCTATGTTTAATTTCTTTGTGCATCTCATTCCTATCTGTGATTATTGTTCCTAGGTATTTGAATTCAGCCACTTCCTCAAAATTTCCCTCATTTGTCATTAGCTGTCCATTTCCATTACATACTGAATTTCTACGTGTGACCATATATTTAGTTTTACTAATATTTACTTCCAGTCCTAATTTCTTAGTGTTACTCAATCCTTACATTTATAAATTTGCTATAATGTCTGTGTGTGTTCATAAATGCACAAATATGTTCATATACTTCAATGTTGCATACACAACACTCCACATGTTAAATCACTGCTATTAATCTAAACAGTAGAATTCCAGGTCACGTGTTATATATTGCACTACAATTTAATTAATTCCCTTTCAAATTCTTGTAACGTTACAACTATAAACCAATGCACAAATTGGGTTACCTCGCCACAAGAGTTACGTTGGCAGCCGTGAAATCGGTTAATTGCAATGTTTAATTTTAACTACTACAAAGTTCACGCTTTAATATCGAATCTTGTTTATAAATTATTCATATTTTGTCAATTTCAAATGAACATTCGATTTAAAAATAGCTTTCGAATTAAACTAGCGCTTCAGTGATCAAATAGCACCGACTGAATCAAAGTGGCTTTCATTTCCAATTTATCGAATTAACATCACGTGTAATTATTGTGTTACACAGACTTTATCAATCACAACACCAAAATAAAACTCTTCAAACGAGTAGAAGTCATATTATTTTTTTTTATATTTTATTCCACTGTTTTATTGCATAAAGGAAACTGCACTTTAGATCAGTGTTGGTGACGTAATGAAGAGCAAATTTCATTTACGCCAACATTTGTTTCATTTCATTTCATTACTAACTATCACTGGCACTATCGAACCCGAGGTTCATGTCCGAGCGTACATAACCTCTTCATACATCCCTATCCTGCGCCAATGTTTTCCAATCATTCCCTGTATAATCCACTTCTCTCAAATCATAGTTAGTATTATTCTCCCACCTCATTCTTGATTTACCCACTGCGCGTTTTCCCTATGGTTTTCCTACAAGAAGCTTCCATTCACTTATTCCATTCCCCATTAGTGCCACATGTCCTGCCCATTGTAGTCTACAGGACTTAACAGTTCTTATTATATCTGGCTTCCTATAAAGATCATGTAGTTCACTGTTATGTAGTCTTCTCCGTTCACCTGTCTGTTCATCTCTCTTTGACCTAAAAATGTTGTATATAACTTTATTCTCAAATAGGCCTACTCGTAATCTCCTTTCCTCTCTTAAAGTAAGAGTCCATGTTTCGCATCCATATACCTGGTGGAATAATAGTTATATATATTTTCAGTTTAACGTTTTTTGAAAGAAGTTGGGAAGTCAAGAGTCTCTGTAATGAATAATAACACGCATTTCCAGAATTGAGCCTATGTTTAATTTCCTTATGATTATTGTTCCTAGATATTTGAGTTCAGCCACTTCCTCAAGATTTGCCTCATTTGTCATTAGCTGTCCATTTCCATTATATAGGCCCTATGTATTTCTATGTGCGAACATATATTTAGTTTTATTGATATTTACTTCCAGTCCCAATTCCGTAGTGTTACTCAACAGCGTGTGCGTGTTTTCCCTTTAGTATCTCCTCGCTATCGCTCAATAGTACTACATCATCAGCATAAACTAACAGGTGAAAATGTTATACGCATGAAAAAATAACAATTAGGCCTACTTCACAAAAATAATCAAGACATAACGTAAAAAAAGTATATAAGCTTTTGTTATTGGTTAGGGGAAAAAATTACTGATAAAGCATATAAACATGTTCAGTTTCCTTTTGTCCTGCCATGCAAAATTTTGTTTTTATTTTGAACACGAATGAGCGGATTTTATTTTATTTTGTTGGCTAACGGCGAGCATAAAGGCCCTACTGCACATAGTTGAGAGGAAATAAAAAAGTAATAACAGAGCGATGGTGATCTATCTCCCCGGGGGACCCTGTATTACATGGCGATATGGTTTATCAGCAGCAGCGTGTGTGTGGAGTGAACAGGTGTATAGCCTGCAGGCACATTGACTGCAGATATTCCTGTCACTGCAGGCAACATGGCGATTACCACCAGTTTCAATACGCGTGGATCCGGACATTTCAAACTGCAAGATCCAGTATTACTGACGTTTCTGTTACTAAGTTTGACAGTTTCTAAACTATTTCTCCATAGCATCACATTCTCCCATATAATATCCAGATCTACATAAATTATAGCTGCTATAAGCTATCTGGATTAGTTATAGGCAGTGGCGGGTCCTGCTTAAACTCGCTGGAAGTTCACTATAGTACATTTAAAATTAGGTAATCAAATTAATAGATTTCCATGACTTGGATAAGGCCTTCGATCGAGTAAGCAGACAGAAATTATGGGAAATATTACGAATGAAAGGATATCCGCTGTGCCTTGTTGAAACAATAAAAAAATTATATGAAGACACAAATATAATTACAGATACCGGATTGAAAAGAATAGATACAATCAAAACAAATACTGGATTACGACAAGGATGTAGATTATCACCCACTTTGTTTAATATAGGCCTATATATATATATATATATATATATATATATAGACGATGTTTAAATTAATGCAAAGTTTTAGTGAATCCAAGAATAAGAATAGATAATAAAGTGTGCATAAATAATCTTCTATTTGCTGACGATGTAATCATAATACAGAAAAATGAAGACGACTTACAGAAATCAATGCATGCATTAAATGAAATATCTAAATTAAGTGATCTAAAGATTTCTGTAAGGAAAACGAAGACCATGGCTTTTAGAGGAAAAGATCCAGTGAGATCCAAAATTATTTTAGAAAATCAAAGTATAGAACAGGTGTCTAGTTTCAAATATTTGGGCTGTGATGTTGGCTACAATGTGGAAAGAGATATTGACTACAAAATAAATACATTTCAGACGGTGTGTGGAACAATACAGAGAACATTCAAAAATAAAATTAGAAAAGAAACCAGATAAAAATGTATAATGTTATGGCGGTTCCCACAATATTGTATGGGTGTGAAACTTGGGCTCCAATGAAAAAACAGAAGGATAGAATACAGACGGCGGAGATGAGGTTCCTAAGACAAGTAAAAGGATGTACAAGACTTGATAGAATAAGAAATGAGGATATAAGAGAAGAATTGAAAGTACAGTCTTTATTGGATAAGGTCACGAATTACAGACAGAAATGGATTGATCATATGGATGGAATGAGTAAGGAGAGATATCCATTGTTAGCAAGAAATTATCAAGCAAGAGGAAGAGGTGATGTTGGAAGACCTAGAAGACGTTGGGCTGATGCATTATGAAGCCGGAACGGGCAATTGCCTAATCCCTGGAGTGATGATGATGATGATGAAATTAATATATTTATTTTAGATTTATTTAACCTGGTGGAGTTAAGGTCATGTGGTCATCACTTCCACTCACCAGGACAAACATGTTACATTTCTTCTTCTTCTTCTTCTTCTTCCTTCCAAGTATTAGACCAAGGCCTGTTACGATCCTATAGAAAAAATTCCGTCCAGCGTTTCATAGGACGGCCCAGAGATCTTCGTCCTCTTGGTATATTATTATAAACAGCTTTGGGGAACCGATTTGAACTCATTGTTTCAAGATGGTGTTTCCAATTTAATTGGCACTGTTTAATATATTCCAAAATTGGTGTAGTCTTCAATTCTTCTAAGATATCGGTGTTCCTTTTCCGATCCCATCTGGTGTAACCCGCTGTTCTGCGCATGAATCTCATTTCACAAACCGTTATTCTGCTTTCATGTTGTCTTTTTAGTGTCCATGCTTCACTACTATAGGTCAACAATGTTCTAGCCAAAGTGTTATATAAACGTAATCTGGTATTTTTTTGTACAAGGGATGGTTTCATAACTTGATTAATAATTCCCAAACTTTTATTATAACTAGTAATTTTTTCAGGTTACATTTAAATACAAAAAAATACAATAATAGTACAAACTATACAATTAATTACCTGTCAAATTGAATAATAATGAAAATACTGTCTAATAATACAATAAAATTAAATACAATTAAAATTAAATTAATGGTACAATGAATACAGAAAGGAATAACAGCTCGAATCTACTATACGTAAAAAGAAAAGAAAGAAAAAATGTGAAGAAAATAATAGACTGAAATGATTTAATCTATCGCTTGCTATGTAAGACGTTAGGTAAATATATTAACAAATCTTAAAACTATTTTTATTAAATAATGAAAAAACAAATTATTAATTTTTAAAAAGTAATATTAGTGAGTTGTTTCTGTTAATAATTTTATTTTCAATTTGTTTCTGAAAGATTGTAAAGTTTGGCAGTCTCTGACATAGGGTGGAAGGGAATTCCATGTTCTAGCAAAGAAAATTGTAAAAGATTTCGAATAAAGGTAGTGTGATGAGGAGGGATATAAAGGACACTGCGCTCAAGGGATCGGGTATCTAATTTATGTGTATCAGAGAGTCTAGTGAAGCGGTGTGATAAATAATAAGGTAATGATGTGTGTAATATGTTATAGAGAAGGCGTAGGGAATGGATGGTTCTACGATCTTGTAGACGAAGCCATGACAATTGTTCCAGGGATGGTGTAAGTAAAGTGATCCCACAACAGGCCTCAGGAGACCCTTGGGGTAGTAGGAGGTTAAGGCTCCCACTTTTTCTAGACAATCGGCACTTTATGTCAGCCGGGTTGTCAGCCCTGCGTGACGGCCGCCTTTACCCCCAGAACAAGCGTCTGGTACTCATTTTCGTTAGAGGCTGAGTCGACTCCAGGGCCATAGTGCCGCCGGAAGGTTTGGGTCAGTTTAAAAATCCTGACCCCAACGGGACTTGAACCCTCGACCTTCCGGCTTGTAGCGCAGTGCCTTAACCACTAAGCTACGGCGTGCCCCCCAGGGATGGTGTAACGTGATCAAATCTGCGTATATCACAAATACTATCAGAATCACATTTTCTTCTGAGACAAAAAACAAGTTTCTTTTTTGTTGCTCAGAGTAATTTAATTAAAAACTCAAAGCGATTAATTGCATTACAAATATAATTCATCATCATCATCATAGTACATTCACGAATTTAGGCCATTTGTTGACCTGTTTCGGCCTCAAGAGAAACACCATCCAGAAGTCTTTTTGAGTGGACGTCCTGGTCTTCTTCTTCCTGCAGGTTGATATCTTAACATTTGTTTGGGTATTCTGTGATCTTCCATTCGATGAACATGTTGCATCCATCTTGACTTATAATCAGAAATTTTGTTTTCTAAAGATTCCATGTGTAATTCTTCTAAGATGTCTTCATTTTTTTGTGATCTAGTAGTGTGTATCCTGCAGTCCTCCGAAGATATCTCATTCCAGCAGATCTAAGTCTCTGTATATCCTTCTGTTTCAACGTCCATACTTCGCTACCATACAAAAGAGTTGGAAGAGCCAGTGTTTTATACACTTTCAGTCTTGAATGCTTTTGGACTAACTGTGGCTTGAAGATAGAATTTATTAACCCTAAAATTCTTAAAAATTTAGATATTTTTTGCATTTACATCCTTTTCTTCTTCATATGAGATATTGCATCCTAGATATGTAAAATTATTCACCTGCTCCAAAATTGTATTGTCCAGTACAATTTTACTTCTGACAGGATCTACACCTTGAAATGCCATAATTTTACAAATATAATTAATTATTTTAACTTACTTCTGTATGAATTATATCAAAAGGTCTTTCTGGAAATCTGAGCCACAAAAATAAGATAGGATTGGGTGGTAGCAGGGTTCCCTTTATGCTAGGACTAACGCCAAAGACAACATAGGATAAGACAAAGCCCATGCACCAAAATGAACTTGGATATATAAAATTCCTATATCGTAGGGAATAGAACACGTAATCAGAGTCGGAATATTTGATAACGCCAAGACGACATTTAAAAAAAATATATTTTGGCTTTACAACTCTAACATATATGTCTGTTGTTTTTACATAATAAATTAAATGTGTTTGAATAGTAAGAGAACCGACTGGCGAACTTCAAAAATGTTTTTGTTTTCATCTTATTGCTTTGAACCTTTTATCGCATATATTGTGTCCTTATAGAAGTGTTTTTGTGACGTTTGGTGTTTATAAGTGTTTTAGAATTATGATTTTTAAATCTAGTTTGTAATATTTTCTAAAACAAATGTTTCTTACGTTGCATTTTTAAATATTCTCCCGTGAAATTTGAGATTCAGAATATTTATGATTCCGCTAAATACGTTTTCTATGCAATAAAATCATAAAACGGACGATAATCCTTATTTTTAATTTTTTGAAAAAGGACACTTATCCACTCCTCATTTCCATCTCAATTTAAGAGAACACATGTGTCTTAGACAAGTAACTGCATAGCACTTTCAATTACAGTAATATAATGTACACAGCACCATAGGAAATGTTGAACTTCTGCGATAAGGCTCGCAGTTGCACACGCCGGTCGTTCAGAATTGCCGCCTCAATGCCTCTGACATTCTGCGGGATTGCTGCTGTTGTCGGCCGGCCGGAGCGTGGCGAATCACTAAGGTTCACGCGTCCCTCTTGGAAGAATGTGCACCATCTGGAGACATTGCTAGGGTCCATACAATCATCCCCATACACGCCACGCATGTCCCTGTGAATTTCACTGGGTTTATGCCCTTTGGCCCACAAAAATCGAACAACACTTCTCTGTTCCTCACAGGTGGACGACTGTAGCATGCGCGCCATCTTTGTTGCATAGTTCAAGCTTCTCTCGCAAGAGGTGCACCTGAGAAAAAACTACCATCTGTAGTGAAAACTTCAAACTATATCTCTGTGAAATTTCAACATTCTAGCTGCAACACCAAGGCAGAAAAAAATTATTGTGCGTTACTTTCCGATCCGCCCTCGTATTTGGGAGTCTAACCACAAAATTTAATTTTGATAGCATTAAAATTGCAACGTAAGGAGCATTTTAAGTTTTGGAAAAATCAAAAAATTGAAACAGTATAAGGACATATTAATATTTAAGTAATAATGCTCACCACACGTGCAAGGGTATTTAAAGTCTTACGTCACAGACTCAATTTTGCTCCTACATTACAAACATTTACATGAGAATGATCCTAAAGAATCGGAGTTATTAAAAGCAAATAAACAAAAAATGCATGTTTTGACATTTATTCAACATATTCACCATTCAGTGCTCTTAAAATAATAAAATTAAAAATGTAAGGAATATTATGAGTGAAAATCCTGGGAACCGCGTATCAACTCCCCGCACTGGGAGCTCTAATAGAATGCGCTCGCTCGTATAAATAAATTTATAAATGGAATCATACCTGCTTATAATGCAGTATCACACAGTACCAATACAAGCATCCGCTGGTTTCCATACTCACCTGCAACAAGGAAGAAATAACATTGTACATACTTGAAAATAAAACCAAATAGCATTTTACAATAACAAGGGCTGCAACAAAGGTAGCATCTGGTTGCGATAGCAGCGCCTGTAGCAGAATAATAATAAATACCTACTACACATACAGGTAATCGTTCATTGAGCTTTATTTCTAACCTGTAAATAGCGATAAAGTTCTTCTCTCTGGAAAGTGGACTGTATTTTAGGAAATGCTGTGACACAAATAATTACACATCTGAAGATAAGACTATATTTAAACAAGTAATAATACATTAAGGTTGCACGTGCTCAAGTCTTGTTCAGTAAGTTTACCACGTGCTCCCGTCGCTTTCAGTTCTCTCACAAAGTACTTACACAGAGCGTCACTCTTCTAATTCACTTAATAATGCTTATAATGTGTGGCTATTGATTTCAGCCTTAATTTATCACTCACAGTTATTTATGTGCTCGGGCAGAGGCTTAAACACTATGTGCAGAGGCGCACCACTAAACACGTCCGCTATCTGCGAGACGCACACACACACGACCGCTCGCTAGGAGCTCCACAAGCACAAGGGAGAGTGCGTACGCCACGAGGTTCAAACCACGAGAGGACTCAGGTTGGCCAACATTGACAACTCCCGCCAACCACTCAAGGCAGCCAACCTGAGGCGTCAACATGCTCCCCCCTTTGAGAGATCTCACGATTTAACACATCGGTGAATCTCTCAACACAACTGGGTAAGGGAACAAGTTTCACAATTGCTCGTCGAAATAATCCAGTTTTAGTCTTAAGGGTGACCACTCGCACCACACCATCGATCCCAGGGTGAAGCTGTTGGATCACACCAGTCTTCCATACCAGAGGTGGTAAGTTGTCGTCCCGAAGGATCACAAGATCACCGACAGCTGGGCACCATCTTCCGGCAGACAGCCATTTCCTCCTTTGCTGAAGCGACTGCAGGTATTGTCTGGACCACTGTTGCCAGAAAGACCTGTAGAGAGCCTGAACTACCTTCCACCTTGTATCGTAGGAAAGGGGACAGTTGCCTATATCGGGAGGGATAGTGCTAGTTAATAGTCTACCGACCAGGAAGTGACTGGGAGTTAGGTACATTTCTTCATGGGATTCACTGGGAGTGCAGATAGGTCTAGAATTTAGTACAGACTCGATCTGACACAACAAAGTACACAATTCTTCAAAACTAAGAATAGTTTTGCCTATAGTCCTTTTCATAAGGGATTTAACCGATTTTATTCCTGCCTCCCAAAGTCCACCAAAATGGGGACTAGAAGGAGGAATAAATCTCCATTCAATATTCATATTTGCTATGTTCTCGGTAGATAGCATTCGCATGATTCTTGACAAAATTCAATAACTCGTTATTGGCACCCACAAAATTTGAACCATTATCACTCAATATGAGACAAGGGCGTCCTCTGCGGGCAACAAATCTATAGAGGGCAGCAATAAAGTCCTTAGTAGTAAGGCTCCTGACAACTTCTAAATGGATAGCCCTTAGTTACTAAACATACAAAAAGTGCTATGTAAGCCTTGAATTTCACCTTAGATCTTGGGTTGTCTCCCTTTATTACAATTGGACCCCCGTAGTCCAAACCTACCTTAACAAGGGAAGACTTTGCTCTACTCTATACTCAGGAAGTGGTCCCATCATCTGACTAGTTTGAGGTGTTTTACTCTGAAACATTTGTAGCAGGACCTAATTACCCCACGAATAGTATTTCTACCACGAGGTATCCAATAACGGGTGCGCAGTGAACACAGAACTGCTTGAGCACCGGAGTGAAGTAACATCTCATGTTCATGCTTCACTAACAGTTTAGTCACAACATTTTTAGCTGGTAATATTATTGGATGCTTCTCATCAAATGTCAACTGAGAATTCTCAAGACGGCCACCAACTCTGAGAAGTCCATTTTTATCCAGGAATGGGTTGAGTGATCTCAAGTCACTTGAAGAATCTACTTGTTTCTTGGAAGTTAAATCGTGGATTTCCCTTTTGTATTCAACGGCTTGAATGCGATTCACCACCATTAGTTAAGTTTGTTTCAATTCGATTGAAGACAAGGAACCGGAATATAATTTGTCTCTATTACGAGTATTATGGATGAATCTCAGCACATATCCATATACGCGTTTCAGTTTGAGAAATGAAGAGTACTTCTCAAATTCAGGAGCTTGTACCTTAGACATCAGTACCCGAATTTGTGTCTTCAATTCTGAGTCCACTCTAGTTGGCGATTCACTGTCAATGAAATCAATATAAGTCGGAGCGACTTCATGGAGCCATTCAGGTCCCTTCCACCACACATTCAAAGATGACAATTCTGAAGGACTGACACCTCTTGATAAATGATCAGCAGGATTACACAGCGTAGATACGTGTCTCCATTCTGAGCTTCTAGTTAGAGACTGTATTTCGGAAACTCTGTTTGCAACGAAGGTTTTCCAAGTAGATGGGGTTTTTTGTAACCAACACAGGACGATTGTACTGTCAGTCCAATAATACGTAGCAAATGGTACAGAAAGTTTTAACCACTCAATGACCTTGGACATCAAATTAGCAAGTAACAACGCGGCGCAGAGTTCCAAACGAGCAATAGTCTGTTGCTTCAATGGTGCAACTCTGGATTTAGAACACAACAAATGCACTGATACTTGATTGTTTTGCGATACATTACGAATATAAATACAGGCGCCGTATGCAGATTCTGAAGCATCACAGAAGCCATGTATTTCCACACATTTTGCATTAACATAGGGCATTACATTTCTAGGAACACGAATATTATTTAACACACACAACTCATTACAGATTTCCAACCAACGTTGCACTATAGAAGAAGATTGTTCCAATAGCTCATCCCATTCTACCTTTAACTGCCAAAGAGCTTGGATGATGAGTTTACATTTCACTACCACACACCCTAAGAGACCAAGAGGATCAAATATTGAAGCTACAGTGGAAAGAATGTTTCTCTTGGTGATCCTTCCTTGATCTGGATTGATCTTGATCTGAATTTGGAATTCATCAGAAGAGGGATGCCAAATGATACCTAAAGTTTTGACTGCTTCCTCCTTAGTAAGATTACAAGGGGTTAGAGTTTCTCTGTCTTCTTCTGGAACATTAACAAGAGCGTCTGGACAATTTGACTTCCATTTTCTTAAATGAAATTGGGCACTATCTAGCACAGAAGACACTTTACCTTGTAATTCTTGTGCACTTTCCACGGTATCCGAACCACAAATGAAATCGTCCATATAAAAACACAGACTGTATGGCATCCAGAAGCGATAGGATGTGATTCCTTACATTGCTTAGATAATTCAAGCAAACATCTTGTTGCTAGAAACGACGCTGGAGCAGTGCCATAGGTCACGGTAGTAAGACGATACTCCCTTAAAGCCTCATCAGGTGACTCACGCCAGACGATGCGTTGCAAGTCCCTGTCGTCGGGGTGCACCAATATGCAACGATACATTTTAGCTATGTCGGCAGATAGCGCAACCTGATAAGTACGAAACCTCATGACAGTAGACAACAGTTCTGGTTGTATAGACGGTCCAACCATGAGCGTAGCATTCAAGGAAACTCCATTAGAAGATTCGCAACTTCCATCGAAAACAACTCGTAATTTGGTCGTTGTACTAGACTCTTTAATTACGCAATGATGCGGTAAGTAGAACGTACTCTTGTTTCCTTCTACGGGAGGTGCAAGCTCCATGTGTCCCAGATCGCTGTATTCTCTCATAAATCCGACATAGTGTTCCTTTAATTGATAATGTTTATCAAGCTTACTCTCAATGTGCTTAAATCTCTTAATAGCAGTATGCTTAGATTCAGCGACCGAAGGAACATCAAGACGTATAGGTAACTTCACAATAAAACGACCAGATTCATCTCTTTGGATGTTTTCAACGAAATGTTGTTCACACGCTTTCTCTTCCGGACTAAGAACAGGGTTTTGCAGTTCGTCTAGCTGCCAGAACCTTTCCAGTTTTTTATCCAGAGAATCAAGTTTCACAAAATTTACCGAACGATGATCTACTCTTTTCTTAATACAAAGTTCAGGAAAGGCACCTGAAAATATGTAACCAAACTCTGTTTTGATCAACGTGGGGTATCCCTTCCTTCTCAAAGTCTCAGAACAAACAATATCATGGTACACGTCTGCGCCGAGAAGAAGTTCAATCGTAGCAGGTTTATTAAAGTTTGGATCACTCAACACAATGTTAGATGGAATATTCCAGTTTGAATGATCAATCTCGGTGGCAGGACATTGAGATGTGATATTCTCTACGACAGCACAATTCAAGTTCAACCTATAGTTAGACACTCGGGACAACAATTGCACCTTACAAGTAAGACTGACTGGAGAGACATCTGAGTCTCCAATACCCACAATAGGAAGTTTGCACGATTGGGTTGCAAGACCTAACTTGCTCAACAGATTTGTAGTCATAAAAGATAACTGGCTGGCAGAGTCCAGTAACGCTCTAACCTTAACTAACCGCCCTACTTTATCTTTCACATTAACACAGGCAGTGCTAAGAAGTACGTTTGAGCCTAGCCCGGAGGTTATCTTCATAGCAGTGGGAGACACAATAGCTGGATGCTCAACATTAGGCTTTCTTTCAAAATGTATTAAAGTATTGTGTTTGCGTTGACATTTGGAACAAGGTTTCTCTTTACAAAATCTCGCTGTATGCCCCTTTGAAAAGCAATTATAACATAATCTAATCTGACCAACTAAATGTACTCTATCATCTACAGTTAATTGGTTGAATTCCTCACAATCTGTTAAATTATGTTTATTTGATTTGCAATTATGGCAATATCTCGATTTGCTGTCATTAACAATATGGAAAGATTTGACTTTAGGCTTTACATCTAGTTTCTCATTCACTACAATGCTTTTACATTCACTGAGCTCCAAAGTTTGAGCCTTTCTCTCCAAAAATTCCATAAACTCGACTAAGCTAGGGATATCCGTAGCACCATGTTTAGCTTCCCACTCTGACCTATGAATACCTTTCATTTTACTCGATATAATTTCCTGCAACATTAGATCTGATAACAGAACATCACTCTGAAGATTCTCTATGGCATTAATATTGCCTTTTACTTGGTTAAGTACTTTCCTATACTCTGCAGCAGTACCTGTACTACAAGAAGGTAAGCTGAGTAAGCACTTAACATGCTGAGACAATATCATGCGTCTGTTGTCGTACCTTTGCTGAATTAACTTCCAGGCGGTACCAAAATTGCCTTCAGTTATCGCTAAATTACTGAGTAATTGCCTAGGTTCGCCTTCAAGTGACGATAATAAATAATGAAGCCTTTGAACATTATCTAAGTTGGTATTGTTAATCACCAGGGACTCAAAGGTATTCTTAAATGAGAGGTATTCAGTCAATTCTCCTTGGAAATGGGGAATCTGAATAGCCGGTAACTTAAAACTACAACTCGATCTACTGGATGCACGTGACTCATCAAAACCATGACTATCTGTAGGTTTTTGAAGACTTTCTATTAAATCCTGCACCTTGCCACACAACTCATAATATTCATTTTCAAAATCCTCATGATCCCTTGCATGATCCTGACCTGGATTTGGATCTACTTCAAGCTCTAAGAAATTCCTAACTGCCTCAAACTGTTCCCAAATATCTCCTAGCTTACTTTGTCTAGCTACTAGGGTGTTTAGGGAAATGGTTTCACTATTGATATAATTTTCCAAATTAGTAAGGCTTCTTTTAAGAATGCCTCGCTTTTGGATAGCCTTTGCCTCACTTTCAAATGACATTTTGATAAATAAATTACCGAACACTATAACACAAAATATTTTATAAAATAATTAAAATATATATATAAATCACACAAATAATATGGAAATTTGAAATATCATGTCAGCCCGGAGGACCAAAAATATGTAGCAGAATACTAATAAATACCTACTACACATACAGGTAATCGTTCACTGAGCTTTATTTCTAACCTGTAAATAGCGATAAAGTTCTTCTCTCTGGAAAGTGGACTGTATTTTAGGAAATGCTGTGACACAAATAATTACACATATGAAGATAAGACTATATTTAAACAAGTAATAATACATTAAGGTTGCACGTGCTCAAGTCTTGTTCAGTAAGTTTACCACGTGCTCTCGTCGCTTTCAGTTCTCTCACAAAGTACTTACACAGAGCGTCACTCTTCTAATTCACTTAATAATGCTTATAAGTGTGGCTATTGATTTCAGCCTTAATTTATCACTCACAGTTATTTTATGTGCTCGGGCAGAGGCTTAAACACTATGTGCAGAGGCGCACCACTAAACACGTCGCCATCTGCGAGACACACACACACACGACCGCTCGCTAGGAGCTCCACAAGCACAAGGAAGCGTGCGTACGCCACGAGGTTCAAACCACGAGAGGACTCAGGTTGGCCAACATTGACAACTCCCGACAACCACTCAAGGCAGCCAACCTGAGGCGTCAACAGCGCCATCAAAAATATTAGCATGCTTCACTCGAATCACTGCAACCAACTTCTCTCCTGTTTATTTTTTACATCAAATGAAGTGGGATTTCAGAGTTCTGTTATAAACGCGTTACCTGTTAGAGCGAAGCATACATTATGTCATATTTTTCATTACCTTTCGTAACATTTTATTCAACGCTATTACATTTATTATCAGAGAATTTTCATTTTTATTTTCATATTAAATAAGTTAGAGCTTTTTTAAGGGATGCGGTTACAATAATTTCATTTCAGAATTCCATAGCATCTTATTTGAAAAAAACATTGATACTGTAGTTTCAAACATTTTATAGTCATGATCATATTTAAGGTGACAATTTAACTCGCGCCCCAAATGGCAGTCAGTGACCAATCATATTTCAATGATTTTTTATTTACAACCAATCGCACTCGTGTTTCGCCTAAAATTTATCAACTAAAGTTTATCATAAGAATGAAAGCACCTCCTTTTTTTTAACATTCTGAATTGGTCATAACATTATCTTGCCGTGACTGACACTGAAAGAAATACGGCTACCAGATTGTATATATAGTGCATGAATGTCAGCAGAAAGCGCATGCGAGAGATAATATCAAAACATTTGAAACAATTGACTATACCACAAAAAAAAAAACGACTGTTTGCATTTTCTTAAACGAATTATTTTCCAGGAAATGACGTTGCAGAAAAATATAATTGACATATTTACATCATAGGACATCAAATTAATTAATACCTATAACGTTGGTCATAAATTTCTCCACTAGGGTGCATTCTTACAACATTTGCGATCCTTTGGTAATAAATAATATTATGATCTGTTTGCAGTGATGAACAAAGGAAGGAAATGAAGCGTAGCAATCGTTTCTCATTTGTTTTCAAACATCGCCGTTTACATTAAATATATAAATATTTTAAAATAAGTATATTTAAATAATGATTTGTGAGTAAACAGCTTAATTTTATTCGTTAAATAGTCCTAACAAATGCCACTCTTGATTTCCAAATTATCTAGATAAACTCACGAATCACTCATCGTTAGGGCGATGGGTGAAAAATTGACGATTTGAGATGAAAATTGGCATAATTTATTTTTTGTACTAAAAATAACCTTTACCCTAATGTAGATGTTGGCAAAGTTTCAGAGGCCTATGACGCTTCTAAGTGCCCTAAATTACGGAGAGTTAAAAGGATGAGCCAGTTAAATACCACCTGCATGCAAATCTTTAAACTTGTTTTTCCACACTTTTATTTTCACTGCATTTTTGTACATTCAAAATTGAATGTAATTAACCCTTAAATTGACAACACACTTATTTATCGTATCAGTTATTTAAATGTGGCGGACCGCAGTGAAAACGAAGTGGTGAGTAACTGTTATATTAGGTAAATTGTGAAATTCTACAAACAATAAGTAATCTTTTCTTGTCAGTTTTCATCTGTTTTTATTATAATTATTAAATTAATGAAACCATTTTGAATTTAAGGGTTAAGAAATTTTGTCCTAGAAGGTTCAAATGTTTAGTGCATATCACAAAAAACAATGGGTAACAAAGTAGTGCATGGGTTTCATGATTGAAGTAGTATTTTAAGAAGTAAAAAATAAAATGTATGCAATTTCTTTTTTTTAATTCCACTCATGAGCTAAAATATTATTTTTTCTCCCTTTGTATTCACGTTATACGAATTGTATTGCATGATGTTTTTCTGAATAATTTAGGGGTCTTCTAGAAAAAATCAGACATCTTACAAAAAAATTGTGGAACCCATTTAATTATAATATATACATTTTTTTAATATAATATTTAATAACTCATAAAATAAATGTCTCACAAGAATGACACTTAAACACATCATTATGTATCATGCAGTGAATGTTTGTACAAAATATCTAGTCTCTAGCTCAAAACATGTAGCAAATAGAAATTTCACCTATCACCCCCCCTTAAACGCATTTATCAAATTATCTCCTATAAAATGCAGCAAAGGAATTTAATGCTAATGTTATTTTTCATACCAAATTTAATTCTGAACCAATTATATGACATTTCAAAATATTTGTGTTGTAGTAATTTAGTTACACTTGTTTTTGCATAGAGGTCATTTGAGTGGTCCGTGGTCAGCGTTCCGCCTCATATTGACATCTAGGAAACCAAGGTAGTGCTAGGACGGGAATATTCGGTAAATTTTGCTTAGAGACTTTTCATTCAGGCTTATGGATTTTTTACGAGCCTGAAAATGTTCAGACTCGGGACGGACGGCTTAAAGTCCCTCCCGGATGACTTGCTCCTTGGATTTTTCCATCCTAAAAAATCCATCGATCCCGACCGGGTTTGAACCCGCGACCATCGGGAGTAGAGGCAATGAGCAGTCCACCGCTACAGAAAAAAAAAAACACTTTTCCCTTCTATAAACTAACTGCATTCATTCATCAGTTGAAGTTTGTTTCATTTTCTATAGCAATTATTAATCCATAAAATAAGTGTTTAAAACCTTTTAGTTATTACTTCTTGTTCTTCTTCTTCTTCTTCTTCTTCGGCTTTCCCCCACTTATAGGTTTGCCGTCTTCAGTTTCCATTTATCTCTATCATTCCAATCTCCCTCTTCCAAATTCCTATCATCCATTACAGTTCTCGCGTAGGTTTTCCATTTCCATCTTGGTCTGCCATGTTTAGTTCTTCCAGGGGTGACCATTGGTATATACTTTTTGGTCATCTTTCATTTTCCATTCTTCGTACATGGCCATACCATTTAAGCGTTTGATTTTCAATCCTCTTAACAACAGATGTGGTCACATTCATTTCTCTCCAAAGGAATTCATTTCTTATTTTATCCTGTCTTGTTTTTTTGGAGGCTTCTTCTAAAATAATCAAATTCAACTGTTCTAATGTTATTCTTTTGTAATTCCGTCAAAGACCAAGTTTCAGTTTCAAATGACAAAATATTCTGTATTATGCTTTTATAAATTTTGATTTTAGTTTCCTTTGTAATATTTTTGTTCCAAAATATTCCATGTAATGTCTTAGCTGCATTTTAGTTATTACCAACATACGAATCAATGCACGACTGTCAAATTAAATCGAACAAACTACTAATATAAATAGAGTTGTACGATATAGGAATTACAATATCGAGAGGTCTCGTGTCAAGTAAGCAGCTTAGATATGACCGCGTACTCGATTTGTAACTGGAGGACACGAGATTAAAGCGAGAGGATAAGTACATAAATACAAAGAATATACATGTATGTTTGTGAATTTAAATTCAAAAAAATCGTTGGAAGTATTAAAATTGATATTTTAAATGGACGGGGATTGTCTTCAAGTTATCAATTCCTAAATTTTAAGCTTAATTGACACTCTGAATGAGAGAGAGAGAGAGAGAGAGAGAGAGAGAGAGAGAGAGAGAGAGAGAGAGAGATAGATAGAGATAGAGATAGAGGTAGATAGATAGAGAGATAGAGAGAGAGAGAGAGAGAGATAGAGAGAGATAGAGAGAGATAGATAGAGATAGAGAGAGATAGAGAGAGATATAGAGAGATAGAGAGAGAGAGATACAGAGAGAGAGATAGAGATATAGAGAGATAGATAGAGATAGAGAGAGAGATAGAGAGATAGATAGATAGAGAGAGAGATAGAGATAGAGAGATAGATACAGATAGAGAGATAGATAGATAGAGAGATAGAGAGAGATAGATAGAGAGATAGATAGAGAGATAGAGAGAGATAGAGAGATAGAGATATAGAGAGATAGATAGAGATAGAGAGAGATAGAGATATAGAGAGATAGATAGAGATAGAGAGATAGATAGATAGAGAGATAGATAGATAGAGATAGATAGAGAGATAGATAGAGAGAGATAGAGAGAGAGAGGTGGGGGGTAGAGAGGAAGATGCAGTGGGAGTGATAGAATTTTTTTTTCATGACACAGGAAAAATTATATTTGTGTAGCAATCAACTTAAAAGATTTAACGCATTACAAATTAAGTGAAACATTCCATATGCGATTTTTTTATTAATTCGAAGTGATAAAAATTGGAATAGCCTGTAACACACTTATGAATGTACAACAACAATTTGCACTTGTGGGGGTAAAAATCAATAAATGGACGAACTAAATTAGGAAGATTAAATACAGTTAGATGAACGTGTTAATATGTTACCACTGCGTGCAGTCATTTGTTAAAACAAGAGAAGCTCATTTCGTTAAATAAACACGTGTTCATTTTTTTACCTATTGCAACAAAGTACAAATCACTGAACAAGTTACCTCATTCAGCATTTGTATTCGTTGACACTTGTATTCTTTAGGTGCCGGGTGCAAATCACGGTGATAATAATAATAATAATAATAATTTTATTTATATACAGAATTTAAATGTTTACACATCTTTCTGTGCCTAAAGATTTATTTTTCTTCTCCACTCGTCTCTCTCCATCCAATCCATGTCCTCCAGTCCCCTTGCTCTCATTCCAGTTCTTATGTCTTGCATCCACGAGTTTCGAGGTCTTCCTCTCCTCCTTCTTCCAGGTGGATACCATTCCAATGTTTTCCTGAGTAATCTTTCTTCTTGCATTCGTCGTACATGCCATTCTTCTTTTAACATTAATTCCATTTTCAATTTGTTCTTGCGATATTATACGATTATGTAGTACTATTGGCCGATAGCGAGGATATACTAAAGGCCAACACACACGCACGGACTATTGAGTAACACTAAGAAATTAGGACTGGAAGTAAATATCAATAAAACTAAATATATGCTCACACGTAGAAATATATTATATAATGGAAATTGACAGCTAATGACAAATGAGGGAAATTTTGAGGAAGTGGCTGAATTCAAATACCTAGGAACAATAATCACAAATAGGAATGAGATGCACAAGAAAATTCAACATAGGCTAAATTCTGGAAATGCGTGTTATTATGCATTACAGAGACTCTTGACTTCCCAACTCCTTTCAAAAAACGTTAAACTGAAAATATATAAAACTATTATTCTACCAGTTATATTATATGGATGCGAAACATGGACTCTTACTTTAAGGCAGGAAAGGAGATTACAAGTATTTGAGAATAAAGTACTTAAGAAAATTTTTGGACCACAGAGAGATGAACAGACAGGTGAATGGAGAAGACTTCATTAACAGTGAAGTTAGATGGTCTTTATAGGAAGCCAGATATAATAAGAACAGTTAAGTCTCGTAGACTGCGATGGGCAGGACATGTGGCACGAATGGGGAATGAAAGACGTGTATGGAAGCTTCTTGTAGGAAAGCCAGTACGAAAACGCTCAGTTGGAAGACCAAGAATGAGGTGGGAGAATAACATTAACTATGATTCGAGGGAGGGGGCACGCCGTAGCGTAGTGGTTAAGGCACTGAGCTACAAGCCGGAGAGTCAAGGGTTCAAGTCCCGTTGGGGTCAGGATTTTTAAACTGACCCAAAGCCCTCTGGCGGCACTATGACCCTGGGGTCGACTCAGCCTCTAACGGAAATGAGTACCAGACGCTTGTTCTGGGGGTAAAGGCGGCCGTCACGCAGGGCTGACAACCCGGCTGACATAAAGTGCCGATTGTCTAGAAAAAGTGGGAGAATTAACCTCCTATTACCCCAAGGGCCTCCTGAGGCCTGTTGTGGGATCACTTTACTTTATGATTCGAGGGAAGTAGATTATACAGGAAATGATTGGAAAGCATTAGCTCAGGATAGGGATGTAGGAAGAGGTTATTTCCGCACGGCCATGAACCTAAGGGTTCGATAGTTCCAGTGAATTAGTAAGTAAGTAAGTATGTTAGATGTTTTATGATTTTGTTAAAATTATCGTCGAATAAGAAGGTAAGTCATATTCTTTGCTGACTCCTTTATGAATTAGCATATGTTCATAAATTTTATTACTTGATGTTGGAAGTAGAATGAAAGCTATGGATAGTTTGGTTTTTATAATATCAATATGATTAAAGTCAATAAACATAGAAATCATAAAGAAAAACACAGAAAATTTGAAACACACAGCCTATCGAATACACGTAATATGATCCCATGTGTTGAAATGAAGGCTTTATGACAAATTCGCATATCAACTGCCACATAAACCAGCGAGAGTGGCTGGGAGCAAGAATGATATATGGAAAACCTAGCAATTAAATAAAGATACCTAAACAAGAATATATAAAACAGTGATACGATCATGCCTTCAAAACAAGAGCAGTTACTGCTAAAACAAAACAAACTTTAGAAACAAATGAATATTCTGAGGAGGACTCTACGTACGTCAAGGAAAGATCTAATTAGAAATTAAGAAATAAGAAGACAGCTGAATATTCAGACAATAGGTGAATGGGTGGAAAAATAATACCTTAATTGAATCAACAGAAATTCTGCTTGACAGCACGTCGACACTCGATCCCATCAGCGCACTGTCCTTTATATCCCTCCTCATCACACTGTGTATTATTCATTATCTTTTACAGTCTAACTTGCCAAAACATGGAATTCCCTTCCGCCCTATGTCAGAGACTGTCAAACTATAACATCCTTCAAAAACAAACTAAAGAATTATTTAATAACAAACTAACTTATACACCTCAGTGATAGTATTCTTTTAACAATTAATACATTTAATTATTTATGAAAATAATATTAAGATTAACAAATATTTTTATTTCTTTCAATAGTGTTTAATCGTAAAATTAATTTTATGTCATTATTTTTCTTAGTTTTTTATATACATTAGACAGGGACAATTTAATATGTCTTGCTTGTATACATTTTATTATTAGTTTTAGTCTTAATTTTAACTAACATTAACTAGTTGTATTATAGATTGTAATATAATAGATATTATCTTATTGATCAAATCTTCATTCAGTATTTAATAATCATCATCCAGGGATTAAGCCTGTTTGCTCGTTCCGGTTTCATGAAAGCTAGAATTGTTAAAATTGTTCAGACCATCTTCTGTGTGGGCGTCCAACATTTCTCCTTCCGTGCGTTTTATAATTTAGCAATAATTTTGGAAATCTTTCTTCTGGCATTCTATTAATGTGTTCTTTCCAGTCGTTCCTATATTTAATTATTCGGTCTGTAAGTTTGAAAATATTTAGTTCCTTTCTTATATCTTCATTTCTTATCTTATCCAGCAGAGTATATCCTGCTATATTTCTTAAAAATTGCATCTCAGCTGCTTCCAATCTTTGTTCTTGTCTTTTAGTGATCGTCCAACATTGTTTTTAATATTAGAGCTAATTGCGATTGTTATATTCTGATGTAATATATGTTTGCCCTGATGAGTGGAAAAGAAGGTCACATGACCTTAACTCCACCAGGCTAAATAAATAAATAAACAGAATAAATATAAATAAATAAATACATTATCAAATATAAAATTGTACATATAGCAAGAGGTAAGTCTCCAGAGGATGGAAGAAGGAGATGGGAGGACTCTTAAACAGATCATATATCTAAAACAAAGAGAACAATAACAAACAGAAGACAAAGAACTGCCACATCATTTCATGACTCTTATTTCTTAAGAATAACTAAGATCCTGCAGGTCACTTTAATTTTCACTCTTATGTGATCGTCATCTATGAATTGGGTATACGGATATCAAACCACATAAATAACTTCATTGTCTATTATCTTCTTCTTCTTCTTCACGGTTTAGGCATATTTACTAGCCTGTTCCGGCTCCAAATTGCTGCTCTTTCCATATTTTCCTTGGTCTTCCCAAATTTCTTCCTCGTAGTGAATAGTTGTATGCTGCTTTTGGTATTCTATTCTCAGTCATCCTTGCCAAGTGTTTTTTCCAGTTTGTTCTGTATTTCTCTACTGTTGTGTTAAATTCCTCTACTTTTAGTTGTTGTCTTATTTCTGTGTTATGTTTTTTGTCTGTTCTTTGATATCTTGCTGTTGGTCTGAGGAATCTCATTTCAGCAGCTTATATCCTGGCAGATTGTTGTGTTGTCACTGTCCATGTTTCGGATCCATAAGTAATAATAGGCACTGCCATTGTCTTGTAGGCCCTATAATTTCATTATAGAGTCGTTCCTGGCTTTATTTTTCAAAGTTCTTTTTAGTGTTCCTGTTATATAGTTAAACTTATTTAGTTTGTTATTTATATCTGTTTCCGCTGTGTATGATATTTCGCAACCTGGGAAGTTATATCTTACCACTTGTTCTATCGGTTTATTTTCTATATATTATCTTTCTGTCCGAACTGGATGAGCGCCCTTGAAGGCCATTGTTTTTTATTTTTCTGATGATATTTCCATGTTGTATTTTTTGATATTTCATTTAGTTTATATAGCATTATTTGTAGTTCGTCTTCTGTTTTTGCTATTAAAATCTGGTCATCTGCAAAGGCTACTGTTTTTATTACTATATTTCCTAAGTTAATTCCCCCAGTCGTCATTTGCTTCCATGATCTTATCATGTCGTCGAAATAAATGTTAAAAAGTGTGGTTGATAGTGGACAACCTTGTCTAACTCCTCCTGTTATATGTATTGGTTCCTTTTGATTTATTTTTATTTTTGTTTTCTCATACATTTTCTTAATTACTGCTATCAAGTGTAGTGGAATTACTATTTCACTTAATATCTTCACAACCCAATATATTAGACTGTGTTAATAAAATAAGTCGTTCAGCTTGTGTATTTCGAAACTTGTCAGGTGTTGACAGCCCCAATATGACTCATATCGATACCTTAAGCGCCATTAGGGCGATCCTAACATAAACAAACGGTAATTGTATCCTTTCTCCATTCACTCCACAATTACTGTCACTCTGACTGGAAGCACGTGTGAAATATATAAGACATGTGATCGTTGAATGGGGTATATTACAAGAAATCAAGTGAGCTTCTTCTCTGAATTTGTGAAATATATATAAAATAATTGTTTTGTTTTTCACTAGTCATAGGTTTGCCAGACTTGTCTTTTAAAAATTTAGATGGCAACACAGCAACAGAAGACTCTACACTTTCAGCCATTTTGTTGCATCAGAATCAACTGAAGCATGACCCAAATGCATCACCCATATGTAATAAACTATTTTAAGTTGTAATTATTGATTAGGTGTGTCTTAGAATATCTTCTATGTTTTGAATATTGTTATTTTCATTCACAAGAATAACAAGTATATTCAGAGGACATATTTTAAATTTAATGAAGGGAACTACTTTTTCGCGTACTTACTGCTTCTGCATCGTATTTCAGTGTCCATAACCAATGAAAATGTCGCTCAATATCTCACTGCGAGGTCACGAAACTTCAAGCAACCGCCACTAATTAGAAAGATAGCAACTGTTACACTAGACTTCATTTCTGTGGAGTAAGACACAAATATTATAAATAACATCATCAATAATAGGTCTTCCTGGGTCTCTTCGTCCTGTGGGTCTGTAGTTGAATAGCAGCAGAGGTAGTCTATTGTTTGGCACTCTAAGGAGGTGTTCATGCCAATTATTATGGTATATTTCGATGGTTTCAGATATTACTGGTGTGTTGAGAGCTTTGCAGGGAATAATATATATACAAACACAATAGCTATCTGTCTTCGGGTTTTTACAGCTGCTGCCGTCTTCCCGTGCCAAACCTCCAAAGCCTACGATCTTGGGCATCTTCAATACTTAGCCCTCTTGCTTGCATTAATGTCTTCATGTTTTCCCTCAATGTTAACTTTGGTCTCCCTCTTTTCTTCTTTCTGGTCGGATGCCATTGATATAGCTGCTTCGGCCATCGCTCTTCTTCCATTCTTAAAACATGTCCTAACAACTTTAATTCGTTCTCATCAATTCTTTCAATTATGCGTTCTTCTGCTTCCAATGTGTTCCTAATTTCCTTATTTGTGACATGTTCTAATTTAGACTTTCTGGCACTTCTGCGTAAATAATCTATTTCTAGAGTTGTTAGTCTGTTCTTGTACTTATTGATTGTCCGTACCTCACTTCCATACATTGCAACAGATTCCACCAATGTTTTACCAATATATGTTTTGTGTCTTTCCAAAATAAACATTATATAATTATTATGGAAATATCAATTAACAAAACTAAAATTATGGCATTTCATGGGAAGGACCCCATACAAAGTAAAATCTGTCTCCAGAATAAAATTTTAGAGAGATCTAATCAATTTAAATATCTTGGATATTATCTCTCTATCTGGGATGAAAAGGATATCCCTGAAAAAGTTACTAGTTATAATAAAAGTTTGGGAATTATTAATCAAGTTATGAAACCATCCCTTGTACAAAAAAAAACACAGATTACGTTTATATAAACAATTTGGCTAGACCAGTGTTGACCTATGGTAGTGAAGCATGGACACTAAAAAAAACAACATGAAAGCAGAATAACGGCTTGTGAAATGAGATTCATGCGCAGAACAGCGGGTTACACCAGATGGGATCGGAAAAGGAACACCGATATCTTAAAAGAATTGAAGACTACGCCAATTTTGGAATATATTAAACAGTACCAACTAAATTGGAAACACCATCTTGAAAGAATGAGTTCAAATCGGATCCCCAAAGCTTATAATTATATACCAAGAGGACGAAGATCACTGGGCCGTCCTATGAAACACTGGAGGGAAAATTTTCTATAGGATCGTAACAGGCCTTGGACTAATACTTTGAAGGAAGACGAAGAAGAAGATAATAATTAATAATTACTGGTATATTGAAGAAGCGTGCATTTTTATGTCGGGGCTATACCCAGCAAGCCCCTAAAGATGAGCCGCCACTTACTTACTTACTTACTCACTGGCACTATCGAACCCGTAGGTTCATGGCCGCACGGACATAAGCTCTCCATATATCCCTATCCTGAGCTAATGCTTTCCAATCATTCCCTGTATAATCTACTTCCCTCAAATCATAGTTAATGTTGTTCTCCCACCTCATTCTTGGTCTACCAACTGGGCGTTTTCCTTCTGGCTTTCCTACAAGAAGTTTCCATGCACGTCTTTCATTCCCCATACGCGCAACATGTCCTGCCCATCGCAGTCTACGGGACTTAACTGTTCTTATTATATCTGGCTTCCTATAAAGACCGTGTAGTTCATTGTTATGCAATTTTCTGCATTCACCTGACTGTTCAATCTCTCTTTGGTCCAAAAATTTTCCTAAGAACTTTATTCTCAAATACTCGTAATCTCCTTTCCTCCCTTAAAGTAAGAGTCCATGTTTCGCACCCATATAATATAACTGGTAGAATAATAGTTTTATATATTTTTCAGCTTAACGTTTTTTGAAAGGAGTTGGGACATCAAAAGTCTCTGCAATGCATAATAGCATGCATTTCCAGAATTGAGCCTATGTTTAAGTTTCTTTGTGCATCTCATTCCTATTTGTGATTATTGTTCCTAGGTATTTGAATTCAGCCAATTCCTCAAAATTTCCCTCATTTGTCATTAGCTGTCCATTTCCATTATATAATGTATTTCTACGTGTGACCATATATTTAGTTTTACTGATATTTACTTCCAGTCCTAATTTCTTAGTGTTACTCAATAGTGTGTGCGTGTTGGCCTTTAGTATCTCCTCGCTATCGGCCAGTAGTACTACATCATCAGCATAAACTAACAGCTTATTAATACCATTCAGTTGTAAGCCTTCCTCATTCTCTAAAGATTTAATGGCATGCTCTAGTACAAAATTAAATAGTATGAGCCGCCACTAACAAACTAATTTATTAAATATGTACTTATGCCACTGTTACGTTGCAGTTTTGAAATGGAAATGTCTGGAAATATGAGACTAGAGTTTATGCTGTAAAGCGTGTTGCGCTCTGATAGAGGACTACCCTTATATTTTGTTTGTGGATATCAATTTATGTGTCTATATTTACAATAAATTTAAAGTAAATATGAATGTGATTCTATGAAATATATTTACATTCCTTATATCGTCCCTGGTTTTGCATGTAGATCGATGCATTCAGAAACGTTATTGCCAACAACCGATGGGGGAGGAACAGGGTTTGAATATAACTCGAGGATTTCAGTTCGCCCCAATTTAACAAGATCTGACTTTTTAAGCTTAGAAGAAAGTAAACTCGATATTCCGTTATTCAATTTTTTCCTTCCTAAAAATTCCCTTCTTTATACTATCAAGCAGGCCACAAACATAACGAAAAGAAAATATCACTAGAATTAAGGATAAAAATACACTGACAAGAAATAGCGTGGATCTTTGCTCTCGATTTTAAAGGCGGTTCAACTTATTTTGCTAAATTACATATTTATTTATACCAAGAGGACGAAGATCACTGGGCCGTCCTATGAAACGCTGGAGGGAAAATTTTCTATAGGATCGTAACAGGCCTTGGCCTAATACTTGGAAGGAAGAAGAAGAAGACATATTTATTGTTATTATTGAATCTCCAAATATTTTAAAACCCTATTTCGCCACAAGGGCGTATTAGGGTTCTAGCTTACTATAACAATATTATACTTCTTCTTCTTCTTCACTTCCTGGTTTAGGCAAGAGTTGCCTGTTCCGTCTTCACTAATAGATCTAAGACCATCTCTTCCGAGGACAACTCTTCTTCCTCTTGGAAAATAATGGAAGATTTTATTTGGTAATCTACTTTCTTCCATTCTTTCTACATGTTCTTTCCACTGTATCTTGTTGTTAAATATATTTTCTTTTATGGAGTAGATTTGCAGTTCTTCACGGATATCCTCGTTTCTTATCTGGTCCATTCTAGTGCAGCCTTTTACTCTTCTTAAAAATTTCATCTCGGCTGCTTGGATTTTACTTTCTTGTTTGGTAGTGGTAATCCAAGATTCACTCCCATACAAAAGGACAGGGACAGCCATTGTTTTATAAAATTTTAATTTTGTTTGTTTATGGGCTTTATTATTCAATGTTCTATTTATTGTACCACAAATAGCTTGAAACTGATGTATTTTGTGTTCAATATTTTTATCATACCCATAGCTGATGTCACATCCTAAATATTTAAAGTGGGATACTTGTTCAATAATTTCGTCTCTAATTACTATTTTTGCACGGCGAATATTATACTATACATTGTAAAACAGAAATATGTTGTTGTTTTCAAATGCTGGGCCTTGGCAACGAAGCCATTAGCGTTCTTGCTCTCCAATATTTCTCTATGGTGGATCCAACAGGTAATACTTCACAGGTTTGTAGATGTTCTTCGTCTTTGTTGCATAGAGGACAATTTGGATTCGTGTAGATTCCTATTTTATATAAATGTTTGGCCAAATAGTCATGTTCTGTAAGCAGTCTAAATTTTGCTACTGTAGTTTTACGTGGAATTTCTGGAATAATATCTGGCTTCTTTACTAAAATATTACATTTTTTGTCTTTGGCTTTATTACATAGGTCTTGGTTGTAAAACAGAAATATTATCTTATGGTTTTGAATGAGTGTTATGAATTATATAAATCGTCTTAGAAAATACTACATATTGTTATGAATGTTTGTTATGAAGTTAATAAAATGTTTATAATAATTTTGGTTCTTAAAAATCACTTCACACATTGAGGCAGAAGCCTCATCATCATTTAAAAGTAAGTTTAACCAGAATCGTTGTCCTTCGAACACAGAACAATCAAATAAAACATGTTTTACAGATTGTATTGATTCTTGACATTTACAATTATGATCACTGTCTGGGTTAATATTAAATCTCCTAAAATAACTCCCAAATTTTCCATGGCCAGCCATTAATTGTGTTAAGATGAAATTTGGAATAAATGTTTACAATTACTTTTTTGTTACGTACCACCATCGGACTGTCAACAGCACGTACGGCTTACTGCCCGTGCGACCCATATTTGTAAATAATATTGTAAATATCTTACTTTTTTGTCTAATAAAGTCCTACTACTACTACTACATAATGTTTAATCATCTGTCAATTATAATAATAATAATAATAATAATAATAATAATAACAATAAAAATAATCATCATCATCCGGTATCATGGCAGCTGCTCCGTCTTCCGGAAACCAAACACCATTCCTCTGTCCATCCATTGATCTTCCTCCAATCCTCTGATATATATTCATAGCTACTTGTACCACGTCTATCCGAGTATTCTTCGATCTTCCTCCTTTCTATTGGGATCCATTCCATTATAATTTTAGGCAATAATAATAATATAATTACTATCCATGCATCCATAGTAATTCTGCCCGACGGCAGGTCTTTCATGGCAATCGTAGCATTTTCATGCTATGTTTTACAGCTTTACTAGGGAATTATAGGTGTGGTAGCTTCCCGTTGCTTTCCACACCGGTGAAGGATGATGATGATGATGATAATGATAAGGATGATGATGATGACCTTATGATCTCGGAGACCGTTTGGGCCTTAAAGTTTTCCTGACATTTGTCTTACAGGTGAGGAAAACCCCCGATGAAAATCTCGCCCAGAAAAACTGTCCAGACCGGGGATCGAACCCGGGCCCGCTACCTCGAGACCACAGCGGTGTGCTATAATAACTATAATACATTTAAAATAAAGAACAAAAGTAATGTGTATGCTACACAGAGAGACCATGCAAATCATTAAAAAATAAATACATTAAATTTCAATATAAGAAAGAAGGATTGGTTTATACGAACAAATATGAAAATTTAATGAGAAAGGATTGAAAATTAGACAATTTTCAACAAAAGATAAGCAAAGACAAATCTGCAGGAATGTAAGATCAGTAGTAAGACCTTAATAAATTATTAAATAAATAAATGCGCACAAATTGTGCAGAAAATATATATGTACATAAGTTTTCTCATTAATTTGATAGACAGAGTTTGTTATTTGCAGAATTCTACCAGGGATATCCGTCGTTTTTTGCAGGTGGTTACATGGTAACGGTCGCATGTTTTCTCGCACAGTCCATACACACAGTTCTTCCCGGGATTGTGGAAACACTTGGAATAAGACTTTAAAGAACAGATATGTTTTCAGAAATGATAGCTTTTGGATCCATCCGATGATGAGAGAAATAATATATTATTTTCGAAAGAGGAAAGATCTGCAACTAATGAGAGAATAGAAAAATACTCGCAACAAATAAAATTTGAGTTAGGAAGAAAATTTACATCTTCTTCTTCTTCTTCACTTCCTGGATTAAGCATTAGTTGCCTGTTCCATCTTCACTAATAGATCTAAGACCATCTCTTCCGAGGACGTCCGACATCTCTTCTTCCTCTCGGAATATAATGCAAGATTTTATTTCGTAATCTACTTTCTTCCTTTCTTTCTACATGTTCTTTCCACTGAATCTTGTTGTTAAATATGTTTTCTTTTATGGAGTAGATCTGCAGTTCTTCACGGATATCCTCGTTTGTTATCTGGTCCATTTTAGTGCATCCTCTTACTCCAAAAGATCCTAAAAACTATTCAGGGGAAAACATTATTTGATAAGATACACAACACAGAAATTCGGGACAAATGTCATATTCAAGACATAACCAAATGTATAATAGATAGACGAAAACATTGCAAAGGCATATAGAAAGAATGGAAGACAACCGACTTGCAAAAAATACCTAAATAAGATAGCCCAATGGACGGGGGAAAAAAAACAAGAAGAAGACCAGCAAAGAGATGCATAGACAGTGAATGCACATCCAATACGAGGATGATTTTGAAAATAAACAGCATGAAAATCCTACAAATTATGTACAAGAACAATAAGAGACATCTGTGTAAGGAACAAAAACAAGTACTTTAATATCTTCAACAGTTTTTTTTTATCGGACCGATTAAGATAATAAGGTAGGATTCGATACTAGATTCAGAAGTACCTCATCGAATTCCAACGCCATGTGGGCGATCAACCTTATTTCGGTTGTAATTGATTCTCCGCAGACCTTTAGAGGTGCTGGGTTCGACATTCTTCACACAGGACCTATATCTTGTTAATATTTTCAAAATTACATTAAAATTGAGGCGCATAGAATAATAAGAGCAGATCCCAACCAAAGTACATTTTGAGATAAATTCAATTTTCTGTTTCTTTCCAAAACGTGGATAGTAGTTAACATTATGACTTGATATTTTCTGGGTTTTTAAATTAAGGGACTCCACGTCTTCGTGCAAATTCTTGAACCTTTGTGGTTAATAGTTTTCCTGATTTTAAAATTAATATAAAATTTTGGAATATTCACCTGAAAGGTCCGTGTCCTTTCAGGTGAATATTCCACAATTTTGTTAATTTTCAATAAACCTCAACGGAACACATCATGAATCTTATAAAAGTTGATTTCCTGATTTTGTATTGTTTATTACTTACTTACTCACTGGCACTATCGAACCCGTAGGTTCATGGCCGCACGGACATAAGCTCTCCATACATCCCTATCCTGAGCGAATGCTTTCCAATCATTCCCTGTATAATCTACTTCCCTCAAATCATAGTTAATGTTATTCTCCCACCTCATTCTTGGTCTACCAACTCGGCGTTTTCCCTCTGGCTTTCCTACAAGAAGCTTCCATGCGAGTTTTTCATTCCCCATACGTGCAACATGTCCTGCCCACCGCAGTCTACGAGACTTAACTGTTCTTATTACATCTGGCTTCCTGTAAAGACCATGTAGTTCATTGTTATGTAGTCTTCTCCATTCACCTGTCTGTTCATCTCTTTTTCGTCCAAAAATTTTTCCTAAGTACTTTATTCTCAAATACTTGTAATCTCCTTTCCTCCCTTAAAGTAAAGAGTCCATGTTTCACATCCATATAATATAACTGGTAGAATAATAGTTTTATATATTTTCAGTTTAATGTTTTTTGAAAGGAGTTGGGACAACAAGAGTCTCTGCAATGCATAATAGCACGCATTTCCAGAATTGAGCCTATGTTTAATTTCTTTGAGCATCTCATTCCTATTTGTGATTATTGTTCCTAGGTATTTGAATTCAGCCACCTCCTCAAAATTTCCCTCATTTGTCATTAGCTGTCCATTTCCATTAGTTAATGAATTTCTACGTGTGACCAAATATTTAGTTTTATTGATATTTACTTCCAGTCCTAATTTCTTAGTGTTACTCAATAGTGTGTGCGTGTTGTCCTTTAGTATCTCCTCGCTATCGGTCAATAGTACCACATCATCAGCATAAACTAACAGATTATGGTGGGTGGTATATATATTTCAATAATTTCATCAGGTCATTGTATTTATCTTCCTGTGTTCCCTTTACTTCTGCTGTAACTTAAACAATGAAGCATGGACGTGTAGCGGACATAAAGTAAAACATTCATTGCACAAAGAAATTAAACATAGGCTCAATTCTGGAAATGCGTGCTATTATGCATTGCAGAGACTCTTGATGTCCCAACTCCTTTCAAAAAACGTTAAACTGAAAATATATAAAACTGTTATTCTACCAGTTATATCATATGGATGCGAAACATGGACTCTTACTTTAAGGGAGGAAAGGAGATTACGAGTATTTGAGAATAAAGTTCTTAGGAATTTTTTTTTGTCCCGCGCCGTAGCCGAGCGGTTAAGGTAGGAAGCCTTGGCGCAGAGCTACGGGACTTGCGCTGGTTCGAGTCTCCATGGGGGAAGAAATTTTCTCATGGTATTTCGGCCAGTATGGGACCGGTGCCCACCCAGCATCGTGAGGCAATTGGGTAGCTACAATAAGTAGCGGCTCCAGGTTGAGGAACCAGCTATAACGGCTGGGGGACTCGACATGCTAACCACATGTCACCCCTACACTGGCTGTTGATCATCTACCTCTGTGATTGACACATGTGGATATGAAGGGCCAGCAGCCGGCTGGTAAAAGGGCAACCGCTGAAAAGTGGAAAGACCCTCAATCGGAGGAATTTTTTAATCAAATAACAGCGCACGCCGAGCATTAGCCAGTTGCTAAATATTATTTAATAAATAATTTATAGAAGAAGTGAATATGTGACTTAATAACAAAATGTCATTACTCATCATAATTTTGATAAGTAACAGCTCCCTTGAGAAAGAAACACACGCCGGTGCAACTAAATGAACTAATGAGGGAATACTTAATGAAAAAAATTCATTATCCAAGAATACCGTTCCACGATGGAACTAGTCCCTAAAGGCCTATGTTAATAATTAATACTTTTCAAAGGTGAGGAGGCGGACCTATAAGGTAATAACAATTTTATAATTTTATTTACCAAGTTACATACGAAGAAGAAAAAGATTTTAGTCAAAAAATTATAAAATTTAACACAGTAACAGGAATTATAAATAATATTTTCAAGCCAAACACAGTACAGCAACACACACGAATTAGAATTTATAAAATACTGGCCAGACCCATATTATGTTACGGCAGTGAGGCCTGGACTATTCGCAGTGTAGATGAACAAAGACTAACTGCGGCAGAAATGAAATTTATGAGACGTACTGCAGGTTACTCAAGGACAGACCATAAAAGGAATTCTGAGTTTCTCAAAGAATTACAAACAGAATCAGTCATGGAATATGTACAAAAATACAGAAACAACTGGAAAGCTCACGTAAGAAGAATGAGCAGAACAAGAATACCACGTCAGATCTTAAATTACAGTCACCAGGCAAGAGATCTTTGGGCAGACCCTTCAAACGTTGGATTGAGATCGTAACAGACCACTAGGTCTATCACATGAAAGGAAGAAGAAGAAGAATTTAGCGATACAATTACGGTTGCCTGAGTAAGTTTCAAATTAAATATGCAATACAAACAGTATAGAAACCTTAAAGGCGACATATTGAAGCATCTTTCTATCTGATTCGCATAATAAGTTATTCACTACCTGTTTGAAATCAATTAGTTTATCTTGGAGGTGGAGATAAATTTCTAAACCAAACGGCTGTGATACGATCCTCGGGGACTGGACACTTTGGGATTAATAATTTCGTCCTGCAAACACGGCCAGACATGTCAACACTGAAATCTCATCAACCGGCCCTTTCTCATTACCGCAGTATCGATCATCCAATATTCCAGCACTCGTACTCTAACTTGTAATAATAATAATAATAATAATAATAATAATAATAATAATAATAATAATAATAATAATAATAATAATAATAATAATAGTAATAATAATAATAATAATAGTAATAATAATAATAATAATAATAATAATAATAATAATAATAATAATAGATAGATCATCGGTTGATTAATGTCTTTGACAACGTCCGATTTCTTCTTCTTCTTCTTCTTCTTCTTCTTCCGAAAGCAGTATTGGGTGATGATGCCCGTTCTGCGACTACAAAAACTGATCTTTCCATCGGTTGAAGGGTCTTCCGAGGTCTCGTTTGCCTTTAGGGTTGAGGTGGTAAATCATCTTTGGTAAACGGGAATTTGACATTCTCTGGACGTGTTGGAACCATTTAATCTGATAATTTTGTATATGTTCAACCATTTCCCTACTATTCCACAAACTAATAGCCAATTTTGTCGGTTCATACAATCTCCTGGTTGTAAATGTTTCTCCTTCATGTATAAACATATTCCCTGACTCCAGGAGGTCTTAGCTCTTCCTCTGCTTCGTTTTCTCTCCGGTTTCCATTCCAAAACAGATTTTGGTAGTCGATCCTCTTCCATTCGCTGTGCATGTCCGTACCATCTTAATTGCTGAGTTTTAATATAATCTAAAATAGTGTCTTCAATCTTCATTTTCTCCCTTATAACAGAGTTCCTAATTTTTTCTCTTCTTAAAATATAATAATAATAATAATAATAATAATAATAATAATAATAATAATAATAATAATAATAATAATAATAACAATAATAATAATATCATCATCATGAACAAATTTGTTTTAGGCCATGTGGCCTGTACGGTAAACCTAGCGAAGATGGTCTTGATCTTTCCACCGATGTTTTGGTCTTCCTTGGTCCCTATGTCCCTTTACTTAAGCAAAGACTGGAGTGATCACACTGATGACGAAAAAGCAATAATAATAATAATAAATAATAATAATAATAATAATAATAATAATAATAATAATAATAATAATAATAATAATAATAATGATAATAAAAGAAAAATAACTCGTTATAGTAAGAGTTATAATACATAATTGTAATTTACTAAGAAACCATCAGTTAATTAATGGATATTACGTAGATATAAAAGAAATTCGAGTAAATATATATTACGATGCGAGGTTGGGAAAATGTTTAAAAACCGAGCGATAGCAAGGTTTTTAATTTCCGAGGGTCTGTAAAACACTTCACAAACGTGCGTTGTACATAATTTTTTTTGCGCGATGGTGTTTTCAAAATAATAAATAATAATAAAATAATAACATATTTGTGTTGCAACGAGAAGCCATCGAAATATTCAAACATAAAAACAGTTTCAATAGAAAAAAAGAATCATTAAAAGTCAACAAAGTATGGATACCGGTTCTAAAAAACGCAGAATGTAAACCTCTACAAGTACAGTCGACTAGACCATCAAACAGCAACTTCATTGGATCAATGGAAGTCCCTACCGCTGACCAATCAGATGGCAGATGTAACCTATGAACACATCGCGGTGAACGGTATAAATAGGACAGACAGTGGACAAAATTGCCAGTCTCAAGACAACCCATGAGGAAGCCAGACGCAGTCTCTGGCGAAACGTCGGAGAACTTCAAGCCTTGAGACCACGGCCTACAGCCCGGAAATCTTCTTCTAGATCATAACATCTTTGTTGGAAATAAATGCGTTCATTACAAACAACTGATATAATAAGAACAGTTAAGTCTCGTAGACTGCGACGGGCAGGACATGTTGCACCAATGGGGAATGAAAGACTTGCATGGAAGCTTCTTGTAGGAAAGCCAGAAGGAAAACGCCCAGTTGGTAGACCATGAATGAGGTGGGAGAATAACATTAACTATGATTTGAGGGAAGTAGATTATACAGGGAATGATTGGAAAGCATTAGCTCAGGATAGGGATATATGGAGAGCTTATGTCCGCGCCGCCATGAACCTACGGGTTCGATAGTGCCAGTGAGTAAGTAAGTAAGTATTAACAACTGACTAGCGTTAACAGCGTGGACAATGTTTATTAGTTGAAAATACAGGAGGCCGTGAGATCATTTAATAATAAACGACAGCAAAAAACCCAATATGTATGGTGGTATGCTGAGTCTGGTAAATCACCAGTAGCCCCGCTCCCAATGTTATGGCGGTTAACATGTCCTGACACAAAGAAAGTCGCTTCATAAGAAAACATCGCCGTCTGCAGGTATTCATTGTCTTTGTCAATTGAGTTCAAGCATGGAATCAGCAAATTCAGCGCACCGAGGGAAGTCAGTTGGCAGCAACGCTTACCTAATTTGCATTTAATGGACCTGAAGATGTAGTCGCTTTTGGAGGACTTTATGAATTGTTTATTTTGGTAAATGCAGTTCCCGCGAAGCACGACGAACCGATTTTTGAGCACTGCGTTGAAATGCAAGTTGCACATTGTCGATAGTTTCCTGGGCATCCACTCCCTGGCAAGTCCATTGCACTGCCAGTCGCTAGAAACTTCTCTGACCATCTAATTATAGATGATTTAGTTGGAAGATCTCTTCCATACTGCTGGCGGAAATTTCGCGAACAGTTACTGTTACCAGACTCAGCATACGACATTACACTTAGAGTAATTTCCTGTGGTGTCGTCATTCTCGTTTAAATCACAATCTGCAAGAAATGTAAATAAAACTTTGAGAGATGTAGAATATATTGCAAAACACCACATGTCTCTAACTCAAATACTTTACGAGCTACGTTAGATTGCTTTGGTAGCAAGACTTTGTGCACAGCCTGTAGATTTAATTTATTTTACAATTAAACATAATAAAAAAATGTGTGTCTAACAATTTTCAATGAACTCTGACTCTTTAGACCAATACCAATGCACTTCTACCCCAAAGTTAAATATATTAAAATATTCTAATGGAATACCATCACAAGAAGAACCTGCATTCATATGGTGAACACCCTTACCTGATCCCGAGTCCAGAATAAAATTAACTGATCTCCTAGCGACATGACAGAATTTAATGTGAAAATACTGTGACTTGCTTATTATTCCGTCAGGTTCCGAAGCCAATCTCTTGATTCACTTCTTTTTCCGATAGAAGAAAAGGATGTAGAATTACAAGAAGGGTGATGCGATTTGTAAAGCACTATGCGCAGGTTTTATATACACACTTTTCAGACATGCATTTTACAGTTTTTATCTATCTATCTATCTTCGGGTTTTTACAGCTGCTGCTGTCTTCCCGTGCCAAACCTCCAAAGCCTACGATCTTGGGCATCTTCAATGCTCAGCCCTCTTCCTTGCATTACTGTCTTCATGTTTTCCTTCCATGTTAATTTTGGTCACCCTCTTTTCGTCTTTCTGGTCGGTTGCCATTGATAAAGTTCCTTCGGCCATCGATCATCTTCCATTCTTAAAACATGTCCAAACCACTTTAATTAACAGTTTTTTATACATAAACAAAAATACAGGACGCACATCCAGACAAAAACGTGGATATTTCAAATCCTCTAACCCGCCAGATATCGAACCCAGGTCGCCACCGTGGAAAGTATGGACTTTGCCGAAAGTGAGCATGTCTTGAAATTGTGATTCCCTAAAGGGGAGAACTTTTGAACCAAAGAGAGATGAACAGACAGGCTAATGGAGAAGACTACATAACAGTGAATTACATGATATTTATAGGAAGCCAGATATAATGAGAAGAGTTAAGTCTCGTAGACTACGATGAGCAGGACATGTGGCACGAATGGGGAATGAAAGACGTGCATAGAAGCTTCTTGTAGGGAAATCTGAGAGAAAACGCGCAGTTGGTAGACCAAGAATGAGGTGGAAGAATAACATTAAAGATGATTTGAGGGAAGTAGATTATACAGGACATGATTGGAAAAGATTGGTTCAGGATAGGGATATATAGAGAGCTTATGTCCGAGCGGCCATGAATCTACGGGTTCGATAGTGCCAATTGGTTACTTAGTTATAGGGGAGAACTTTTTTGCAGTGCGTATGATACTTATTTTTTACTGTGTAGATGTCAGGTTTTGCGATGTGGCTGTACTATATTATCTGACGCGAAAATGTAAATTTCTTAATCTCAAAGTTAGCTGATGAGTAACAAGGATTCCTTGTCTAATATTGTGTTACAAGCTTTGGGTAATTTATTTTGGACGACTAATGGATTATTGTAATCTTGAAACTTTGTGCAGTGTGATTTGTTTTACTCACAAGTTCATCTTGCGTTAAGAAATGAAAAATAAACAACTTTACCCAACTACAAACTTAACGAATTTAAACTCCCCAGCTTTACGTTCAACAGAACTTGGTATACCATGTTTCCTACTCCGTGTTCCAGATACGCTTGTACCGTTATCAAGTGTCCATATTTTCATACACACCTTCAAATATTGTTGCTTTTCATTTTACATGTATATTCAGAATTTAGCCAATTTTGTCGGTCCATCCAATCTCCTGGTTGTAGATGTTTCTCCTTCATGTATAAACATATTCCCTGACTCCAGGAGGTTTTAGGCCTTCCTCTGCCTCGTCTTCCCTCAGGTTTCCATTCCAAAACAGGTTTTGGTAGCCGATCCTCTTCCATTCGCTGAACATGCCCGTACCATCTTAAGTGCTGAGTTTTAATACTCGTACAATCCAAAATAGTGTCTTCAATCTTGATTTTCTCCCTTATAACTTAGTTCCTAATTGTTTCTCTTCTTGAAATTCTTGCTGTCCTTCGTATAAAATCCACTTCCGTTGCCAAAAGGTACTTATTTGTTTCTGTTGTTAATGGCCGAAGTTCTGTTCCATAAGTAATGATGTTTTTAACAATTGTATTATATATGTTCATTTTATTTTTAATAATGTATTTCTATACTATTATTATTATTATTATTATTATTATTATCTCCTATACTCTTCTATTTTATCTGTCAAACTGAATATTTGTAATTCATTACGACTATATTCATTTCGTTTTTTATCCATTAAAGTAAATCCTGCGACAAATCGTAGATAATTAATTTCTGCTGCTACTATTATTTTAATTAACTGTTTATTCAGAGTCCTTATATCTGAACCATACAATGTTGCAGGCACAGCCAATACTTTTCTTTTTATGTATAGTAGATTTGAGCTGTTATTCCTTTCTTTATTCATTCTATCATTAATTTAATTTTAATTGCATTTAATTTTATTGTATTACTAGACATTATTTTCATTATTATTCAATTTGACAGACTATTTAACTCATGCCCCAAATGGGAGTCAATGACCAATCACGTTTCGATGATTTCTGTTTACAACCAATCAGAGTCGTGCTTCACGAAATATTTATCAGTGTTATATTTACCATATTAAAGAAAGCTCCTCCTTTTAATATTCTGAACAGGTCTGACCACTACTTTGCAGTGACTGAGCCCATAAGAAATACGGCTAACAGATTGTATTGCATAGATGTCAACACATAGCGCTTGCAGGAGTTAATATAAAAACATTTGTAGCAATTTATTATACCACCAAAAAAAAAGAAACCACTGTTTGCACTTTCTTAAATGTATTTTTTCCCAGGTAACAATCCAGAAAAATATAATTGCCATATTTACACATCATACGACATCAGAAATGAATTAATATACAGTTTGATGTGTTTAATTTTTTCTCCACTAGAGAGCATTCTTACAATATTGCGTTCCTTTGGCAATAAATAATATGATCTGGTTGCAGTGATATACAAAAGAAGCAGATGAAGCGTACCTATCGTTTCTCATTTGTTTTCAAACATCGCAGTTTACATTAAATATATAAATATTTTAAAATAACTATATTTAAATAATGATTTGTGAGTAAACAGCTTAATTTTATTGGTTAAATAGTCCTAACAAATGCCACTCTTTTTTTTCCAAATTGTCTAGATAAATTGACTCCTCACTTCGTGAGTCGTGAATTTATCAATAATTTGGAAATCACTCGTGGCATCACTTATGATAATTAATTGTTTAGTATGACTATTATTGTAATTTTTTGTATTTATATGTAACATATGTTTGTCCTGGTGAGTGGAAGAGAAGACCGCATGACCTTAACTCCACCAGGCTAAATAAATCTATTCTAAATCTATTATAATACTTTACAAAATTTTAAATATGTTTCTTTTCTTACTTCCCTTCTCAGTGTTGTTTTAAGGGGGCTACATAAAACATATTATAACCAATTTCAAAATAAAAATATATTTATAAACTGGTTTGTTAAACGTCATAAGGATTGAAATTTACTAAAGGGGAGAATTTTAGAGCTAAGATCCCAAGGTCACATAAAGTCAAACGTCATACTTCCTAATGTACGTTAGAAGTCCATACATTTTTAATGCCGTAAGAAAAGTGGAACGCGCCAGCTATTGATTGAATCTGTGTATAAAATGAGATATTGGTGACCTTGTTGCTTAAGGGTTAGAGTGAACAGTGACGTCAAATTACCCACAATTTTATCGAGGTTGACATGGTACTCATAGAGTGAAACCTGTTGTCGCGACAATATGGACCTAGCCCCGGATGGTGATTAAAACAGCGATATCTCCTCTATCTAAGTCAGCTGTCAGTAACCCTGCTAAGCTACAACTCTTAAAGCGATTAACTCCAGTCAAATAGCTACAGCCAGACTTAATTCATTAATTTTATTAATAGGAATTATAAACCTCATAATAATAATAATAATAATAATAATAATAATAATAATAACAATAATAATAAATAATAATAATCCGGTATCATGGCAGCTGCCGTCGTCTTCCGGAAACCAAACGCCATTCCTCTCTGTCCATCCATTGATCTTCCCCCAATCCTCTGATATTCATAGCTACCTGTAGCCCTTTTATCCAAGTTTTCTTCGGTCTTTCTCTCTTCCTTCTTTCTATTCGGATCCATTCCATAACAATTTTAGACAATCTTTGCTCTGGCATTCTTTTGACATGGCCATACCACTGAATTCTTTTCTTTTCTATAATGTCTATGATGTCTGGCTCCTCTTGTACACCCATAATTTCCCTTATTTCTTTATTTCTTTTTCTATCCATTCTAGATTTTCCAGCTGATCTTCTTAAAAGATCCATTTCTGTACTTAAAATTCTTTTTATTTCCCTGTTAACCTATAATTGGTTTAAGTAATTGGCTCGGTAAGAGAAGTTTAAAATATAAAGGAATAACAAAATAATACATGGAACACGGTTACATATTATATTGTATAAGGACATATGTGGTGAGTTTTGATTTGAACGGTTTTTTGAGTCGGGCAGTCCTTGATATACGTCTCACCTCGGACTGATGGGGTCTAAGAAGCATATCTGGATGGTCCCTGATTTCCGCAGCCGCTGTCACGATCCTTGCTACAAGCTCTGTGCATCCAGGTCAATGGTCGCCATTTCCAACAATTACTCTAAAATAACATGTAATACCTTCCATTTTTCTTAGAATTAATAAATAAACAACAATGTGTTCAACAATTTTAAATGCTGTTTTATTTTGTAGACCCACAACAATGCATTTCAGACACAAAGTTCATCATGATACAATCAATACTTCTATGGATGTTCCCTACCACCACACTAAAAATCTGCACTCATTTCGGTAACACCCTGTATTTTTAAAACTGTAAAACTGATTTGATTTGGGATTTATTTCTGATTATGGAGAAAGTTTTAGACGATGTGTGCAGTGATGATGAAATAGAAGAGGCGCGGAAGCTGGCTGTGATGAATTAATACAAATTGCAGTATCACTATCAATATTTCAAAATAAATATTTTTACTTACCGAACTAGTGCTTCTGGTCATTTTTAATGTATTGAGATTTCTTTTGTTTTCATAGCAACCAAGATTGTATGCGGGAATGTCAAGTTACGACGTACATCAACAATAACAGTTAGTGTACAATATTAGTTACATATTTACTTAATCACTGGCGCTATCGAGCCAAAGGTTCATGGCCGCGCGGACATAAGGTCTCTATACATCCCTATCCTGAGCTAATGCTTTCCAATCATTCCCTGTATAATCTCCGATCCGATTGAGGGTCTTTCCACTTTTCAGCGGTTGCCCTTTTACCAGCCGGCTGCTGGTCCTTCACATACACATGTGTCAATCACAGAGGTAGATGATCAACAGCCAGTGTAAGGGTGACATGAGGTTAGCATGTCGAGTCCCCCAGCCATTATAGCTGGTTCCTCAACCTGGAGCCGCTACTTATTGTAGCTACCCAATTGCCTCACGATGCTGGGTGGGCACCGGTCCCATACTGGCTGAAATACCATGAGAAAATTTCTCCCCCCATGGAGACTCGAACCAGCGCAGGTCCCGTAGCTCTGCGCCAAGGCTTCCTACCTTAACCGCTCGGCTACGGCGCGGGACCTGTATAATCTACTTCCCTCAAATCATAGTTAATGTTGTTCTCCCACATCATTCTTGGTCTACCAACTGGGTGTTTTCCTTCTGGCTTCCCTACAAGAAGTTCCCATGCACGTCTTTCATTCCCCATACGTGCAACATGTCCTGCCCATCGCAGTCTACGAGACTTAACTGTTCTTATTATATCTGGCTTCCTATAAAGACCATGTAGTTCATTGTTAGTCTTCTCCATTCACCTGTTTGTTCATCCCTATTTGCAAAAAATATTTAATATCAACGTCATCTTACAGCGTAATGTAACTGTCAATTGTTTGTCCAGCAGCACTTTAGTATCAATCTTCTCCTGGCGACAACATGTTGTACTATGCCAAAATTTAGACGAAATGAATTAGCAACGACTCCAATATTCTTACGGGCGAGAATGTTGCCAATATATGTGAACACCACCTTACAAAACATGTTTTAACGTAAGAATACTGTTGCGGTCCATGACGCTAATGTTCCATTTAAAATGAATCAAACTTACTGAAGTCATTACGTCCAGAACGGCAGCTTGGGACCATCAGTTTGGGCCCAGTGGGGACGAAGACTCTTATTTTGCATCAGGTTGTAATTGTGGGTTTCTCTCGATATAATAGACTGGATGGAAACGCATTTGAGGAAAAAATGTCATTGTTATAGTCTTATTGCAGACTCCAAACGCTTTTTTATTCCTTGACATTTATTTTATTGTTATTATTCAATTTATATTGAATCTCATATTAATATTAAATGTTAGTACATCTTTATAGCAAGATGAGTCTGTCTGCCTTTTATGTCTGCTCAACTCTGGAAATGCATGCTATTATGCATTGCAGAGACATTTGATGTCCCAACTCCTTAAAAAAAACGTTAAGCTGAAAATATATAAAACTATTATTCTACCAGTTATATTATATGGGTGCGAAACATGGACTCTTACTTTAAGGGAGGAAAGGAGATTACAAATATTTGAGAATAAAGTACTTAGGAAATTTTTGGACTAAAGAGAGATGAACAGACAGGTGAATGGAGAAGACTTCATAACAATTAACTACATGGTCTTTATAGGAAGCCAGATATAATAAGAACAGATAAGTATCGTAGACTGCGATGGGAGAACACGTTGCACGTATGGGGAATGAAATACTTGCATGGAAGCTTCTTGTAGGAAAGCCAGAGGGAAGACGCCCAGTTGGTAGACCAAGAATGAGATTGGAGAATAACATTAACTATGATTTGAGCGAAGTAGATTATACAGGGAATGATTGGAAAGCATTACCTCAGGATAGGGATGTATGGAGAGCTTATGTCCGCGTGGCCATGAACCTACGGGTTCGATAGTGCCAGTGAGTATTAGTATTAATATAAAGTTTGTATACTTTTGGCATCAGACCGTCCATATTATGGAAGAAGAACTTTATGATTCTCTTACAGAAGTTTATTATAATCTTACTGTAGCTGTATGAAGACCGCTACCCTAAACATAAAGCCAACTTACTAACAGAAAATATACTTGCCCATTGTGGTAAGACTTGAGTGAGAAGTAATCTAACAGCAGAGAGCGGAGAAGTTATTCTTGCTGTAAAGTTTTGGCCACGTTAACATTTACTAACTTCAAAACCTAAGATAAGTTTCTTTTCAAGAAATTTCTAAGTTTACCTTTAGAAACCCTTCAACTTGGGAATGTTAAAGTACTTTCACTATTGAATATAGAACCTAACCAACGAGCCACTTGTATCGGTAATGTGTGAGGTTTCCAGCGAGAACATTCTAAGTTCTGGCAAATCCTGTTCTCAATTTACAAATTACACTATAGTAGCAAGTGTTTCATAACCTTAGGAGCGTGTCAAGGTTATTTTTATCATTTAACTGTTCAGTTGAACTGCTTTCTTATTTTATAAAAATATAGAGGAATTCCGGATAATTTTGACCCTGTTTTGAATGTGTTGTTTTCTTCTTTTAATTAAGGGGTTTGAATTTTGTTTAATTACAGTGATTATCGGATAAAGTGGACCCCGGAGTCCAGCTCAGCTTTTTGTCTGTTTTTAAGTTTATTTACTCTATTAATTTATACAGACAGACACAGATTAATGTGAAAATATTTAACACTGGTCATAATAATTATTAAAAAGCGTTCATTTTTATTTAATGTTTAAAAAAATATTTTGTTGATTATATCACACTCTTGATGTCCCAACTCCTTTCAAAAAAACGTTAAACTGAAAATATAAAAACTATTATTCTACCAGTTATATTATATGGATGCGAAACATGGACTCTTACTTTAAGGGAGGAAAGGAGATTACGAGTATTTGAGAATAAAGTTCTTATGAAAATTTTTGGACCAAAGAGAGATGAACAGACAAGCGAATGGAGAATACTACATAATAATTAAATACATGGTCTTTATAGGAAGCTAGATATAATATCAGTTAAGTCTCATAGACTGCGATGGGCAGGACATGTGGCACTAACGGAGAATGAAAGATGTGCATAGAAGCTTCCTGTAGGAAAGCCAGAGGGAAAACGTCCAGTTGATAGACCAAGAATGAAGTAGGAGAATAACATTAAGTATGATTTTGGGGAAGTAGATTATACAGGGAATCATTGGAAAGCATTAGCTCAGATTAGGGATATATGGAGAGCTTATGGCCCGCGCGGCCATGACCCTACGGGTTCGATAGTGCCAGGGAGTAAGTACAGTGAGTATCATGTGTGTTGTAGCAATGAAATGCCGTTCTTATTTTATGCAAATATGGAGATATCTTCGTAATTTATAAACTTATTACATCCAATAAAGGTTCTCTTTAACCTCCATATTCGGATAAAGTGGACCCCAGGGTCCACCTTACCTTTCAGTCTATTTTTAAGTTTATTTACTCTATTATTTTATACAGAGAGGCACAGATTAATCTGAAAAAAATTAAGATTGGTCATAATATTTTTTAAAAAGCGTTCATTTATAATTAATGTTTTGAAAAATTGTTGTTGGTAACACTGAGCAACAAAAAATGAACTTTTTGTCTCAGTAAGAAATATGTGATTCTGATAGTATGTTTTCTCCTGAATTCAAATATGTTCCAGGGCGATGTTTCAGGAAATGAATCTACGTGTTAATTTAGATTACTTACTTACTTACTTACTCACTGGCACTATCGAACCCGTAGGTTCATGGCCGCACGGACATTAGCTCTCCATACATCCCTACCCTGAGCTAATGCTTTCCAATCATTCCCTGTATAATCTACTTCCCTCAAATCATAGTTAAAGTTATTCTCCCACCTCATTCTTGGTCTACCAACTGGGCGTTTTCGCACTGGTTTTCCTACAAGAAGCTTCCATGCAAGAATTTCATTCCCCATACGTGAAACGTGTGCTCCCATCGCAGTCTACGATACTTAACTGTTCTTATTATATCTGGCTTCCTATAAAGACCATGTAGTTCATTGTTATGTAGTCTTCTCCATTCACCTGTCTGTTCATCTCTCTTTAGTCCAAATATTTTTCTAAGAACTTTATTCTCAAATACTCGTAATCTCCTTTCCTCTCTTAAAGTAAGAGTCCATGTTTCGCATCCATATAATATAACTGGTAGAATAATAGTTTTATATATTTACAGTTTAACGTTTTTTTAAAGGAGTTGGGACATAAAGAGTGTCCGCAATGCATAACAGCACGCATTTCGTTCATTTATTTAGATTACTTGGTAAATATTTACTTCGGTCTTTTACTTCGAACCGCGGTATCAGTTGGTGGTGTAACTCTAACTAACTCACTGGCATTATCGAAACCGTAGATAACATACTATTTAGTATTAGTATTTCTAAACTAAACAACTAGAACTAGAGGAATTAAACACAACAATAGAGAAATACAGAACAAACTGGAAAGAACACTTGGCAAGGATTGCTAAGAATAGAATACCAAAAGCAGCGTACAACTATTCACCACGACGAAGAAGAAGTTTGGGAAGACCAAAGAAAAGTTGGAAACAGCAGCAATTTGGAGCCGGAACAGGCTAGTAAATAAGCCTAAACCGTGAAGAAGAAGAAGAAGAAGAAGAAGTATTTCTACGGAGAGAGTAACTAACACAAAGTCTACAAAAAAAAAATATTATGTTTTCTGTTCTCAATACATATTTTGAGTAATTTAGGATTTTGTTTACAATAGCTAGTTATGATTTGGATGCCATTTTGTTTTTTTTAATTAGTAATCTAAATAATCTAGAAAGTAACAAACAACAAAGTCAGTCAAACAGCTAAAAATCATTAAAATGTAACTATTAATCAGCACTTTTTGGAACTAAAGTGTCTCCATTTAGTCATAAAAATTATATTGGCTGAAGAAGTTATAATGCCTTATCAACCGGCGCAACTGGTAATCAAAACTATAACCTATTTATTTCTTGTATGAGTCCAACATGGCAGAAAATAAAATAAGAGGAAAAATTATTGGAAAAAAATAAGAATTAACATGAAATAACATGAATGAATAGATCAAAGAATTATAAAGAGAATGAAGGGAATAAAAATAAACTATACAATATTATTCAAGCGAGCAAATACTAAAGAAAAGAAATATGGATAAAAAAGCAAACATGATTTGAGTCAATATCTAGTTTTAGCATCAAGGTAATGTTTGCTTATGAAATGAAAAGCAAACCAAGAAAAATCAACAATTTTTATACGTATTTGCAGGTAGAGAACTGCAACAAGATAAATGTTTGTAATTTGGTCTCCTAGTAGATATGCAATCAGCTCGTGGATTGAGCACACAAATAAAATTGCGTTTTAATTAAAATTCTAATTGCGGTTTCTTTTATCGATTTCCTTTCGGTTGTGCAAATTATTTCAGATATGTTCTAGCATAATCCACAGAATTTCCAACTGAAATTAGACTGTAATAAAACAGTACTTACAACACTAAAATATAAAAATATCCTCAACTCGTGTCCAATTCAGGGTCGGGTCGAGGGATGAGATGAGATAAAGTCCCTTATATAGAGGTCTCTGAATGAGAAGGACCTGATGCACCATCACAGGGGCAGATGAATGTATTGAAACGAAGTGGATGAATATGGAGAAATGGGGGAAAAAAAATTGTGGCAGAAGAAAACGGGAGAAAAACTCCGAGCCGCCTAAAAAATGAAAAATAATTTTAAATTTCCAATACACTTGGGACAAAATTAAAGTGGTCAACAAAAAAATCATCTCCAACACATCTAGAATAAAACTAGAGTTATCTACAAAAAAGAATAATTTTACCATCAAAAGCGTGGGGTGCTTTTTAGGATTTTTACATTTTTTTCTTAGAGACTTTATTTTTACCAATGTATGTTTATTATCTTACTTACTTACTTACTCACTGGCAGTATCGAACCCGTAGGTTCATGGCCGCGCGGACATAAGCTCTCCATACATCCCTATCCTGAGCTAATGCTTTCCAATCATTCCCTGTATAATCTACTTCCCTCAAATCATAATTAATGTTGTTCTCCCACCTCATTTTTGGTCTACCAACTGGGCGTTTTCCCTCTGGCTTTCCTACAAGAAGCTTCCATGCATGTCTTTCATTCCCCATACGTGCAACATGTCCTGCCCATCGCAGTCTACGAGTTACTAGTGCCCCGCTATTGTATAAAGTCCTAACATTCCATGTTCCTAGGAACATGTCCCTGTGTTTGAGCCTTTGGCATGGGTTCCCTGAAGTAGTCCCCGCCCGGAGAACCGAATGGGGGACTATTTGACCTCCGGAAAATTTTACTCCAGATGAACACATGTCCGCATTTCTTGACGGTTGTATTTTTACGGTGAAAGATCAAATATATTAATTGATATAGAGCACCACACGCTTTTGATGGTAAAATTATTTTTTTGTAGATAACTCTAGTTTTATTCTACATGTGTGGGAGATGATTTTTTTTTTTGCCACTTTAATTTTTTCTCAAGCGTGTTGGAAATTAAGATTATTTTTCTTTTTTTTTTTAGTTTGGTTTCCTAATAAAGCGTGTTGTTTTAGTTTTTTAAACCTATTACTTATTGATTATGATGAACCATTAGTCTTGGTTTTAGACAGGGCTATTAACTCGGCCCAACGTGTACAGGGGACGCAAAAAACTGTTAGGATATAGAGAAAAACGGATTTCAAATTCGAAATCAGCGCATGCCATTTAACTAAAATCACATATTTTCGTTTCTGCGATCGACAAAAAGTTCAAATTTGTTGTTGAGTGTAATCGTTTATCAAAACAGATGCTACATTATAAACCTCAAGGCCGAAGAAATGTAGGAATTGCAAATTAATATAAACGAGAGAATATACAGAATTAAATGTAATTGGTTTAAACATGTACAAAGAATGTCAAATAATCGTTTTTCAAAACAGATGCTTCATTATAAACTTCAAGGACGAAAAAATGTGGGAAGACCAAAACGTTGTAGCATCTTGTGCATTGGTGAGCGGAACGGGCCAACAGGCCCATACCATGATGATGGTGGTGAGATATGTGATGACGTAGCATAGTTGCTTAAGCGACTTCACTTAAATCCGGAAGATCGAGGGTTCGAATGACGGTGGAATCAGGATTTTTAAACTGATCCAAACCTTCTGGCGGCACCATGCGTATGAAGACTACTCAGCTTCTAACGGAAAAGAGTACCGGACACTTGTTCTTGGTGTAAAATCGGTCGTAACGCAGGTCTAATTATCCGGCTGCCATTAAGTGACGATTGTCTATAAAATAGGAGTATTTGTTTCCAACTGTTCGATTAAACCAAACTACCAGGAGTGTTTTATGGACAATGTTCTGAAACCTGCGGAGCTAACCACAGATTCTTACCAATTGTTATTGAGAGAATTTTTAACAAATAAATTTATCATAAGTAATGCCACGAGTGATTTCCAAATTATCGATAAATTCACGACTCACGAAGTGAGGAGTAAATTTATCTAGAGAATTTGGAAATCAAGAGTGGCATTTGTTAGGACTATTTAACGAATAAAATTAAGCTGTTTACTCACAAATCATTATTTAACTATAGTTATTTTTAAATATTTATATATTTAATGTAAATGGCGATGTTTGAAAACAAATGAGAAACGATAGGTACGCTTCATCTGCTTCTTTTGTTTATCACTGCAACCAGATCATACTATTTATTGCCAAAGGAACGCAATATTGTAAGAATGCTTTCTAGTGGGGGGAAAAAAAATGAAACACATCAAACTGTATATTAATTCATTTCTGATGTCGTATGATGTAAATATGACAATTATATTTTTCTGGGTCCACCGCTGTGGTCTCGAGGTAGCGTGCTGCCTTGTCACGCAGCGGGCCCGGGTTCGATCCCCGGTCGGGGCAGTTTTTCTGGGTGAGGTTTTTATCGGGGTTTTTCCTCACCTGTAAGACAAATGTCAGGAAAACTTTAAGGCCCAAACGGTCCCCGAATTCATATGGCCATCATCCTTATCATCATCATCCTTATCATTATCATTATCATCACCGTCATCCTTCACCGGTGTGGAAAGCAACGGGAAGCTACCACACCTACACAATTCCCTAGTAAAGCTGCAAGCATTGCATGAAAATGCTATGATTGCAGTGAAGGACCTGCCTTCGGGCAGAATTACTATGGATGGATATTTTTCTGGATTATTACCTGGGAAAAAATACATTTAAGAAAGTGCAAACAGTGGTTTCTTTTTTTGGTGGTATAATAAATTGCTACAAATGTTTTTATATTAACTCCTGCAAGCGCTATGTGTTGACATCTATGTACTATATATACAATCTGGTAGCCGTATTTCTTATGGGCTCAGTCACTGCAAAATAATGGTCAGACCTGTTCAGAATATTACAAAGGAGGAGCCTTTTTTAATATGGTAATTATAACACTGATAAATATTTCGTGAAACACGACTCTGATTGGTTGTAAAACAGAAATCATTGAAACGTGATTGGCCATTATCAGATGACGGGAAGCAAACCAAGGCCTCCTAAGGCTGTAGTAGGGCCACTTTGCATTTACCTTTTACCTTTTATACAAATAGACAAACAAAATAAATTTACGTACATATTGAATGGAAGTAGACAAGAGTAAAATATTAATGAGAATGGAATTTTGAAATGGCAGAGACTTGTTAGAATTCAAGGAACAAGTGGAATTAAATATTCTATCCTTGTTGGAACCTAGGAGAAGTACCAGGCAAATTACAGCTCGACTCTCCAATTACTTCAACTTGGCAATTCCTTGAACAAGTGATAAGGATCAATAATCATTTATTCCGCAGGAAACTTTCACTTACAGCCTTAATGATGGCGAAGTCTACATTCTGCCAAATTAAACTAAAGATAGATGTAGACTACCTATTCTCTTGTTTCTTATCCACCTGATTTATTTATTCTTCCTTCTGAAGGCTGTCCGTACATGTGCACAGACCTCATCATTATTATTCAATCATTAACTAACTAACTCACTGGCAGTATCGAACCCGTAGCTTCATGAACGCGCGGACATAAGCTCTCCATACATGCCTATCCTAATCCAATGTTTTCCAATCATCCCCTGTATAATCTACTTCCCTCAAATCATAGTTAATATAATTCTCCCACCTCATTCTTGGTCTACCAACTGGGCGTTTTCCCTCTGGTTCTCCTACACGAAGCTTGCATGCACGTCTTTCATTCTCCATACGTGCAACATTTCCTGCCCATCGCAGTCTACGAGACTTAACTGTTCTTATTATATCTGGCTTCCTATAAATACCATGTGATTCACTGTTACGCAATCTTCTCCATTCACCTGTCTGTTCATCTCTCTTTGGTCCAAAAATTTTCCTAAGTACTTTATTCTCAAATACTCATCTCCCTTAAATTAACAGTCCACGTTTCGCACCCATATAATATAACTGGTAGAATAACAGTTTTATATATTTTCAGTTTAACGTTTTTTGAAAGGAGTTGGGAAGTCAAGAGTCTCTGTAATGCATAATAGCACGCATTTCCAGAATTGAGCCTGTGTTTAATTTCTTTGTGCATCTCATTCCTGTTTGTGATTAATGAGCTAAAATACAAAATTCGTTATTGTAAAAGAATACCCGCCATGCGCTGCTATGCTTTCCCGGAAATCTACTTGTCTCGATCTTCTTGGAATCAATTAAAAACAAAAATGGTTATCGTGAGTTATCCGTAAGAGATAAACATACGCTCTCGCGGACTTTTGTGCAGATCTTTTTGAGATATTCAATTTTCAGTACATTACGTCTGTGTATTTGTTATGGTTTAGGTATCCTAAGCCATTTAAGCGTCCAAAAACTATTTTTTTCACGTTTTCCACTACAAATGACGATTTTTAAGGGTGTAGGAGATCAGTATCACAACTCTCTTATAGCCTATATTCATCCCGGGAATCTCCTGAACATTTAGCAAAAAGCCCCATCACAATCGGTTCAACGGTATGGCCACACATAAAGTACAAACAAACAAACAAACAAACATTTTTATATATTAGATTGGTGGAAGCGTCGTTGTATTATTAATTAATAGAAAATGTATTGTTTCTTGGTTATGAATGGGGATTGGGTATATATTTAAGATTAACATTTTTTCCCCAATTTCAGGTATATATATATTTACTTACTTACTCACTGGCACTATTGAACCCGTAGGTTCATGGCCGCGCGGACATAAGCTCTCCATACATCCCTATCCTGAGCTAATGCTTTCCAATCATTCCCTGTATAATCTACTTCCCTCAAATCATAGTTAATGTTGTTCTCCACCTCATTCTTGATCTACCAACTGGGGCATTTTCCTTCTAGCTTTCCTACAAGAAGTTTCCATGCACGTCTTTCATTCCCCATACGCGCAATATGTCCTGCCCATCGCAGTGTATGAGACTTAACTGTTCTTATTATATCTGGCTTCCTATAAAGACCATGTAGTTCATTGTTATGTAGTCTTCTCCGTTCACCTGTCTGTCCATCTCTTCAGGTATATATATATATATATATATATATATATATATATATATATATATGGTATGATAAGAAAAATAAATGCCTGGACGGGATTCGAACCCGGATCTCTGAGTCTGTACCTCAGCGTGATATCCATTACACCACCAGGCGAATCCAATCCAAACACTTATTTTTCTTATATATGTATTATATTCTCCATTATTACTAGATGTCGCGAGAACTCGGTCTTCACTGCCATCTAGTAGCTGACTATAACAAGTAAGCAAATTAAAGAGAATATTTTTTACTTTATAGCAGTGACGCTTTATCGATATTATAATTAAATGTTTAACATTGAGCAATGCAAGCTTAATATGGTATGATAAGAAAAATAAATGCCTGGACGGGATTCGAACCCGGATCTCTGAGTCTGTACCTCAGCGTGATACCCATTACACCAGCAGGCGAATCCAATCCAAACACTTATTTTTCTTATATATGTATTATATTCTCCATTATTACTAGATGTCGCGAGAACTCGGTCTTCACTGCCATCTAGTATATATCATATATATATATATATATATATATATATATATATATATATATATATATATATATATATAACTCTGTTAAGTCCCTTTTGAGGATTCCAGTCCACTGGGCATTTAAAGTAATTGCTAGATCTTCTATTAAACATGATTATATAAATATGAAATAAAATATATTTATGCCATGCTTGGATTGGGAGTAATTTATAAAATAACAGAACAGCACATATCGCTATTCACGTAATCCACGTGGAAATTAAACCTCCACACAACAATATGTTGGTGCGACATGAAAACAATGTACATTGTTTAGCACAGCAGGGTATAGGATAGGCGTGTTGTTGCCAGGTACAGGTGACGTAAGCGTTGTGACGTAATATAATTGATCCCTCGTATCCCTGTGGATGGGTTATGTAACGATTAACTGGCCGAGAAACGCATGCCATTGTATAGCATTGTTTTACTGTACTGACTCTCAACTCAACTTACAAAAATAGCACGTGAAATTATCATAAGTAATGCCACGAGTGATTTCCAAATTATCGATAAATTCACGACTCACGAAGTGAGGAGTGAATTTATCTAGAGAATTTGGAAATCAAGAGTGGCATTTGTTAGGACTATTTAACGAATCAAATTAAGCTGTTTACTCACAAATCGTTATTTAACTATAGTTATTTTAAAATATTTATATATTTAATGTAAACGGCGATGTTTGAAAACAAATGAGAAACGATAGGTACGCTTCAACTGCTTCATTTCTTTATCACTGCAACCAGATCATACTATTTATTGCCAAAGGAACGCAATATTGTAAGGAGGAGCTTTCTTTAATATGGTAATCATAACACTGATAAATATTTGGTGAAACACGATTCTGATTGGTTGTAAAACAGAAATCATTGAAACGTGATTGGTCATTGACTCCCATTTGGGGCATGAGTTAAATAGTCCAGACTAAGATATATTACTTGGTTTTACATCTAGAACTAGCTAATGCCCGGCGTGCGCTGCTACGCCTAAATAAATGAAAATTAATGTGCCTTTGTGTTTAGTTGAATAAGTAAGAGGAGAAAAAATTATAAATGATATATATATATATATATATATATATATATATATATATCATCATGATCAGCCGGTATCATGGCAGCTGCCGCCGTCTTCCGGAAACCAAACGCCATTCCTCTCTATCCATCCATTGATCTTCCTCCATTCCTCTGATATTCATAGCTGCTTGTACCCCTTCTATCCAACTTTTCTTCGGTCTTCCTCTCTTCCTCCTTTCAATTGGGATCCATTCCATAACAATTTGTATATGTTGGACGCCCATTTACTAGATGGGAGGATTCATTAAATCCCACTTGATGTGAAAACAGGTCAAAAGGCCTAATTTCATGAAGCAGAAGAAGAAGAAGATATATATATATATATATATATATATATATATATATATATAGTACCCTTTCAAGTCCCTTTTGAGGATTCTAGTCCAGTGCGCATTTAAACTAATTCATATTTTCCAAAAATTACTGTATTGACAATAATTTTGTAATCCACGTGGAATTTAAACTTCCACACAAAAATAATTAATATATTACTTATAATATATATATATATATATATATATATATATATAATTTAGATACCCCGTGCTGTTTACCCGGCGCTGTCCGGGAAACTACTCATCCCGATCTCCTTGGCATAAATGAGCTGAAAGACGAAAATTAATGTACTTCTTATGATTAGTTGAATAAGTAAAATGAAAAATAATTATAAATGTATATCGTAACTACTTTAAGATTCCCCGTGCTGATTACCCGGTGTTGCTCGGGAATCTAATTATCTCGATCTTCTTGGCATAAATGAGCTAAAAGACAAAATTCGTTATTGTGAATTATCCGAAAAAGAATAATCACCATGTGCTGCTATGCTTGCACAGGAATATGCGTACTTGTCTCGATCTTTTTGGCATCAATGAAAGACAAAAATGTTTGTGAGTTATCCGTAAGAGATAAACATATGCTGTCGCGGACTTTTTTGTAGAGATTTTTGAGATATTTAATTCTGTGTGCAATACTTTTGTGTATTTGTTATGGTTTAGGCAGCGTAAGCCATTTAAGCGTCCAAAGAGCTACTTTTTTCACGTTTTCACTACAAAGGGCGATTTTCAAAGGTGTAGGAATTGAGTACCGCAACTCCCTTATAGCCTATGTTCATCTCAGGAATCTCCTAAACATTTTGCAAAAAGCCCCATCAAAATCGGATCAACGGTATGGCCGCGCACAAAGTACGAACAAACAAACAATCATTTGTATGTATTAGATACAATATCCTCCCTCAGGGGTCCTCATCTAGGGGATATGTGGATGGCGACCACAAGGTGCCCAAGCTGAGCAAAACATTTCTTCCACTTACTTGTGTTTTGCACTCTTTTAACTTTACTATCTAACCTCTCTTGGTTAACTCTTGTTTTTTTCGACTCCGACGCTATTAGGGCATCCGAGGGCTAGGGAGTCTTTCCTTTCTTCCATTTCTTCTTTCCTTTATTTTCTTTTCTTCTCCAGAAAAGCCTGACCAGAGGCTATAAGATGGCAGCCCCATCACTGGTCTTGCCTTCCTTTGGCCAGCAACCAATCGAAGGGACTATTATTATGCTTTCAAGTCTTATACGAGAATTTCCCGGAAGGATCAAAATGCTGGAGGGAAAATTTTCTGTAGGATCGTAACGGGCCTTGGCCTAATACTTGGAAGGAAGAAGAAGAAGAAGAGAAGATACAATATCCAATAGATATAATTCAATTTTTAATTTATTATATTTTCTCAAATACATGACAATTAATGCTACATTTTAAAACCTAGTTATAATCATAATGTCCTTATTTTTTCCAAGAAAATCAGATGATTAAATTACCAAATCCACAGTCAAACGATTATTTTTCTTGTATGTGTGAACAGTTGTGGAAATGTGGTTACATACTCGTTCGATATGTTTATTATTATTAATTATTATTATTATTATTATCATCATCATTTCTTGTTCGAGTGAGAAACATCCACTCAATGCTATTTTTGACACATTTTATTAGATACCGTTACTTGATTAGCGTGGTGTCCCATTTATCTTGGCCACCGCAAGTAACGTTTTACGTAAGTACAAAATTATACTTTTTATAGAAGTTGTCCAACTGCAAGGACCAAATAATACTGAAGATTAGTGAAATTTGTAGAGTTATTTAATAACAAGATACGGGTACTAACTGTTTTTCTTCAAACGCGCTATGAATTCTTTCTTCGATGAATTAAACATCCAAGAACTGTCAAAAGTGTAAAACAATGTGCCATTGTAATAAATAGAACCTTATTGATGGAAACATAATGTGGGATTATCATTGCCACGTTACAACACTAAATGCTCATATGAATTATGAACACCCGACCAATCACATTAAGCACTCAAACTGGTGACCATTTTCAGTGACACACATATCCAATGAAAGTGTAGATTGATTTCGCCACTGTTACCAACTGAATGGAATTACAAGCATGCATAATGCAATTCCGCTTATTCTCTAGAGTTGGAATATCTCCAAAGACAGTATCTTCAATAACTCTAGAGAAAAAAGTCCAATGGGGTCATATCAGTAGATGGACTGTCTCTCCACTATCACTTTATGTTTTCATTATTTTTTTAGAGGAATTAGACCCAATGGGTATAACTTGGACACTACACACACCCAGTTCCAAGGTTGAGATTTTCTAAAAATCACTTACCCCGCCGGGAATCAAACCCGGGTCGCCGGAGAGGAAAGTAGGGGCTCTACCTACTATGTTTTCATTAATGAGGTTCCATTTATTAGAATGGTACATTGGGATACATTCTTGAACAGGTCTTGGAGTGCTTGTAGTCCAGGATCCGGCTGCAAGATTACTGCGTTCATCGAGTGTATGAACATAATCAATTTTTTTTTTCATAAAATTGTCAATTACTGAATACATTTTGCCGAGTTGCCTATTAAAATTCGGCCGTCAGTGTGTTTAATTAAAATATAATTCATTCATTCATTCGAAATAATTTGATTCACGTGTTATTAACATAAATTATAGCCTAATCCAGTTCACAGAAATCGATGTATATAATAATAATAATAATAATAATAATAATAATAATAATAATAATAATAATAGCTTTATTTTACCTGGCAGGGTTAAGGCCTTAAGGCCATTTTTGCCACAAAATCAGGTTTTAAAAATAAGTAAAGTAAAGTAAAGTGATCCCACAACAGACCCGGAGGCCCTTGGGGTAGTGGGAGGTTAAAGCTCCCACTTTCTCTAGACAATCGGCACTTTATGTCGGCCGGGTTGTCAGCCCTGCGTGACGGCCGCCTTTACCCCAGAACAAGCGTCTGGTACTCATTTCCGTTAGAGGCTGACCATAGTGCCGCCAGAGGGTTTGGGTCAGTTTAAAAATCCTGACCCCAACGGGACTTGAACCCTCGATCCTCCGGCTTGTAGCTCAGTGCCTTGACCACTACGCTACGGCGTGCCCCATAGTAAAGTGATCCCACGACAGGCCCGGAGGCCCTTGGGGTAGTAGGAGGTTAAGGCTCCCACTTTTTCTAGACAATAAAAAATACAAAAAAGATAGTCTTACATCTAAATTACAATAAACATAAACGATTACATGTTATAAATACAATACAATTAATATTTATAATGTATTTTGATTTACTCTAGATTTCTTCTCCTTCTACTACAAGGTTTAGGCTATGCAGCCTGTTCCGGCGAAGTTAAAAGTGGAGCCCATCCTCTACGTGGTCGGCCAACATCTCTTGTTCCTCTGGTATTATACAGGAAGGTTCTTTTTGGCATTCTTTCGTTGTTCATTCTCATTAAGTGTTCTGTCCATTTCTTATTATTTTCGCTGATTTTATCTTCAATTTTATATATATTTAATTCTTCTCGTATGTTTTCATTCCCTATTTTATCCGCTCTTGTGCATCCTTTCACATTACGTAAAAACAGCATTTCCGCAGTCTGTATCCTGCTTTTATCCCTTGATTTCATTATCAAATTTTCACTTCCATACAACAACAAAGGAACTCCCATTGTTTTATATAATTTAAGTTTCGTATCTTTCCTTGTTTTCCGACCTAAGGTTCTTTTTATGGTTCCACAAATAGCCTGAAATTTATTTACTTTATTTTCTATATCTTTATTTTCTCTATAAGTTATATCACATCCTAAATATTGGAAATGTGATACTTGTTCTATTATTTTGTTATCCAGTACAATTTTTGATCTAATTCCATATTTACCAATAAATGCCATTCCTTTTGACTTATTTATTGATATTTTACAATTATATCTATTGGCTATTAATTTAAATTTATATGCTAACATTTGGAGCTCATTTTCAGATTCTGCTAAAAGTACAACATCGTCAGCGAATAATAAAGCATTTATTTTATCTTTATTATCAATTAATATTCCTTCATTAGTTAAAACCTTCTTCCATTCTTTTAGGATATCGTCCATATAAATTACTCTAGATTTAACGAATTAAATATATAATATGTACAAGATATATAAAAAGAGGAAAAGATTATTAATGACATAGTATAAAATTAAATAAATAGAGAAACATTAATTATTAGACAACAGGTAACTGTAGAAGCGTGACTTAAAGGTGCCAAATTTGCGGCAACCCCTGATTTCTTGAGGAAGGAGATTCCAGGAGCGGGCAGAGGTTACTCTGAAGGAAGTAGAATAAGAGGAAGTGCCATGAAGAGGAATTGTTAGTATATAGTATATAGCTTGAAACGTTTTGGTTGCCATTGCACACTTGGCCGTAAATCTCCTCGCGGCTACAGTAAGCTGTGACACCAGTCAGTAATAAAATGGCGGTAAGTACGTATTTATTGTTTTATATTATACCCTCGCAGCGGAAAGTAAAACCACTGCCCTATATGTATACTACGTACAATGTATGTACAAAAATATATCCAAAAGCTAGTGTTAATATACATTATACGAAACAAATCACAGCATTTTAAATGAACTGAACTTTATTTGAAAGAATATAAAACAATAAATACGTACTTACCGCCATGTTATTACTGATTGGTGTCACAGCCTGCTATAGCCGCGAGGAGATTTACGGCCAAGTGTGCAATGGCAAACAAAACTTTTCAAGCTCTATACATCGATTTCTGCGAGCTGGATTATAATTTATTTTAATAACAAGTGAATCAAATTATTTCGAATAAATAAGTAAATTATATTTTAATTAAACATACTGGCGGCCGAATTTTAATAGGCAACTCGGCAAAAATGTATTCAGTAATTGACAATTTTATGAAAAAAATTGATTTTCTTCATCCACTCGATGAACGTTGTAATCTTGTAGTCGGATCTTGGACTATTAATTTATGAATTGAAGAAAAAAATGTATACAGTAAAAGTTCCTTATTTTCGAGTTAAAAAGTAGCAACACAGTTCCTGTATTCGCGGATCCAGTCGGTACATTAGAAGGATTAGAGTCCTTTATTAATGCATCGGCAACTGTTTTTACTGCAGACACGTGTCAGGGCGGGTTTTACAAGGAGTGATTCAAATCAAATGAACAAATTAATATGAAAATAAAACAAACCCTATTGTCTCTAAGTCTAAATTTCGTAGTTAAAAGCCACCGCCGCCGTATTTCACGTGCCACTATGACCATTGATAAATGCCGCCCTCCCTACAATCGGTTTTCTATTGTTTCAACTTGTCATTCGTTGCAACAACTTTTGATTGAATAACACGTGTTTCTTTTGCTTTGTTGCTAATTTACAATGATGAGTAAAAGGAAAGAAAATTAGTTCCGAAGCGCAAAAAAGTAGTGTTGCTGCTTAAAGTAAATAGAAATGTTTGACCGTTTACGCGTTGCGAGTCGTTTGCCTCTATATGACGCTGTTTCAATGTTAATAAATCAAGAAATCCGAAGACAAAATAAGGAATGCTATCGCTGAATTCACAGCTGAATAACAATCTTAATTGAAAGACCTTTTAAAAGCGGCAAAACAGGAAGAAATTAACTTAGTTCTTTAAGTCATTGCCTAAGCCTGACAGTAATTAATATAAATTGTTCAAAATCTCTCATTAATTGATTTTATTTTGATAATTTTTATTTTATTTTGGAACTTGGAACGTACCCCATGTATATTCATACAGATTCTTCTTCTTCTTCTTCTTCGTCAGGCTCTACGACTTCCAGTGGAATGTCTTGCCTTCTCAACTAATTTACGCCACTTCTTCCTAACTTGTGCAGTAGAGATTTCAAATCAAAAATCCCCATCTCTCTCAAATCTTCAATTACGTCATCTTCCCATCGATCCTTGGGTCTTCCCCTTGGTCTTGTTCCCTGTGGCTTCCAATTTAAAATATCATTCGGCAATCTTCCCTTTGGCATTCTTAGTGTATGTCCAAACCATTGTAATCTTTTGGATTTGATGAAACTAACTATATTTTCTTTTTATTCTTGAGGTATAATTCGTCATTCTTTCTCAACCTCCAAGTTCCATTTTCCTTTACTGGACCTAGCACTCTTCCAAATATTTTCCTCTCAAACGTTAATAGTCTTAATTTATCCATATAGATTGCCATTCCATATTCGCGGTTTCTGTATTTGCGGGATATTTACGCAAATATCCCCCGCCAATAAGGAGGTTTTACTGTAGTGGTATTGAATAAAACACGAATTTATTATTCATATTTTGTTAAAAAAATAGTTCTAGCCACGAATTATACTATCTCAGTAACAGAAGAAACCTGCGCATTCAATGTCGTGTTCACCAAAACCTTCTACTGCTCCCTATCCTCAGAGAATTAATTCCAGTTCGTATTATTGATATACAGTTCCCTATGATCCATCCGAATATTATCCTACCACTTGAGACTAGATCTTCCTTTATTTTTTTTAAAGATTTCCAGTAAAAATGTTGTAACCATCTACACTGTCACTTATTCGTGCAATAGGCCTATGTCCTCTCCACCTCAATTTCCTAAGCGTAATTAATAATTTTTATATTTGTAAGAATATTTACTTATAGCAGTAACGATTATCTATGTCGATGCTATAATTAATTATTGTATATATATGTGTGTGTGTGTGTGTGTGTTATAATTTTTTTGACATTGTGCAATGCAAGTTTAATATGACATGATAAGAAAAATAAATGCCTAAACGGTATTCGAACCCGGATCTCTGGGTTGGTACCTTAGCGTGTTATCCATTACACCACAAGGCGATTCCAATTCAAACACTTATCCTTCTTATAAATACATTATATTCTCCATTATTACTAGATGTCGCGAGAACTCGGTCTTCACTGCCATCTAGTAGCTGACTATAACAAGTAAGCAAATTAAAGAGAATAGTTTTACTTTATAAGTAGAGAACCGGGTTCAAATCCGTCCAGGCATTTATTTTTCTTATCATATCATATTAAGCTTGCATTGCTCAATGTCAAAAATTTAATTATAACATCGATAAAGCGTCACTGCTATAAAGTAAAAATATTCTCTTTAATTTGCTTACTTGTTATAGTCAGCTACTAGATGGCAGTGAAGACCGAGTTCTCGAGACATCTAGTAATAATGGAGAATATAATACATATATAAGAAGGATAGGTGTTTGAATTGGAATCGCCTGGTGGTGTAATGGATAACACGCTGGGGTACCAACCCAGAGATCCGGGTTTGAATCCCGTTCAGCAATTTATTTTTCCTATGTCATATATATATATATATATATATATATACACGAGACATGATAACAAATGTAAATGCTTCGACGGGATTTAAACCCGGGCCTCTGTATTGATACTCCAGTGCGCTACCAATAACGCTACCAAGCATATCTAGCACAAACATTTATTTTTCTTAAACACAGATTCTCTATTATTTTGATATTATTGCATTTAGACCATCTTCTAAAATTGGCATGATATTAGATCCCACAATTCGTTTTGAGACTCATAGTGACCAACCTGAGGAAGTTGACTCTGAAAAGAAAGCCATATATGAGCCAACAATTGACTATTACAAAGATAAATACCAACTAGATAGTATAACTGTCACAGGATTGATGATCGGGGCAAGAGGCACTATACCAGGATTCTTAGCCAAATTTTGGAATTCCTTAGATTTGGACAGGGTGTATCTTTCTAGAATTGCCATCGCTTCCATTAGAGGATCAATTTCAATTTTAAGAAACCATATTTACAAAATTACTTTATAGTATGTATACTTCAATTAGGCCTACATCCATAGTAATTCTGCCCGAAGGCAGGTCCTTCACTGCAGTCATAGCATTTTCATGATATGCTTGCAACTTTACTAGGGAATTGTAGGTGTGGTAGCTTCCCGTTGCTTTCCACACCGGTGAACGATGATGATGGTGATGATAATGATAAGGATGATGATGATGACCATTACAAGTTGAATTTTTTTAAAATGTATTTACAAAATGTATTTCATCAATTACAAAAATTAATTGTCTGTATCACTTTGTCCTTGAGGCCATCCTCTAATGAGGAAAGTTTTATATAATAATACGAAAAGTGACGTGAACTCGGTCTCCACTGCCCTCTAGTAGCTCCTCTAACAAGTAAGCAAATTCAAGAGAATATTTTTACTTTATAGCAGTGGCGCTTCTTTAGTTCGATGTTATAACTAAATATACTCGTGTTTGTTTCAATATCATTAAATGAAATAAGATTTTGATTTATTATTTCCAGTAGATACCGAAGTCTCCGTTTTTAACAGAACTTTTTTAATATTGCTTTCATTTTTTTCTCCCTTCATTGCCGTATTTTTAATTTCAGATTGATAACTTGGCCGTGGATTTTTCATTTCATTAAAAAGTTGAATCGAGATGAGATAGTTTAAATAGAGAGTGTCTCTCTCCCCCTTCACACACGCGCGCGCGCGTGCACACTGAAGTCCTTTCAATTCATTAGAGGGCTGAGTTGAAATTTCTAGCTGAGTTATTTCTAGTAATGACAAATGACAGCCGATAAGTATGCTTGGGCATATGCAAGGCACAACTGAAGCGTGGGTAGAACTTCCAAGTGATTAATGAAAAATCGAACCCTTGGCTGGCTGCCGGATATACGTACGCTTCTGCCACGAGCTCACTGTTCCATAAATTAGATGTACCAGGCCACACTTGCACCTACCAGCTCTCGCTGTATTCACGTATCCAGCGAAATTTTATACTCTGTCAAAAAATGAAGTTCACGCCTATTTCAGCACAAAAATACTACATTATAAAGCAGTGAGAGAAACTGGAATACAAAAATGGTATATTTCTAATAATTTATTAAACGAAGAGTGTACTAGAAGTACATAATGTACTAGAAGTATATAAACGAAATGGACAGCTAATGACAAATGAGGGAAATTTTGAGGAAGTGGCTGAATTCAAATACCTAGGAACAATAATCACAAATAGGAATGAGATGCACAAACAAACTAAACATAGGCTCAATTCTGGAAATGCGTGCTATTGTGCATTCCAGAGACTCTTGATGTCCCAACTCCTTTCAAAAAACGTTAAACTGAAAATATATAAAACTATTATTCTACCAGTTATATTATATGGATGCGAAACATTGACTCTTACTTTAAGGGAGAAAAGGAGATTACAAGTATTTCTGAATAAAGTTCTTACGGAAATTTTTGGAGCAAAGAGAGATAAACAAAGAGGCGAATGGAGAAAACTACATAACAGTGAACTACATAATATCTGTAAGAAACCAGATATAATAAGAATATATTAGTATATTAACAAATATGATTTTTTGGGGATACAATTGTACTACACATTGTCAAAAAGAACAAACTCACCAAACTAAAATGTCAACATTTTAATTTGATGATTTGGATTTTTATTCACAATGTCTAATACATTAACAACAGTTAAGTCTCGTAGACTGCGATGAAAAGGACATGTGGCATGAATGGGGAATTTAAGAGGGGCATTGAAACATTTTGTAGGAAAACCAGAGGTAAAACGCCCAGTTAGTAGACCAAGAAATAGGTGAGAGAATAACATTAACCATGATTTGAGGGATCTAGATGAATGGAAAACATTAGCTCAAGATACGTTTATATGGAGAGCTTATGTTCGCGCGGTCATGACCTATGGGTTGGATAGTGCCAGCTAGATAGTTATTCTAACTAGTTATACAGTCCATAAAGCTCGTCATTCCTTTTATTACACGGAGAAAAACAATGTTAGAGTAAAAAGTGACTTTTTTCACTCCACTTTGCAATTTTGCACCCGTAACTTTTATAATTGACTTCTTCCTCATAATCAAACTTTGTGATGCAGTAATTATATCTCTGTGGAAGCACAAGACAAACAAATGCAAAGCTAAATTAAACAATTCATAGAAATGATATTTAATTACAACCCTACTCAATTCTCCATTGATTACTCTCCCCTGATTAGATTGAATTCAACAGCAAATGAAAATCGTGCTTCATTTTCCAGCAGTAAAAATTTTTTATGAAATATATCCTATAACTGTTTACTCTAAAATTACTAAAATATTAATCTAATACATAAAAATTAATGTTTGTTGGTTTCTATGTTTGCTTGTTTATTTGTTTGTTTCTTCGTACTTTATGCGCGGCCATACCGTTGTTCCGATTGTGATGGGACGTTTTGCAAAATGTTCAGGAGATTCCCGGGATGAACATAGGCTATAAGAGAGATGTGATACTCAACTCCTACACAGGCTATAAGAGAGCTGCGATACTCAACTCCTACACCTTTAAAAATCGCCCTTTTTTAGTGGAAAATATGAAATAAATAGGTCTTTGGACGTTTAAATGGCTTACGCTGCCTAAACCATAACAAATACACTAATATATTGCTACATTCATAACTACACAATATTCGAACATTCGGACTCACCTAGAAAGTAAGAAATGACGATTTGCTGCTATATTTCGCCTGTGGAGCATCTCTCTTGATGGTCCAACAATAATCAGCCAGCATATTAGGATTCCATTTGCCTTGATATATCTTTACATAGCTGAAATCTCCTCATGAAAGTATTCCCCGTTTTATTTTACAATGGACAAATGGACGAAAAAACGTTTATTAAAAAATAATTATTTAAATCCATTAATTGAAATTGAGATAAAAAAGAACTGTGGGTGATGGAGAAATTCCGAATACATATTTGAAAACACGATAAAAAACTGCATTAAGTACAACTATTGGTACTCATGAGACAAAAATCATGTTGACCTTTTTTATTAATGGGTGAACTTGCTCTATTTACGATATTACTAAAAATATTTGTTTGTAAATACATGTTTCCCAGTTATTGGTGAGATATTGTGTAAATTTCGTCGTTAAGCGTTTCCAATTAATGGAAATAATATCGCCTGGTCATCTGCATACATTAAATTAGTTACACGTTGCCCTCTTTAATATACATATTTTTTTTATTTTATACAACTTTTCTCATTAGCGGATTGCCTGAAGGACGAAATGATACAGACAATTAATTTTCGAAATTGATGAAATATATTTTGTAATGTACTGAACGCGATATGACATTTGATATTAAATGTCTATAAATAGGAATGAATACAAAATAATAAATCCATATCATAAACAAACATATAATTCAGAAAATTATAGTAAAAAATCTTGAATATTTGAAATTTTAGAAGTTGCAAGTTCATACTTTAACATCGTACTTCCTCCGAGAAACGTTAGAAATGTTCTCGTAGAACTAAATATGGTCGCACTTAGAAATACATTATACAAACGTAAATGGACAGCTACTGAAAAATGAGCGAAATTTTCAAGAACTGGCTGAATCCAAATACCTAGGAACAATAATCACAAATAGGAATGAGATGCACAAAGAAATTAAACATAGGCTCAATTCTGGAAATGCATGCTATTATGCATTGCAGAGACTCTTGATGTCCCAACTCCTTTCAAAAAACGTTAAACTGAAAATATATAAAACTATTATTCTACCTGTTATATTATATGGATGCGAAACATGGACTCTTACTTTAAGGGAGGAAAGGAGATTAAAAGTATTTGAGAATAAAGTACTTAGGAAAATTTTTGGACCAAAGAGAGATGAAGAGACAGGTGAATGGAGAAGACTACATAACAATGAACTACATGGTCTTTATAGGAAACCACATATAATAAGAACAGTTAAGTCTCGTAGACTACGATGGGCAGGACATGTTGCACGAATGGGGAATGAAAGACGTGCATGGAAGCTTCTTGTAGGAAAGCCAGAGGGAAGACGTCCAGTTGGTAGACCAAGAATGAGATGTGAGAATAACATTATCCATGATTTGAGGGAAGTAGATTATACAGGGAATGATTGGAAAACATTAGCTCAGGATAGGGATGTATGGAGAGCGTATGTCCGTGCGGCCATGAACCTATGGGTTCGATCGTGCCAGTGAGTTAGTTAAGCATTAGACCAGACACTTTGTTTTTAACAGTACACCTGCTTTTCAATCTCTGTTTTAATGCACGAATATGATGATCGGTAACTAATTATAAAGGAAGAAGAAAATTTCAACACTTGAATGTGTTCACTTGGGAAACATTTCTTTCTGAATTTAGGCGCAATAGATCCATAGAATTGTATTGCTCACCTCTCCTCGCTATTACAGTTGTCATTTTACAACGAGTAGACATATTAAGTTTTGCAGATTAAATCTACAAGCGAACATGGCAATGCAAAGTGTTTCTGTATTGGATACACGTGTCTAAGTGACCTCTTTCTGGGAGAATTTTCCAAGCAGTTAAACTTTAACAATTGCATGTTAATTAATTCCGCGTAATTTTGAGTTCTAGCAAGTTGCTTTTGTATCTTGTAGTAAATTAATTAAAAATTGCTCCGCCCACAGCAAATGTACTGAAAAGCTAAGTAACGTTACGCACTGCTTGTTAAAGTATTTATTAAAGGCTTAATAACAGGGCGATTCAAAATTCATTACATCACATTTTTTTTATAGTATACTAGGTAACACCCGGCGTGTGCTGCTACGCCCAAGTAAATAAACATTAATGTGTTTTTACACGCTTTATATTAGCTTGACCTGTATCTATCTATCTATGTAACGGAATCTTTCAATGCGATTTTCACCCACTTAAAATCATTGGATCGACTTGAAACGTTGTATACTTGTAAAGGACCCGTGACAATACAATAATTTCATATTATTAATTAAATAAAAATAAAACGTAGTTTTATTTGATTTTCATATTTATTATATAATTCAGTGACAGCTGTTTCGGTACACTGTACCTTCTTCAGACATATTAACAAATTATGAATTGTGTTCCAACTGATCTAAGCAACAATACAACAATATATATATATATTTTTTGCTTAGATCAGTAGGAACACAATTCATAATTTGTTAACATGTCTGAAGAAGGTACAGTGTACCGAAACAGCTGTCACTGAATTATATAATAAATATGAAAATCAAATAAAACTACGTTTTATTTTTATTTAATTAATAAATATGGATTTTCATCAAGTAAACACCAACTCAATTGATTAATAATTTCATATTTTGTTTGTAAAATGCTGGCCAGAATCATCATAAAATCAAAAAGATGAAAAATGGTATAATACCCAGTGTGTCGTATATAATGGTTAATTTTTAATAACACACTGTATACACATCTGTCTTTTTACGTTACGTATTAAACAAAGACAGCGCACTTTTTTCCACTTTATGATTTGCAACATTTTAAGGTCAGTTAAATTTGCGTTGTAATTAACTTCACACTTGAGAGAATAATTCTACTTCAGTCTCAACATTTTAAATGTATTCTTTCGCAAGAAAAACTCCCTTTTAAAAATTAAGCTTTGTCAAAGTCAGTTTCATCTACATTTGCTTTATATAAATGTCAAACACTTGAAGCTCTGTTAAGCATTCAATTGTATACTTTCTTAATTCAGTTATTTCAACATGAGCAAAGGGAGGGGACAACTTAATAGTATTCTGGGTAGAGTGGCTGATATTCCAGTCAGTACGTTAGAAAAAATGTATGGAGCAATCGTGAGGCTAGTAATAATAATACTTACTTAATACTTAACACAGGCTCCACTTTACAGCAGTTCGCCCTTGATTCCTGCTTTCCAGAGATTCCTATCTTCCCATTGTCCATCTTCCATACCCCTCTTCATCATGGCATCATATATTCCCTCATACCATGATACTCTACTTCTTCCCCTTCTCCTTCTACCTAGTACCATCCAATCCAACACCTGTTTAGGCCACTGGTCTTCCGGCATCCGTTGTACATGTCCATACCATTGTAGAGCTCTCTTTGTTATCCTATCGATAACAGTTTCCTGTGCATCCATTTCTTGTCTGATATATGTATTTCGAATATGTTGTAGCCTGGATATTCTCATACTTCTCCGTAATCCATCCATTTCTGTCGCCAAGATTCTTTTCTGCATCCTTTCATTTATTGTCCAGCTTTCTGATCCATATGTAAGTATACTTTCTATTATTGTCTGCATAATCCCTTTTTTTTGTTTTTCTGGTCAAATTTCTATTCCATAAAAGACCATTCAGGGATCTAATCGCCTTCCTTGCACAATAATAATAATAATAATAATACTAATAATGATGATGATGATAATAATGCTTTATTTTAGCTGGCAGAGTTAAGGTCATAAGGCCTTCTCTTCCATTCAACCAGCGAATAGTAAAATTATTCAAAATTACATACATATTACAATTTTAAGATATAATTAAGGAATAAAAATAGATAATAAAGTGTGCATAAAATATCTTCTATTTGCTGATGATGTAATCATAATACAGAAAAATGAAGACGACTTACAGAAATCAATGCATGCATTAAATGAAATATGTAAATTATACGATCTAAAGATTTCTGTAAGGAAAACGAAGACCATGGCTTTTAGAGGAAGAGATCCAGTGAGATCCAAAATTATTTTAGAAAATCAAAGTATAGAACAGGTGTCTAGTTTCAAATATTTGGGCTGTGATGTTGGCTACAATGTGGAAAGAGATATTGACTCCAAAATAAATAAATTTCAGACGGTGTGTGGAACAATACAGAGAACATTCAAAAATAAAAATTAGAAAAGAAACCAAGATAAAAATGTATAATGTTATGGCGGTTCCCACAATAGTGTATGGCTGTGAAACTTGGGCTCCAGTGAAAAAACAGAAGGATAGAATACAGACGGCGGAGATGAGGTTCCTAAGATAAGTAAAAGGATGTACAAGACTTGATAGAATAAGAAATGAGGATATAAGAGAAGAATTGAAAGTACAGTCTTTATTGGATAAGGTCACGAATTACAGACAGAAATGGATTGATCATATGGATGGAATGAGTAAGGAGAGATATCCATTGTTAGCAAGAAATTATCAAGCAAGAGGAAGACGTGATGTTGGATGACTTAGAATACATTGGGCTGATGCATTTTTATTTATTTATTTATTTATTATTTAGCCTGGTGGAGTTAAGGCCATGTGGCCTTCTCTTCCACTCACCAGAACAAGCATATGTTACATATGAATACAAAAAAAAATACAATAATAGTCATATAAAACAGGACAAACATATGTTACACATGAATACAAAAAAATTACAATAGTAGTCATATTAGACAGGACAAACATGTTACATATGAATACAAAAAAAAGTTACAATAATAGTTATTGAACAATTCATTATCTGTCATATTGAATAATAATGAAATTAATGTCTAATAATAGAATGAAACTAAATACAATTAAAATTAAATTAATGATACAATGAATAAAAAAGGAATAACAGCATTATGAAGTCGGAACGGGCAATTGCCTAATACCTGGAGCGATGATGATGAGATATTATTAAAATACAAACTAAACAAAATACAATGATGATGTGATCTAATACTAACAAAAACATAGAAGATAATAAAATTAAAATGATATAAAATAAAGTAAATAGCTTCCTAGATGATTATTAATGGAATGCTCTATATAGTTGTTATGCAGTTAATGTTTCCATTGTGTCGAACTTAAGATATCAGTTAATTTGGATTTAAATAATGATAGCGATTGACAGTTCCTGACATGACTGGGAAGTGAGTTCCATGCTCTAGTCATAGATATTGTGTAAGATTCAGAGTACAGACAGGTCCTGTGTTGTGGTATAAAAAGTAAAGAAGAGTCTTGTGATCTTGTTACTAAATTGTGATAAGCCGATAAGTTTTGAAAACGTGTTGTTAAATAAGTTGGTAAATATGTGTGCAGAATTTGGAATAGTAAGGTATGTGAATGTAAAGTTCTTCTGTCATTTAGGCGTAGCCATGATAAGGCCTGAAATGAAGGAGACACGTGGTCATAATGACGGAGATTGAATATAAATCGAATGCACGCATTATGAGCACGCTGTAGTCTGTCAGATAGATCAGTTGTAAGATTAGTCAGTAATATGTCGCAGTAGTCGAAGTGTGGCATTATAAGAGTCTGTACAAGTATTTGTTTTAATTTTGTAGGAAGGAAGTTTTTAAAACTATTTAGGAAATGAAGAATTGAGAACACTTTCTTCCAGGTATTATTCACCTGGATTTTCCAGTCTAGGTGTTGGTCCATGTAGATACCAAGATTTGTCTACTACTGAGCTGTAATGCACTATGGCAGTGAGATTTGGGGTTTCCAAAGAACGGAAATACTAAATAAGGTATATACGCAATTTGTAAAATATATTACAGGACTTAGTAAGGCCGTTTCTAACTGTGAAATTTTATATGACCACCAAATTAGGAACGCAAATATGAAATTCTGGAGAGACGAGGTTAAGAGACAACTCCAAAAGATTGGGATGAGTTGGGTATGGGAAAAAGGGACTGAAAATCGCAAGAATTTGTGGAAAAAAAATAAGGAGGTACATAGATATAAACCGACAAAATATTTTGAGCGGATGTGCGGAAAAACGATCACTGTTTTTACAAAGAGACCTAAAACAAGTTTGGGGAAAAGAATCTTATATACTCAATCTAGGATTTAAAGAGAGATCAGGGCTTGCTTGGTTCAGGATAGGGGCACGGAAATTTTAAAAAAATTAGCGACGATCACGATATGCGAATATGTCCAATGTGCGGGAGCTTTGAAGACGAGATACATATGTTAGGAAAATGTAACGATTTGGAATATTGGAGGCTTCAGTTATTACCGGAAAGATTTCTAAATTCAAATCGTGAAAGATTGGCATGTTACGAGTTATTGGTAAGCCCAGAAAATTGGATAAACCTGGGTAAATTTCTGGACAAAATGCGGAAAATAAGAACAACACTCATTCATGAATAAATAAATGTGTTAACAAATTGCAATACGAATTCTTAATAATTCTACATAACTGAGTTAATGTATAATGTAATTGTAATATTATTATGTTTTCTTTTTTGTTTTAAGTATATTATTACCAAACATCAACTTATTGTAACGGACTGTCAACAGCACGTACGGCTTACTGCCCGTGTGACCCATATTTGTAAATAACATTGTATGTATCTTACTTTTAGTTTAATAAAGTCCTTATGTATGTGTGTAATTCAGTTATGACTCTGTGCGTCTTATATATATATATATATATATATATATATTAGAAATCTACAAAACAGTGATCACACTTCATCGTTTTATAGAATTGGCATCTTGATACAGGCAAAACACGAAAGTAATAGTAGTAGCAGTAGGACTTTATTAGACAAAAAGTAAGACACATACAATATTATTTACAAATATGGGTCGCACGGGCAGTACGCCGTACGTGCTGTTGACAGTCCGTTACAATAAAGTAATAATTGCTACTAGTGTGAAGAAAAATAAGCAACAACAAAAAAAAAGCAATAACATTAAAATTACATAAGGAAAACGCAATAATATTACAATTAAATAATAACACAATAACATTATACATTAATTAATTTATATAGGCCTATAATTATTAAGAATTAATGATATTGCATTTTGATAACATATATTTATTCATGAATGAGTGTTGTTCTTATTTTCCGCGTTTTGTCCAGAAATTTACCCAAGTTTATCCAATTTTCTGGATTTACCAATAACTCGTAGCATGCCAATCTTTCCCGATTTGAATTTACAAATCTTTCCGGTAATAACTGACGTCTCCAATATTCTAAATCACTACATTGTCCTAATATATGTATCTCACCTTCAAATTTCCCGCACATTGGACATATTCGCATATCGTGATCGTCGCTAATTTTTTGAAAGTATATGGCATTCTTACCCTCAATTTTTATATTATACTAGTTGGCCCGGCGAACGTCGTATCGCCTTTAAATATTTTTACGTTAATTTTTCCGATGCTTTAATATTTATCTGCTATTCGGGGCGGAAACAAATCCAACAAATCAAAGATAATAAAAATCGGTCCAGCCGTTCTTGAGTTATAAATAGTGTAACTAATCCGACTTTGTTTTATATATGTAGAAGTCCCGGCCACGCGTTGCTGTGGCTAAGGTATACGTTAAATTATGTTGTAGTAAACAAAGTGAGAAATCTAAATCAGAAAGTTTTTGTTTTGCACAATTTTTTGGTTCTGGTACGTTAACTACACCCGGTATAAATATGGGTGGTGGTTTATGTGGAAGTGGTTTTGTTGATTGAGATGAATTTATGTTGTCTGCATTCTCAGTATCATCCATAAGTGTATCATAAGGATTATATACATTTACTGATGGAATATTTTGAGGAGGCTTGCTGATTTCATTATACTTTCGTTTTTTTCTACGAACTTGTTGGCAGTTTGGATTCTCATCGTCATCAAGAAGTCTCTGTATAGTAATATCATCTTGTGATATATTATAGTCATCTTGTTTTTCATTTAATTGAGGCATGGAGATTGTTTCTGTAATATTAGGCATATTATTATAACTAACAGACTTACTTACAGTTCTGTTATTCCGTTCCTCAGGATCTTCATATGTTTTTAAATTGACATTCTTAAATGTAAGATTTATGTCATATAGGCCTATACCAATTTAAATATCTGGGAGCGACTCATGAGACAATAGTTTCATCCTTCAAAAATCACGTCACAGAGAGAGCAACTGCAGCAATAAAAGCCACATATAACATTCAGCAACCTCAAAAATCTCATTGGAAACCTCAGTAAAAGTATTTAAGACAGCCATAGCACCAATTGCAACCTACGGGATCAGCATTATCTCGGACAAACTCACAACTATCGACCTGATAACAACTGAGAAAGTCAAGGCCCGCTACCTGTAACGGATTCTCGGCTTTGGGAAAACAGCACCATCGAGACTAACGTACGTACTGTCTTCATCACGGACATCAGAGTACAGTATTTCCTACCAAACACCAAAGCCTACGAGGAGACACTCCAATTATTGAACGAGAAGAACAACGCCATCTTAACAGACGCCATGACAACAGGGGATGGAAGCAGCAAACTATGAGCTCCGACACATACTAACACGATTCGCTACGCACGGCTTTCGTTACAAATTCTGCCAACACAAGACATTCCACCAACCGAATGATGATTGCGTGTGCAAACTGTATAATAAATACTGTAGAAGATACCTTGCACTAAACTGCAAAAGAAGAAAAGTCTCAATAATAAAATTAGGACTAGAATAGTTAATCATCAATATTTTGCACATTGTGCGCATTTTACTATTATTATTATTATTATTATTATTATTATTATTATTATTATCATCATCATCATCATGAACAAATTCGTTTTAGGCCATGTGGCCTGTACGGTAAACCTAGCGAAGATGGTCTTGATCTTTCCACCGATGTTTTGGTCTTCCTTGGTCCCTATGTCCAGTTGGGGTATATTGGAATGCCAATTTTGGAAGTCTATTTCTTGCCATTCTTCTCAGATGATTTTTCCATTCTTGTTGGTATCTTTGGATATCTTCATTTAAACTTGTTACACCAAGTTTTCCTCTGATAATAGTGTTCCTTTGGTGATCCAGTCTATTAACTCCTAACAATGATCGTAAGAAGCGCATTTGGCTTACTTGAAGTTTATGAGAGTTTCTTTTATTTAAAATCCAAATTTCACTTCCGTATTTTAGAGCAGCTTTTGATGTGACGTTATGTAATCTTAGTTTTGTCTCTGTCCTCATCTGTTTACCAAAATGTCTTCGTATTACCCCATTCATTTTATTATATTTTTGTAATTTTGAATCAATGTCACTCTTATACTCTGCAAATACACTTCCTAAGTAAGATTATTATTATTATTATTATTATTATTATTATTATTATTATTATTATTATTATGTTGTTATTATTATTATTATTATTATTGTCGTAAGTATTATTATTGTTATTATCGTATAAAATCTCGTTTGTACATGGAATTTACATTGCTACGTTTAACATATCTTTACTTACTTACTTACTCACTGGCACTATTGAACCCGTAGGTTCATGGCCGCGCGGACATAAGCTCTCCATTCATCCCTATCCTGAGCTAATACTTTCCAATCATTCCCTGTATAATCTACTTCCCTCAAATCATAGTTAATGTTGTTCTCCCTCCTCATTCTTGGTCTACCAACTGGGCGTTTTCCCTCTGGTTTTCCTACAAGAAGCTTCCATGCACGTCTTTCATTCCCCATACGTGCAACATGTCCTGTACATCGCAGTCTACGAGACTTAACTGTTCTTATTATATCTGGCTTCCTATAAAGACCATGTAGTTCATTGTTATGTAGTCTTCTCCATTCACCTGTCTGTTCATCTCTCTTTGGTCCAAAAATTTTCCTAAGAACTTTATTCTCAAATACTCGTAATCTCCTTTCCTCCCTTAAAGTAAGAGTCCATGTTTCGCATCCATATAATATAATTGGTAGAATAATAGTTTTATATATTTTCAGCTTAACGTTTTTTGAGAGGAGTTGGGGCATCAAAAGTCTCTGCAATGCATAATAGCACGCATTTCCAGAATTGAGCCTATGTTTAATTTCTTTGTGCATCTCATTCCTATTTGTGATTATTGTTCCTAGGTACCTGAATTCAGCCAATTCCCCAAAATTTCCCTCATTTGTCATTAGCTGTCCATTTCCATTATATACTGAATTTCTACGTGTCACCATATATTTACTTTTACTGATATTTACTTCCAGTCCCAATTTCTTAGTGTTACTCAATAGTGTGTGCGTGTTTGCCTTTAGTATCTCCTCGCTATCGGCCAGTAGCACTACATCATCAGCATAAACTAACAGCTTATTAATACCATTCAGTTGTAAGCCTTCCTCATTCTCTAAAGAGTTAATGGCATGGTCTAGTACATTTAACATATCTTTAACTGTTTATAATTAGTATAGTGTATATCTATATTTGTCAAATATTTATTTGTATTTGTGCTGGTTGAGTGGAAGAGAAGGCTTATGGTCTTAACTCTGCCAGAATAAATAAAACATTACTATTAATTATTATTATTATTATATTATTATTATTATTATTATTATTATTATTATTATTATTATTATTATACATTATTTTGGACATAAAACTTGACACCTGATACTTACGTGGAGTTAGAAGGTTCTGCTTCTGAGGAGGTTATACTCCAGTTAAATATTTAAATCAGAGTTGCTTTGTTATTCGTGTTGTGGTGTTTAATTTACTTCTAGCCACTTGCCCAAGCAGAGAATTCCGCATTTTAGTAGACTCATGAAAAAGAAACGCAGAATATAAAACGCAGAATCATGGAAAATAGCCTCTCTGCACCAGCGCGGTATATAAAATACATGTGATGTTTGCAGCCTTTCTGTAAATATGTGCAAAAAATAAAGATTTACTATAGGGTCATTAATTTAAGTCATGAAATTTACACAAACAGCAATTTACTCGCTGTAAGCTCTGATAATTATACGAAACGCTTTCCATAGTTTTGCTATGTTTTTCTCAGGAGCGTAACTCCTAGAACCGTTGAGATTGTGTCACCCGAGACAGAACCAGTAGACGCATATTCAAGCTAATATTGTGATCTCGACTAAATAATGATAAATAAGTTATTAGTTAAATTAGCGAGATCCAACGCGATCACAGCCGTATTTAGTCTTGAAATAGCGCTAAGAGTTCGAATACAAAATTATCTAATACATAAAAATGAATGTTTGTTTATTCGTACTTTATGCGCTGCCATACAGTTCACCCGATTGTGATGGGGCTTTTTGCAAAATGTTCAGGAGATTCCCGGCATGAACCTAACCTGAACCTAAGTTGAATCTAGCCTGAACCTAACTTGAATTTAGCCTGAACCTAGTCTGAACCTAACTTGGAACTAGCCTGAACCTAGTCTGAACCTAACTTGGAACTAGCCTGAACCTAACCTACATCTAACTTGAACCAAGCCTAAACCTAACTTCATCTAGCATAAACCATACCTGAACCTAACCTAAACCTAACTTGAACCTAATCTGAACCTAAAAAGAACTTAACTTGAACCTAGCCTGAAACTAACCTGAACCTAACCTAAACCTTTTCTTAACCTATCCTGAAACTATCCTGAACCTAAATTGTACCTAAGATTAACATAACATCAACCTAATTTGATCCTAGCCTGAAGCTAAGCTAAACATAACCAGAACCTAACCTAAGCCTAGCCTAACCTGAACCTAACTTAAACTTAACATGAACCTAACCTGAATCTAACTGGAACCAAACCTGAACCTAACATAAACTGAACCTAACTTGAACCTAGTATGAATCGAGCCTGAACCCAACTTGAACCTAACCTGAACATATTCTGAATCTAACCTGAACTTAACTTATACCTAACCTGATCTATCCAAAACCTAATCTGAACCTAACATAAAGCTATCTTTAACCTAACCTGAACCTATTATCAACCTAACTGAACCTGAATCGAACCTAAACCGAACTTAAATAAACCTACAATGGGACTACACTGAACCTACACTGATCATAATTTAAACCTGAACTGGACCTAACACGAACCTAACACGAATCTAACCCGAAACTAAGACAACCGTGCCTAACCTAACCTTGAACCTAACCTGAATCCAAACAAAAAATCCTAAACCAAAACTGAAAAAAACTGAACTCAAAACTGAACCCCAAACTGAATTCAAACTGAACCCAAACTCAAATGAACCCGAACCCGAACCAAAACCCGGATCTAATCCGGAACTAAATTTGAACTAAACCTGATCTTACCCTGACCTTACCCGGACATAACACTCTCCTAACAAAGACCTAACCCTGACCTAACCTAACCTTGATTTAACGGAACCGAACCACACAGAACCGAACCTAACAAAACCTAACCTAACCTATCGAATCCAATCTAACCTAACCTAACCAAAACTGACCTGACCTAACCGATACCTAACCTAACCCAGAAACATAATCTAAGCGTCCAACCGATCAGACCAAACTACCCCAAAAACCGATGAAATTACCTCTACAACGACCAAATTATCACTAGCTAACCAAACTTCCTCTATAAAGACTAAAACTACCCGTAAAGCGATCAAGCTACCTCTAAAACGAAAAACTACCCGTAAAGCGATCAAGCTACCTCTAAAACGATAAAATTACCCACAAACCGATGAATCTCTGACCCGATCAAAAAACCGCTAAACTGACAATTACTATATAAATGTATAATTATTTTTTTTACATATTTAACTAAACATAAAAACACATTTAATTAATTTACAGTAGGTGTAGCAGCGCACGCCGGGTATTGGCTAGTGCCAATATATAATAAGAAATTATTGTATTGTCACGAGTCCTTTACATGTATACAAAGTTTCAAGTCGATCCAATGTTTCTAAGTGGGTGAAAATCGTGTTCAAAGATTCCATTACATACGAGGGCGGATCGGGAAGTAACGCACAATAATTTTTTTTAAAAAGTTTAATAGTAAAAAAAAGGAAAAAAATCACAAATGAACTTACATCTTTTACCTACTTTTCGACATAGTCACCAACTTTCTCAACACATTTTTCCCATCGTGTTACCAGTTTCAATATGCCCTGTTCGTAGAAGTCCGTTTGGTTGGCGGATCGGAAAGTAACGCACAATATTTTTTTTTAAAGTATAATAGTAAAAAAAAAAGAAAAAATCACAAATGAACTTGCATCTTTTACCTACTTTTCGACATAGTCACCAACTTTCTCAACACATTTTTCTCATCGTGTTACCAGTTTCAATATGCCCTGTTCGTAGAAGTCCGATTGGTTGGAGTGTAGCCATCTGCGCACTGCCGGCCGGAGCGTGGCGAATCACTAAGGTTCACGCGTCCCTCTTGGAAGAATGTGCACCACCTGGAGACATTGCTACGGTCCATACAATCATCCCCATACACGCCACGCATGTCCCTGTGAATTTCACTGGGTTTATGCCCTTTGGCCCACAAAAATCGAACAACACTTCTCTGTTCCTCACAGGTGGACGACTGTAGCATGAGCGCCATCTTTGTTGCATAGTTCAAGCTTCTCTCGCAAGAGGTGCACCTGAGAAAAATATGCCATCTGTAGTGGAAACTTCAAATTATATCTCTGTGAAATTTCAACATTCTAGCTGCAATACCAAGGCAGAAACAAATTATTGTGCGTTACTTTCCGATCCGCCCACGTAGATACAAAGACACTTTTTTAATTTTCTGATGATTCAGGCCAGGATTTTAGAAAAAACTGATATTATTGTATTGTCACGCGTCCTTTACAAGTATACAAAGTTTCAAGTCGATCCAATGATTTTAAGTGGGTGAAAATTGCGATGAAAGATTCCGTTACATAGATAGATAGATAGATAGATAGATAGATAGATAGATAGATAGATAGATAGATAGATAGACAGATAGATAGATAGATAGATAGATAGATAGATAGATAGATAGATACAGGTCAAGCTAATATAAAGCGTGTAAAAATGAATGTATGTTTGTATTTTACGCGTTGTCATACTGTTCATCCGATTGTGATGTGGTTTCTTGCAAAATGTTCAGAGGATTCTCGAAATCAACACAGGCTACAAGAGAGTTGTAATGCTCAACTCCTACACCCTTAAAAATCACCCTTTGTAGTTAAAAACGTGAAAGAAGTTACTTTTTGGACGATTAAATGGCTTACGCTGCCTAAACCTTAACAAATACACAAAATTAATGTACACAGAATTGAATATCTCAAAACGCTCTACAAAAAAGTGCGCGACAGCATATGTTTATCTCTTACGGATAACTCACAATAACTATTTTTGTCCTTCATTGATACCAAGAAGATCGAGACAAGTACGTAGATTCCTGTGCAAGCATAGCAGCACATGGCGGGTATTATTTTACGGATAACTCACAGTAACGAATTTTGACTTTCAGCTCATTTATGCGAAGAAGATCGGGATAAGCGGATTTCCGGGCTACGCCGGGTAATCAGCACGAGGTATCTTAAAATAATTACGATATAAATGTATAATAATCTCTCCTTTCACTTATTCAACTAAACATAAAAAACACTCATTTCCGTATTTCAGCTTATTTATGCTAAAAGATCGGGATAAGTAGATTACCGGGCAACGCAGGGTAATCAGCAAGGGTATCTATAAAATAATTATGATATAAATGTAGAATAAAGTTATTATTATTATTATTATTATCATTATCATTATTATTAATGTTATTATTATTATTGTAATTATTGTTATTATTGTTATTATTATAGTATTCTTATTATTATTATCATTATTAACATTGTCATTATCATTATTATTATTGTTATTATTATTATTGTCATCATTATTATTATTATTATTATTATTATTATTATTATTATTATTATTATTATTGTTGTTATTATTATTATTATTATCATTATTATTATGGTCCACCGCTGTGGTCTCGAGGTAGCGTGCTGCCTTGTCACGCAGCGGGCCCCGGTCGGGGCAGTTTTTCTGGGTGAGGTTTTTATCGGGGTTTTTCCTCACCTGTAAGACAAATATCAGGAAAACTATAAGGCCCAAAATGGTCCCCGAAATCATATGGCCATCATCCTTATCATTATCATCCTTACCATTATCATTATCATCATCATCCTTCACCGGTGTGGAAAGCAATGGGAAGCTACCACACCTACACATTCTCATAGTAAAGCTGCAAGCATAGCATGAAAATGCTATGATTGCAGTGAAGGACCTGCCTTCGGGAAGAATTACTATGGATGGATTATTATTATTATTATTACTATTATTATTATTACTATTATTATTAATTATTATTACTATTATTATTATTACTATTATTATTAATTTTTATTACTATTATACTATTATTATTATTAATTATTATTATTACTATTATTATTATTACTATTATTATTATTAATTATTATTATTAGTATTATTACTATTATTATTATTAATTATTATTATTACTATTATTATTACTATTATTATTACTATTATTATTATTATTATTATTATTATTATTATTATTATTATTATTATTATTATTATTATTATTATTATTATTATTATTATTATTATTATTATATAAATGTTTCCTTTTACTTATTGAGCTAAATATAAAAACACATTCATTTTCGTATTTAAGGTCGTCTAAGCCAAGAAGTTTGGAATAAGTAATCAAAAAGAATTACGATATCAATTTATAATTATTTTTCCTTTCACTAATTCAACTAAACATAAAAACACATTAATTTTCATTTCTTTAGGCGCAGCAGCGCACACCATTAGCTGGCGTTGAATAAAAATTAATACGTGAAAGTAAAATATGTTAGAATCTGTATAAGTTTTTTTTCAAAATATCCCACCTCTGTTCGAAACATGAGTCAAGGTACCTTTAAGATGAAGGTCAAACAAAGGTTAAAATAGAGAGATGTATTGATAACATAAATTAGCAATAAATGTATAAATATCAGGTCAGAACACAAATATACGAACCTTGTGCAGAATTCAAGACAACCCGACTTCCTGTGTCCATTTTACACACATCAAAACACGCGTTAAACATTACTAAAACACTGTACACACCCTTAAACAACTATCACAGTTATTACAAACTTTGTTTATTAAGTTTTGCACACGGCACGCGCGGGTTCTATACAACGTACGCCATCTTAATACTCAACTGTGTTGAACATCGACAAAACACAAACGCCACGCGGAGATGCTTGTGTAGCGTTTAGAAGAGACAAGCGACACCTTCATACAGATACAACGATAACATTATCTGGAAATATAATTTAATACAAACCTAAATACGTTATAAAATACAATTATATACCACACTTTTTAAAAATCTTATATATAAAAATGAGTGTCTGTGAGTCGGTCTTTTCTTTATGGAGTCAAAAACTATTTCACCTATTTTAATGGAGATGTTATCATAAGTTAGAGATTTTTTAATTAACGTGTATAACATATTATCAAACGTAGACTGCGATGGGCAGGGCATGTGGCACGTATGGGGAATGAAAGACTTGCATGGAAGCTTCTTGTAGGAAAGCCAGAGGGAAAACGCCAGTTGGTAGACCAAGAATGAGGTGGGGAGAATGACATTAATTATGATTTGAGGGAAGTAGATTACACAGGGAATGATTGTAAAGCATTAGCTCAGGATAGGGATGTATTGAGAGCGTATGTCCGCGCAGCCATGAACCTATGGGTTCGATAGTGCCAGTGAGTAAGTAGTACCATATTATCAAATGTACTATGGGGCCGGGTCCACGGCTGTGGTCTCGAGATAGCGGGTTTGCGTTGTCATGCAGCGGGCCCGGGTTCGATCCCCGGTCGGGACAAGTTTCTTCGCTGAATTTTGGAGCAGGTGAGTAATTTTACATATCTAGGATGCAAACTCTCATATGAAGAAGAAAAGGATGTAAATGCAAAAATAGGCTATCTAATTTTTGAAGAATTTTAGGATTAATAAATTCTATCTTCAAGCCACTTACTTACTTACTTACTCACTGGCACTATCGAACCCGTAGGTTCATGGCCGCGCGGACATAAGCTCTCCATACATCCCTATCCCGAGCTAATGCTTGCCAATCATTCCCTGTATAATCTACTTCCCTCAAATCATAGTTAATGTTGTTCTCCCACCTCATTCTTGGTCTACCAACTGGCCGTTTTCCCTCTGGCTTTCCTACAAGAAGCTTCCATGCACGTCTTTCATTCCCCATACGCGCAACATGTCCTGCCCATCGCAGTCTACGAGACTTAACTGTTCTTATTATATCTGGCTTCTTATAAAGACCACGTAGTTCATTGTTATGTAGTCTTCTCCATTCACCTATCTGTTCATCTCTCTTTGGTCCAAAAATTTTCCTGAGTACTTTATTCTCAAATACTCGTAATCTCCTTTCCTCCCTTAAAGTAAGAGTCCACAGTTAGTCCAAATACATTCAAGACTAAAAGTGCACAAAACAGTGGCTCTTCCAACTCTTTTGTATGGTAGCGAAGTATGGACGTTGAAACGGAAGGATATACAGAGACTTAGATCTGCTGAAATAAGATACCTTCGGAGGACTGCAGGACACACACTACTAGATCACAAAAAAATGAAGACATCTTAGAAGAATTACACATGGAACCTTTAGAAAACAAAATTTCTGATTATAAGTCAAGATGGATGCAACATGTTCATCGAATGGAAGATCACAGGATACCCAAACAAATGTTAAGATATCAACCTGCAGGAAGAAGAAGACCAGGACGTCCACTTAAAATACTTCTGGATGGTGTTTCTCTTGAGGCCGAAACTGGTAACAAATTGCCTAAATTCGTGAATGTACTATGATGATGATTATGATGATGATGATGTTATTACCTATTTTTTAGAGGTAATTTATAGGTTATGGAACTAGTATAATAAAGTAGATTATTTTAAGTCTAGTATGGAGGATATTCTGATGCACTCAAAAATCCGAAAAAATGCACGAATTTTTCGAAAAATGGCTTAAAAATCGAAAATTTTGAGGTTTTTCTCGGCTGTAAAACAAATGTCTGGAAACTTTAGGGTCCAAATGGTCTCCGAAAATAATCTGGCCAACACAATCATCACCATTAATATTGGCATTAGATTAAGTTTAGAATTAAGGACTCTACTGGCGCACCACGTAGCGTAGTGGTTAAGGCACTGAGCTACAAGCCGGAGGGTCGAGGGTTCAAGTCCCGTTGGGGTCAGGATTTTTAAACTGACCCAAACCCTATGGCGGCACTATGGCCCTGGGGTCGACTCAGCCTCTAACGGAAATGAGTACCAGATGCTTGTTCTGGGGGTAAAGGCGGCCGTCACGCAGGGCTGACAACCCGGCTGACATAAAGTGCCGATTGTCTAGAAAAAGTGGGAGCCTTAACCTCCTACTACCCCAAGGGCCTCCGGGTCTGTTGTGGGATCACTTTACTTTTACCTTTACTTTACTGGCGCACCACTATCAGCCATCAGCCATCATATCATTGGGGCAAATTATCCCCGCCTTACAAGCGCCACAACATCAGAAATGGGTTAAACAATTACGCCAATGCCAGGAGAGAACTCCAGAAATGTGAAAGGACAACCTGGAGCATTGAATAAAAAGGCTATAAGGCCTGAACTGAAAGAAAAGTTAGTTAATACGCTAAAATATTCGCTTTTGGACGCTTAAATGTCTTATGCTGCTTGAACCATAACAAATACACCAAAATATTGTACCCAGAATTAAATATTTCAAAAAAGTTTACAAAAAAGTCTGTAACAGCATATATCTCTCTTTTAGGATAACTCATAATAACCATTTTTGTATTTCAACTCATTGATGCCAAGAAGGTCAGAATAAACACATTCCCGGGCAACGCCGGGCAATCAGCACAGGGTATCTAAAAATAATTACGATATAAATTTGTAACAATTTTTCTGTTATACTAATTAAACTAAACATAAAAACACATTTAATTTATTCAGGCGTAGCAGCGCACGCCGGCAATACCATTAATTATTAACAATTATATATAAATTAATTAGTGTATAATGCTATTGTGTTATTATTTAATTGTAATATTAATTTGTTTTCTTTATGTAATTGTAATGTTAATGTTTTTCTAGTGTATAATGCTATTGCGTTATTACTTAATTGTAATATTATTGTGTTTTCTTTATGTAATTGTAATGTTATTGCTGTTTTTGTTGTTTATTTTTCTTTACACTAGTACCAATTATTACTTTATTGTAACGGACTGTCAACAGCACGTACGGCTTACTGCCCGTGCGACCCATATTTGTAAATAATATTGTAAATATCTTACTTTTTGTCTAATAAAGTCCTACTACTACTAGTTCTATATATATAAATCAATCTTTGTTTCTTTGTTCGTATTTTATGCGCCGCCATACCGTTCCTCCGATTGTGATGGGCCTTTTTGGAAAAATGTTCAGGAGATTCCCGGGATGAACATAGGAAATAAGACAGTTGTAATACTCAACCCCTTCGCACCTAAAAATCACCCTGTGTAGTGAAAAATTCCTATCCAGACAGGTTGTCCCGCTGTAAGGCCCAGATTGAGTGGGACCTGTTAAATACTTATAAGGTCTTCTTCTTATTATTATCCTTTATTTGTAGGATCCCCATACTTTTTATTCCCCAAATCTCTCCTCGGAGGAAGACATAATGTACTCATAAGGTGAGAGATTAAATTAAAATGCCTAAATGCTAGTCAATGGCCAATCACGTTTCAATGAATGTTGCTTTACAACCAATGACAGTCGTGTTTCACCTCGCTCTTTATCGATTTCTCTTTATCAGCTCCTGCTTTTGTGATAAAGAAAGCTCCTTCTTTTTAATGTTCTGAACAGGTCAAAGCATTATTTTTCTCCAACAAGTACGTTGAATATAGCAAATAAAGAAAAGATTCCTTGATTTTACTAAAAAAATTAATGAATAACCCGTAATGTTGATTATGATATATAATTTGATGTGTTTCATTATTTCTCCACTTGGGTGCACTCTTACAATATTGCGATCCTATTTGTCAATAAATAATATTATCTAACAGCAGTGAATGAACATAACCTCACATTCCTGATTTGTTTTCAAACATAGCCGTTTACATTAAATATATAAATATTTTAAAATAAATATAGTTAAACAATGATTTGTGAGTAAACAGCTTAATTTTATTCGTTAAATAGTCCTAACAAATGCCACTCTTGATTTCCAAATTCTCTAGATAAATTGGAAATCACTCGTGGCATTACTTATGAAAAATTCCTCTCCCGACAGGTTGTCCCGCTGTAAGGCCCAGATTGAGTGGGACCTGTTAAATACTTATAACATCTTCTTATTATTATTCATTATTTGTAGGATCCTCATCCTGTTTATTTCCCAAATCACTCCTCAGAGTGAAGACGTATATTCTAATATATGTCCTTATAAGGTGAGAGATTAAATTACAATGGAAAGAAGTAGGAGATGAATTTTGTACGTCATCTTTTTCTCGTAAACAGGAGGAAGAAGTTTGACTCGCTTTCAGTCATACATAGAGCCAATTGCGGAGGTAATGGAAAACCCAGCTAACCTAGTGAAATTATAAAACGAATTGCACATTCAATAAAAAAAAAACTATATGAACACAATATATTTTTAATTTCATTCACATCGCATACAATGCTAATTGATTTACAAGAGTGAAAGTTGTTTGCTAAATCAGATAGCGTCCTATGTCTTGCATACTATTCAGCTCGAATGTTATATGAACTCCCGAGCCCCTCAAATTACACCTTCAATTAATTGCTCTTCAGACCTCGCTGTATCCATCATCGTTCATTGTACCTGCTGCAGTTTTTAAAAATAATATTATTAATTGAACAACTGAGTTGGTGTTTACTTGATGAAAATCCATATTTATTAATTAAATAAAAATAAAACTTAGTTTTATTTGATTTTCATATTTATTATATAATTCAGTGACAGCTGTTTCGGTACACTGTACCTTCTTCGGACATGTTAACAAATTATGAACAATTCATAATTTGTTAATATGTCTGAAGAAGGTACAGTGTACCGAAACAGCTGTCACTGAATTATATAATAAATATGAAAATCAAATAAAACTACGTTTTATTTTTATTTAATTAATATTATTAATTAAGTACTTTTCTAATATTATTCCAAAATTCTTCTTCTTCTTCTTCCTTTCCAGGATTAGGTCAATGCGACCTATTCCGGTCTCAAGTCCATCGTTTCCTTGACCGTCCCAAAGATCTTTTTCCATGTGGTTTGTAGGCGTTGATCTTTTTGGGTAATCTTGTATTGTCCATTCTGTCTAAATGCTCTTTCCATTGGTATTTGTGCTCTTCTAGTTTATCAACTATTGAAAATATCTCCAGTTCATTTCTTATTGATTCAGTGTGTAATCTATCCATGCGTGTACATCCTTCTACGGATCTTAAAAATTTCATTTCAGTAGCTTGAATGTGTTAGATATCTTTTTTTGTAAGTACCCAAGATTCAGATCCATATAAAAGAGCAGGAACAGCCATAATTTTATAAAACCTTAGCTGAGCAGTCTTTCGGAGGGTTCTTCTTATAGTGACACACATCACCAAAATTTAATATTATATTTTGTGATATATTACCTTGTCGTAGTGCAGTGGCTTGCGTGCTTAAATGATCCACACAGCTATGCCGGCGGTAGCATTGCTGCCGATAGGGTTACCCATGCCGGACTGGTCGAAGGTGATAAGCCAGACGAAAAAAGTACCTTGCTCGAAAGAGTGACGATCTTTCTCCGTAAAAATACAACCGTCAAGAAATGCAGACATGGGTTCAACTGGGGTAACATTTTCATGGACTCTTACTCTAAGGGGAAAAAGGAGATTACGAGTATTTGGGAATAAAGTTCTTACAAAATTTTTTGGACCAAAGACAGATGAACAAAGAGGTGAATGGACAAGACTGCATAACAGTGAATTGCATGGTCTTTATAGGAAGCCAGATATAATAAGAACAGTTAAGTCTCTTAGACTGCGATGGGCAGGAATTGTGGTACGAATGGGAATGAAAGACGTGCATGGAAGCTTATTGTAGGAAAACCAGAGGGAAAACGCCCAGTTGGTGATCAAGAATGAGGTGGGAGAATAACATTAACTATGATTTGAGGGAAGTAGATTATACAGGGAATGATTGGAAAACATTGACTCAGGATAGGGATGTGTGGAGAGCTTAGGTCCGCGCGACCATAAACCTACGGGTGCGATAGTCCCAGTGAGTTAGTTAGTTAGTTAGTTAGAGATACAGACAATCAACACTTTTAAAACTTACGTAACAATGCTTGAAAAGTAATGTAACATAGGGCCTAAATGCAAACAATTGGATTACTTACTTACTTACTTACTCACTGGCACTATCGAACCCGTAGATTCATGGCCGCGCGGACATAAGCTCTCCATACATTCCTATCCTGAGCTAATGCTTCCCAATCCGTCCCTGTATAATCTACTTCCCTCAAAATCATAGTTCATTTATTCTCCCACCTCATTCTTGGTCTACCAACTACGCGTTTTCCCTCTGGCTTTCCTACAAGAAGCTTCCATGCAAGTCTTTCATTCCCCATACGTGCAACATGTCCTGCCCATTGCAGTCTATGAAACTTAACTGTTCTTATTATATCTGCATCCCATAAAGACCATGTATTTCATTGTTAAGTAGTCTTCTCCATTCACCTGTCTGTTCATCTCTCTTTGGCTTGAAAATTTTCCTAAGTAGAATGCAGGCTTTCACGGCCGGTAATCATAGTATTAAAAGATTCCAGGATATGTGGCCGTGGTCTATAACTGGCGTTTTTCCAGACGTTTCTCCCTCAACTGCGGAGGGCATCTTCAGTGGCGAGCGCTTCCAGCTGTTTCCCTGTCGTAGGCTCGACTGCGAATGAACGGCAGAAAGCTGGACGCTCTTATTTATACTAGTGTTTACAGACCACGGCCACATAGCCCGGAATCTTTTAATGCTATGTTCCTAAGTACTTTATTCTCAAATACTCGTAATCTCCTTTCCTCCCTTAAAGTAACAGTCCTTATTTCGCACTCATTCTATAAGACAAACTTTATTCAGACGCCTCTTACGTCAGGCTTGAACTGTAAATCTATGATATGGTACCACGACTTTACTTACTTTTATAAGGATATCGACCTAAGCCTGGTTCGAACCCGCGAATATAAAAAAAACCTAGGGCTACACGGTAACCACCAGTGCACCAGGAACCAATTTGTCATCGGTTAATCATACGCATTCATCCCTAGAGTGAAATATATTGATTTAATTACAGTAAATATTTTAGACAATTCCACAGTGTACATGTTCTATAAATGAAAGTTTTGATATTTATTCAATTGGACGCGTTGAGCTTCCAACCGCCCACAGGCAATATCAATTGACGTCATTGGAATTTATAATTCGAATGAACTGGAAATAAATAATTTAACAACCATATTTTACCTAACTTAAATCCTAACTTCTAATCAGCTCATACTTAAGTGGGTTAAACTGAGCAACAAACAATAAACTTTGTTTTTGTCTCACAAAGACAAATATGTGATTCTGAAAGTATTTTTCTGCTGAATTCAAATATGATATCGGGATTTTTCCATCACGCAAGGTTTCCGAGAGACAGGAATTTATAATTTCAAACACTTTAATATTTCCTACATTCGTAACTACACAACATTCGAACATTCGGACTCACCTAGAAAGTAAGAAATTACGATTTTCTGCTATATTTCGCCTGTGGACCATCCCTGTTGTGGTACAACAATAATTGGCCAGCATATTAGGATTCCATTTGCCTTGATATCTCATTTCCATAGCTGAAATCTCCTACGTTAACTCATTTGGTTTTATTTTACAATGGACAAATGGACGAAAAAACGTTAATTAAAAAAATAATTATTTAAGTCCATTAATTGAAATTGAAAGAAAAACTGTGGATGATGGAAAAATTCGGAATACATATTTGATAACACGATAAAAAACTGCATTAAGTCCAACTATTGGTACTCATGAGACAAAAATCATGTTGACCACTGCAATCAGCCTATATCTTCACACAATGTGAACAAAACCTCAGGTTTGGATTCTTCACACGTAAATATGAAAAAATGGTTATATCTGCAAGGATCCGAAAATGGTTTGATTTCTAAATTTTGAAGAACATTTGTAACTCCTAACAATGCACAATAAAATAATTTGAAGCCCAACGTTAGTAATAAATTTAGTCACATTTCTATTCATGATGAATCCATAACTCCAGATTTTCAGCTTAGGATAGATTTTAGAAACGAAACGGGAATATAATGGTACTGTACATCAACTATACGAAGACTACAAATAGCATATGATTCAATTAAGAGGGAGAAGTTATATAGTATCCTGCTGGAGTTCGGAATTCCTAAAAAGTTAGTTAGACTTATACGAATGTGTCTAAATGGCTTAAAGAGTAGGGTGCGTGTAGGCAAACAGTTTTCGGATACTTTTGACATCCACAATGGGTTCAAGCCATTTAATTTTGTACTAGAGCATGACATCAAATCTTTAGAGGATGAAGATGGCCTTCAACTCAATGGCATTAATAAGCTGTTAGTTTATGCTGATGATGTAGTACTATTGTCCGATAGCGAGGAGATACTAAAGGCCAACACGCACACACTATTGAGTAACACTAAGAAATTAGGACTGCAAGTAAATATCAATAAAACTAAATATATGGTCACACGTAAAAACATTATATAATAGAAATGGACAGCTAATGACAAATGAGGGAAATTTTGAGGAAGTGGCTGAATTCAAATACCTAGGAACAATGATCACAAACAGGAATGAGATGCACAAGGAAAATAAACATAGGCTCAATTCTGGAAATGCGTGCTATTATGCATTACAGAGACTCTTGATGTCCCAACTCCTTTCAAAAAACGTTAAACTGAAAATATATAAAACTATTATTCTACCAGTTATATTATATGGGCTGTTACTTTAAGGGAGGAAAGGAGATTACGAGTATTTGAGAATAAAGTTATTAGGAAAATTTTTGGACCAAAGAGAGATGTACAGACAGGTGAATGGAGAAGACTACATAACAATGAACTACATGGTCTTTATAGGAAGCCAGATATAATAAGAACAGTTAAGTCTCGTAGACTGCGATGGGCAGGACATGTTGCACGTATGGAGAATGAAAGTCGTGCATGGAAGCTTCTTGTAGGAAATCCAGAGGGAAAACGCACAGTTGGTAGACCAAGAATGAGGTGGAAGAATAACATTAACTATGATTTGAGGGAAGTAGATTATACAGGTAATGATTGGAAAACATTGGATCTGGATAGGGATGTATGGAGAGCTTATGTCCGCGCGACCATGAACCTACGGGTTCGATAGTGCCAGTCAGTTAGTAAATACTGATATATCAGTACATTTTAATAATTTAACATTCCTTTAACTGTACTTGATCATCGTAATCAAGGATAAAAGATGACCTGTTCCGGTCTCGTTATCCATCCAGTAGGTCTCTTCATCCAAGTTGTCGATTTGGCTTAATTTTCCAATAAGACGGTATTTTAATAAGTATTAAAATCGACAGTCATTATTCTAATGTGTAGTTCTAATAACATGTAAACCAAGCTTCTTTTTTTGACCCCATTATTATGTAAGCTTTTTAAATATCTGAATTACAGGAATCCAAGTCTGAATAAAAGTTGTTCGTTGTTCACGTAGCGCAGCGTCCAAGAATTTTGTACCTGACGTTACTGTCATCATACAAAGACGTTCTTTAGTGAAAGAGAATACTGCAGCCAAGCTAAGGGCCATTGAAGTTTGCGAAATTTAGGGAATTCCGAAGGAATTAAGTTTGTGCCATCAAAATTTATATATATTATTTTTAATTTTTAAACTTTTCCTACATACCAGGCACGGAAAGTGTAAATGACAAAAAAGAAAAAGAAAAAATATATATGTACCCATGTATGTGTATGCATATGTGTGTGTGTGTCTGCGTGTGTGTGTGTGTTAACGCTTTAGAAACGCAATATTTGTTATCTCGGAATCAAACTTGGTATATAACAACCAATTAATAAAACTAATGTCAAGTTCATTTCCCAGCAAAATCATACCCTTAAGGCTGAGGGTTCACTGAAGCTAACATTTAAAAATCGCTTTAGCCATTCAAATTTCCGACTTTTACAGCGAAGCTAGGTATATGTCATTGAAATAAAAAGAGAAAGATATTCTCCAAAAATGAAGAAATAAGATTATCAGGAGTGCAATTTTACCTGAAAGCCGTATTTAAAAACCATTCTAGCGGCCGCCATGTTTGATTTTTCACAAATTAACTGATACATATGATTTAATTAACAAATTATGGTGATATTCCATAAACCAGCAAAATGGAAACATACATAAAATATGTAGAAGAATTCATGCGTGATGGAGTTTTCATCATAAGTAAAGCCACGAGTCATTTCCTCACCAAGTGAGGAGTGAATTTATGTAGAGAATTTGGATATCAAGAGTGGCATTTGTTAGGACTATTTAACGAATAAAATTAAGCTGTTTACTCACAAATCATTATTTAAATACAGTTATTTTAAAATATTTATATATTTAATGTAAACTGCGATGTCTAAAAACAAATGAGATACGTTTGTTGTTGAGTTTGTTCATCACTGCAAACAGATCATATTATTTATTGCCAAAGGATCGCAATATTGTAAGAATGCATTCTAGTGGGGAAAACATTACACATCATTTCAGATTATTAATTAATTTCTGATGTCCTATGATATAAATGTCTCAATTATATTTTTCTTCAACGTTAATTCCTGGGAAATAATACGTTTAAGAAAGTGCAAGCAGCGGTTTTTTTTTGTATAATCAATTGCTACGAATATTTCTCTATTATATCACGCAAGCATAATCTGGTTACATTCGTACACTATATATACAATCTGGGAACAACACGATAAAATAAAAGCGATAAAATAAAAGTGATAAAAGCGAGGTGAAAAGCGAGTGTGATTGGTTGTAAACAAAATTCATTGAAACGTGATTGGTCTTGATTGCCATTTGGGGAATTAGTTAAATAATCATCCAAATCTGAAACTGCACGATAATTCAACTTGGAACAATGTTTTGGAGACGCAATTCTCATATTTAGAAGCTGGAAACATTTTCTTAGTATGGAGACAAAAATGCTCCATTTTTCACCTTCTGAACTAGTTTACATTTCACACTTTAGACATTTTTGTGTGTTTCCCAAGGCTGTGGGGTTCTGTGTTGAATATGAGTTGTCGTGAATTAGTTACACGAGAGCTGCAATGGGATTCCATAAAACAATGGATTAGCATGTGTGTAGTTAATATTAAATATGACACACGCCTTTATGTATTCCTTTATTTTGAAGCCTACCCTGTAATTCACTCAACATTCCAAACAACCATTGAAATCAATAACAAGCTGAAGAACATCTGACTAGAGTTCCATAAAGTTAAAGTTGTCGGAAATGCAGAGCCTATAAGAGAAGAGGATGGCATGAAATTAACGTTTTTATGCTTAATCTAACTTATAATATACCATACATTTAAGATTTACACACTAATACAAAATACAACAAACTGAAACAAAATAAATAATAGTTTTAAAAAACTAAAAGAACACGCTTTATTAGAAAACTAAAAAATGAAAAATAATTTTAATTTCCAATACGCTTGGGATAAAATAAAGTGGTCAACAAAAAAATCATCTCCAACACATATAGAATAAAATTAGAGTTATCAACAAAAAAGAAAATAATTTTACCATCAAAAGCGTGGGTGCTTTTTATGATTTTTACATTTTCTTCTTAGAGAGCTTACTTTTACCAATATCTGTTTATTATCAAATATATTAATTGATATAGAGCACCCCACGCTTTTGATGGTAAAATTATTTTCTTTTTGTTGATAACTCTAATTTTATTCTATATGTGTTGGAGAGGATTTTTTTTGTTGACCAATTTATTTTATCCCAAGCGTATTGGAAATTAAAATTATTTTTCGTTTTTTAGTTTTCTAATAAAGCGTGTTCTTTTAGTTTTTAAAACTATTTATTTTTTATTTTTTAGTTTTAATATTTTACAGAATAAGATAAAAATGTATATATCTTTAAATTCGATACTATTGTAGTATGAGCTAAAAAGTAATACTCTTCTATAAAAAAAACCCTCCCAGCCGGATTTGAACCAGCGACGTATGGATTACTAAAATTATATACCACTAAGATTTCACTACTCTACCAACTGAGCTCTTACAACGATTGACTAAAAACTCAACAAGTCCGCAACCTATTATACCAGTTTTCATTTGTTTTGATTTTCGGATGATTCTGACCAGGATTTTAGAAACAAAATATGAAATTATTGTATTGTCATCGGTCCTCTACACGTATACAAAGTTTCAAGTCGATCCAATGTTTCTAAGTGGGTGAAAATCGCGTTGAAAGATTACGTTACATTGATAAAAAAACACTTTTTTTGATTTTCTGATGATTATGGCCAGGATTTTAGGAAATAAATATGAAATTATTGTATTGTCACGGGTCCTCTACAAGTATACAAAGTTTCAAGTCGATCCAATGTTTCTAAGTGGGTGAAAATCGCGTTGAAAGATTCCGTTACATTGATACAAAACACTTTTTTTTATTTTCTGATGATTATGGCCAGGATTTTAGAAAATAAGTATGAAATTATTGTATTGTCACGGGTCCTCTACAAGTATACAAAGTTTCAAGTCGATCCAATGATTTTAAGTGGGTGAAAATCGCGTTGAAAGATTCCGTTACATAGATAGATAGATAGATAGATAGATAGATAGATAGATAGATAGATAGATAGATAGATAGATAGATAGATAGATAGATAGATAGATAGATAGATAGATAGATAGATAGATAGATAGATAGATAGATAGATACAGGTCAAGCTAATATAAAGCGTGTAAAAATATCTTTAGGCTCCAAAGTAAAGAAAAAATATTATTTTAGTAAAGTAGAGTAAAGTGATTCCACTACAGGCCTCAGGAGCGTCTGGTACTCATTTACATTAGAGGCTGAGTCGACCCCAGGCTCATAGTGCCGCTAGAAGGTTTGGGTCAATTTTGAAAATCCTGACCCCCACGGGATTTTACAGAAACAAATTCAAACTCAATAACTTTTAAACATAGTGCTATATTAAAACGTGTTTCGCTTTTGGTAAATTTGGTAATTCACACCGTTATGGTCTAGAGGTAATGTCGTTGCATCACATACAGAGGCCCGGAGTTCGATCTCCGGTCGGGACATGTTTACTGGGTAAGATTTTATCGGGGTTTTTCCTCAATTGTAAAACAAATATAAGCAAACTTTAAGGCCCAAATAGTCCCCCAAAAACCATTAGGCCGTCATAACCATTATCATAATATTCGCCTTAGTTTGTATGAATTTCTGAGGGAATAGCACATTTCTTAAATGTGTGTATCGTGTCAAACAGAACCCTGGGTTTGAATTGCTCACTCATCCGAGCAGGACTTTGTGAGTTCAAAAAACTATGAAAGAGATCCAGACTTTAAACTCCTCTCCCGACAGTTGGCTTAAGTCAAGGACAAATTTAAAAAATATATGAAAATATATAATTAGTAAACCTGAGTTGTTATGTGTACCGTTAAACAAAAATACAAGATACCACATACCTGTACATTTAACCATACAGTTATATAATGCTATTTTATTAGATTAAATTTTATTTAGGCTATATTTTATTCTTTTAGACTAAATTAAAAGAATATATGGTAATCGGAACAAATTCAGAAGACCTACAAATAAATAATATGATAATTAAACATGTTGAAGAATTTAAATATCTTGGATCTATAATAGATAAATCTGGTACTTGTGAAAAATATATTATTAACAGAGTAAATTGTGCAAGGAAGGCGATTAGATCCCTGAATGGTCTTTTATGGAATAGAAATTTGACCAGAAAAACAAAAAAAGAGATTATACAGACAATAATAGAAAGTATACTTACATATGGATCAGAAAGCTGGACAATAAATGAAAGGATGCAGAAAAGAATCTTGGCGACAGAAATGGATGGATTACGGAGAAGTATGAGAATATCCAGGCTACAACATATTCGAAATACATATATCAGACAAGAAATGGATGCACAAGGAACTGTTATCGATAGGATAACAAAGAGAGCTCTACAGTGGTATGGACATGTACAACGGATGTCGGAAGACCAGTGGTCTAAACAGGTGTTGGATTGGATGCTACCAGGCAGAAGGAGAAGGGGAAGAAGTAGAAGAGCATGGTATGAGGGAATATATGACGCCATGATGAAGAGGGGTATGGAAGATGGACAATGGAAAGCAGGAATCAAGGGCGAACTGTTGTAAAGTGGAAAGCCTGTACATACACGTACCAAAGTCGCTCTAATATCGCAAACCTTTCGCTTATGCCCTACACTATAACATCGTTCAAAATCAAACTAAAGAATTATTTAAGATGTTCAAACTTTGACAAAATAAGAAACACTGTCATAAGAGAAAAAATGAATAATGGCCATTCATTAGTAGATTATATACGGTATAAGCAATTAAATTGGTATGGGCACGTACGACGAATGAAAGAAGAAAGATTACGGAAGAAAAACATTGGAATGGTGTCCACCTGGAAGGAGCAGGAGAGGAAGACATCGAAACTCGTGGAGGCAGGAAATAAGAACTGGAATGAGAGCAGGAGGACTGGAGGACATGGATTGGATGGAGAGAGACGAGTGGAGAAGGAAAATAAAACTTTAGGCACAGAAAGATGTGTAAACATTAAAATTATGTAAATAAATAAATAAATAAATAATTTAATAACAAATTTACTTACTTAACTCACTGATAGTATTCTTTTAACAATTAATAAATTTGATTGTTTATGAAATTAATATTAAGATTAACAAATATTTTCATTTGTTAAAATATTCTATAATTAGTTTTTTATATATCTCATTATTTTTCTTTGTTATTTTATATACTTTAGACAGGGACGGTTTACCAACAATTTAATATGTCTTGCTTGAATACATTTTATTATTAGTTTTAGTCTTAATTTTAACTAACATTAACTAGTTGTATTATAGATCGTAATATAATAGATATTATCTTTTTGATCAAATCTTCATATACTTTTTTATCTTCTTGTATCTTGTAAGCCTATGTTTCCCTTAACAAAAATTAAGTGCTCTCCCCCTACAGGGAAGAATTTGAACCATACTAATTATAGTTACACTTGTTTTCGTATAGATGTCATTTGATTGGTCCGTGGTTAGCGTTCCGCCTCATACTGACATCTAGGAAACCAATGTAGTACTAGGACGGGAAAATTCGGTAAATTTTGCTTAGAGGCCTTTCCAATTAGTCTTAAGGATTTTTTACGAGCCTGAAAATCTTCAGACTCGGGACCCACGGCTTAAAGTCACTCCCGGAGGACTTGCTCCTTGGATTTTTCCATCCTAAAAAATCCATCTACCCTGACCGGGTTTGAACCCGCGACCCTCGGGACCAGAGGCAAGGAGCATAACCACTAGTCCACCGCGGCCGATATTAGAGTTAATTGTGATTGATATATTCTGATGTAATATATATTTGTCCTGGTGAGTGGAAGAGGACGCCATTTTGTCTTAACTCCACTAGGCTAAATAAATTATATATATGTTATAATTAAACATTTTTGACATCCAAAAATGCAAGCTTAATATGGCAAGATAAGAAAAACAAATGCCTAGACGGGATTTGAACTCGGACCTCTGAGTTGATATCTCAGTGAATCCAGAACAAACATTTATTTTTCTTATATATATTTTCTATTATTACCAGATGTACCGGGAACTCGGTCTTCACTGCCATCTAGTAGCTACTATAACAAGTAAGCAAATTAAAGAGAATATTTTTACTTTATAGCAGTGACGCTTTTTCGATGTTATATATATATATATATATATATATATATATATGTAATATCTAAAAGGTTTAATTGTATGTGTGTATATATATATATATATACTGGGGCACGCCGTAGCGTAGTGGTTAAGCCACTGAGCTACAAGCCGGATGGTCGAGGGTTCAAGTCCCGTTGGGGTCAGGATTTTTAAACTGTCCCAAACCCTCTGGCGGCACTATGGCCCTGGGGTCGACTCAGCCTCTAACGGAAATTAGTACCGGACGCTTGTTCTGGGGGTAAAGGCGGCCGTCACGCAGGGCTGACAACCCGGCTGACATAAAGTGCCGATTGTATAGAAAAAGTGGGAGCCCTAACCTCCTACTACCCCAAGGGCCTCCGGGTCTGTTGTGGGATCACTATACTTTACTATATATATATATATATATATATATATATATATACTGCGACAGACAGGCAAGAAAATTTTATACAAAAATATCAGGCATGAAGCTAATACAATGTATGTATCCCCTGAAACTGAATAACTCTAGGCTTCAGCGACAGGATAGTTTTTTCAGTTATATTCTAGGTCACTGCGTGTGGCCCAGGTATGTATGATTTATTAAACATAGCGTAACCCACGTCCCTGTGTACTATTTGTTAACATATTCCATATGAGGTTTAGCGTTTGTGGTCAACTTAAAAATCGATATGACATAACCTAGTAATGAGGGACATAATTTCATAACTCACCGATTTTCACGAAGTAGAAACATTTTCTTGAATTGTATACCCAAAATTTAGAATGATAAAACACATTGCATGAGCTTTGTGATGAAATCTTATTTTTATAATAAGAGACCATTTCCCTTTACTATATTACTTACTTACTTGCTTACTTACTCACTGACACTATCGAACCCGTACGTTCAGGGCCGCGCGGACATAATCTCTCCATACATTCCTATCCCGAGCTAATATTTTCCAATCATTCCCTGTATAATCTACTTCCATCGAATCATAGTTAATGTTATTCTCCCACCTGATTCTTGGTCTACCAACTGGGTGTTTTCTCTATGGTTTTCCTACAAGAAGCTTCCATACAGGTCTTTCACTCCCCATACGTGCAACATGTCCTGCCCATCGCAGTCTACGAGACTTAACTGTTCTTATTATATGTGACTTCATGTAGTTCATTGTTATGTAGTCTTCCCCATTCACCTGTCTGTTCATCTCTCTTTGGTCCAAAAATTTTTCTAAGAACTTTATTCTCAAATACTATTGTAATCTCCTTTCCTCCCTTAAACTAAGAGTCCATGTTTCGCACCCATATAATATAACTGGTAGAATAATAGTTTTATATATTTTCAGCTTACCGTTTTTTTGAAAGGAGTTGGGACATCAAAAGTCTCTGCAATGCATAATAGCACGCATTTCCAGAATTGAGCCTATGTTTAATTTCTTTGTGCATCTCATTCCTATTTGTGATTATTGTTCCTAGGTATTTGAATTCAGCCACTTCCTCAAAATTTCCCTCATTTGTCATTAGCTGTCCGTTTCCATTATATACCGGTAATGTATTTCTACGTGTGACCATATATTTAGTTTTATTGATATTTACATCCAGTCCCAATTTCTTAGTGTTACACAGTACTGTGTGCGTGTTGTCCTTTAGTATCTCCTCGCTATCGGCCAATAGTACTACATCATCCACATAAACTAACAGCTTATTAATACCATTGAGTTGTAAGCCTTCCTCATTCTCTAAAGATTTAATGACATGCTCTAGTACAAAATTAAATAGTACAGGAGATAGTGCATCTCCTTGCTTCAACCCATTCTGGATTTCAAAAGTGTCCGAAAACTGTTTGCCTACAAGCACCCTACTCTTTGTGCCATTTAGACACATTCGTATAAGTCTATATTATGAGTATCAAATTTAGTCATCTTTAGCAACTGATAACTTAGGCACGTTTCTGTTCCTTGTATCAAATAACCAGATACATTTATTCAGTTTACTTCATTTATAACCTGTACGTGGCTTTTGACTACCGCCACTTCAGAAACTAAGTATCAATAAATTAAATGAGATAGTAATATGATTTTGATGACGGCCCTCTAACTCTTCAGATGTGTGCAGTTGGCAAAAGAATTTAAGAATGTCATGAAGCGAAGTAGGAATTGATAATATGCCAAATACAAATGAGAGACACTCATAAAGTTGGCACGTAAAACAAATAAATATGGAACAGTGAAACCTCTACAGAAGTGACCGAGTGGTGCTTCACTCTACTCCCAGAAATTTACTACAAAAATTTATTCTCCTGGTTCTACAGGGTAATATGTTGACTTTATGACAAACTTTAAGCTTATTTGAAAGGAATAAATGTTGCTTGTAAACCACAATCAATGGTATTATATTGTTACTGGAATTTAAAGTATCCGTGAACAATGGTATAAAGGAATATTTTGAGGAAGTGGCTGAATTCAAATACTTACTTACTTACTTACTCACTGGCACTATCGAACCCGTAGGTTCATGGCCGCGCGGACATAAGCTCTCCATACATCCCTATCCTGAGCTAATGCTTTCCAATCATTCCCTGTATAATCTACTTCCCTCAAATCATACTTAATGTTGCTCTCTCACCTCATTCTTGGTCTACCAACTGGGCGTTTTCCTTCTGGCTTCTTTCCTACAAGAAGTTTTCATGCACGTCTTTCATTCCCCATACGCGCAACATGTCCTGCCCATCGCAGTCTACGAGACTTAACTGTTCTTATTATATCTGGGTTCCTACAAAGACCATGTAGTTCATTGTTATGTAGTCTTCTCCATTCACCTGTCTGTTCATCTCTCTTTGGTCCAAACATTTTCCTAAGTACTTTGTTCTCAAAAACTCGTAATCTCCTTTCCTCCCTTAAAGTAAGAGTCCATGTTTCGCACCCATATAATATAACTGGTAGAATAATAGTTTTATATATTTTCAGCTTAACGTTTTTTTGAAAGGAGTTGGGACATCAAAAGTCTCTGCAATGCATAATAGCACGCATTTCCAGAATTGAGCCTATGTTTAATTTCTTTGTGCATCTCATTCCTATTTGTGATTATTGTTCCTAGGTATTTGAATTCAGCCACTTCCTTAAAATTTCCCTCATTTGTCATTAGCTGTCCATTTCCATTATAAACTGAACTTCTATGTGTGAACATATATTTAGTTTTACTGAAATACCTAGGAACAATAATCACAAATAGGAATGAGATGCACAAAGAAATTAAACATAGGCTCAATTCTGGAAATGCGTGCTATTATGCATTGCAGAGACTCTTGATGTCCCAACTCCTTTCAAAAAACGTTAAACTGAAAATATATAAATAGTTATTCTCCCAGTTATATTATATGGATGCGAAACATGGACTCTTACTTTAAGGAAGGAAAGAATATTAGGAGTACTTGCGAATAAAGTTCTCAGGAAATTCGGCTGGCCAAAATGAGGTGAACAGACAGGTAAATAGAGAAAACTGCATAATAGTGAACTACATGGTCTTTATAGGAAGCAATATATAATAAGAATAGTTAAGTCTCGTAGATTGCGATAGGCAGGACATGGGGCACGTATGGGGATGAAAGACGTGCAATGGAAGCTTATTGTAGGAAAACCGGAGAGTAAACGCCCAGTTTGTAGACTAAGAATGAGGTTGTGGAATAACATCCATGATTTGAGGGAAGTACGTTATACAGGGTATGATTGGAAAACATTACCTCAGGATAGGGATGTATGGAGATCTTACGTGCGCGCGATGAACCTACGAGTTCGATACAGCCAATGAGTTAGTAAGCTATGAATAATGTTATCCTGCCCAATACAAATAGAGAAATCATTTCACATATGTAACAAATTAAGATAATCTAATATAATCTTGCCTTCCTTTGGCCAGCAACCAATCGAAGGGATTATTATTATTATGCTTTCAAGTCTTATACGAGAAACACCATCTTGAAAGAATGAGTTCATATCGGATCCCCAAAGCTGTTTGTAATTATATACCAAGCGAACGAAGATCTCTGAGCCGTCCTATGAAACGCTGCAGAGAAAATTTTCTATAGGATCGTAACAGGCCTTGGCCTAACACTCGGAAGGAAGAAGAAGAAGATAAATCCAAAAACAGTCATTAGAACAGAAATTTTAATATAGTTTACATAAGTATTTCTAAAATAAATAATAGTTTTAAAAAAACTATATGGACGATATCCTCAAAGAATGGAAGATGGTTTTAACTAATGAAGGAATATTAATTGATAATAAAGATAAAATAAATGCTTTATTATTCGCTGACGATGTTGTACTTTTAGCAGAATCTGAAAATGAGCTCCAAATGTTAGCATATAAATTTAAATTAATAGCCAATAGATATAATTGTAAAATATCAATAAATAAGTCAAAAGTAATGGCATTTATTGGTAAATATGGAATTAGATCAAAAATTGTACTGGATAACAAAATAATAGAACAAATATCACATTTCCAATATTTAGGATGTGATATAACTTATAGAGAAAATAAAGATATAGAAAATAAAGTGAATAAATGTCAGGCTATTTGTGGAACCATAAAAAGAACCTTAGCTCGGAAAACAAGGAAAGATACGAAACTTAAATTATATAAAACAATGGCTGTTTCTTTGTTGTTGTATGGAAGTGAAAATTGGATAATGAAATCAAGGGATAGAAGCAGGATACAGACTGCGGAAATGCTGTTTTTACGTAATATGAAAGGATGCACAAGGGCGGATAGAATAAGGAATGAAACTATACGAGAAGAATTAAATATATATAAAATTAAAGATAAAATCAGCGAAAATAATAAGAAATGGACAGAACACTTAATGAGAATGAACAAGGAAAGAATACAAAAAAGAACCTTCCTGTATAATCCCAGAGGAACAAGAGATGTTGGCCGACCACGTAGAAGATGGACTCCACTTTTATCTTCGCCGGAACAGGCTGCATAGCCTAAACCTTCTAGTAGAAGAAGAAGAAGAAGAAACTAAAACAACACGCTTTATTACAAAACCCAACTAAAAAATGAAAAATAATTTTAATTTCCAATACGCTTGGGATAAAATTAAAGTGGTCATCAAAAAAATCATCTCCAACACATTTAGAATAAAACTAGAGTTATCTACAAAAATCATTTTACCATCAAAAGCGTGGGGTGCTCTATATCAATTAATATATTTGATAATAAACAGATATTGGTAAAAGTAAAGTCTCTAAGAAGAAAACGTAAAAACCGTAAAAACCACCCCACGCTTTTGATGGTAAAAATTATTTTTTTTTGTAGATAACTCTAGTTTTATTCTAGATGTGTTGGAGATGGTTTTGTTTGTTGACCACTTTAATTTTAACCCAACCGTGTTGAAAATTAAAATTATTTTTCAGTTTTTAGTTAGGTTTTGTAATAAAGCGTGTTGTTTTAGTTTTTTAAAACTATTATTTATTTTTTAGTTTTAATATTTTACAGAATAAGATAAAAATGTAAATATCTTTAAATTCGATACTATTGTAGTATGAGCTAAAAGTAATACTCTTCTAAAAAACATCCTCCCAGCCGGATTTGAACCAGCGACCTATGGATTACTGAAAGTAGTAGTAGTAGGACTTTATTAGACAAAAAGTAAGATATTTACAATATTATTTACAAATATGGGTCGCACGGGCAGTACGCCGTACGTGCTGTTGACAGTCCGTTACAATAAAGTAATAATTGGTACTAGTGTAAAGAAAAACAAAAAAATATAACAATAACATTACAATTACATAAAGAAAACGCAATAATATTACAATTAAATAATAACACAATAGCATTACACACTAAAAAAAGCAATAACATTACAATTACATAAAGAAAAAAGTATATACCACTACAGTCTACCGCTCTACCAACTGAGCTCTCATAACTATTGACTAAAAAGTTGGTAAGTCCGCAACCTATTATACCGAGATTATTTTATTTTTTTTTATTTTCTGATGATTCTGGGCAGGATTTTAGAAAAATGTATGAAATTATTGTATTGTCATTGGTCCTTTACAAGTATACAAAGTTTCAAGTCGATCCAATGACTTTAAGTGGGTGAAAATCGTGTTGAAAGATTCCATTACATAATTACACAAACACTTTTTTTTATATTCTGATGATTCTGGCCAGGAGTTTGGAAACAAGATATGAAATTATTGTATTGTCACTGGTTCTTTACAAGTATACAAAGTTTCAAGTAGGTCCAACGATTTTAAGTGGGTGAAAATCGTGTTGAAAATTCCGTTACAGCATTACACAGACACTTTTTTTTCTGATGATTCTGGCCATGATTTTAGAAACAAATTATGAAATTATTGTATTGTCATTGGTACAAGTATACAAAGTTTCAAGTCGATCCAATGATTTTGAGAGGGTTAAAATCGCGTTGAAAGATTCCGTTACATAGATATATACAGATCAAGCTAATAGAAAGCGTGCAAAAACCTGTAATTTAAAACAAATTAATTCCATATGAAACATAACTAAGCAAGCAATAGTTTAACATTGGTTATATAAACAATTTTAATCCCCTCGAACTTGACTATTGTTTTAAAAGTATAGCTCTATTCTAAGCTTTAAAATATGTCTCCTCAACTATGAAATAAATTGGTAAAAATAGGCTTAAAATCATATAGGCGTACCATATTCCATTTCCTCTCCAATTTCAACTTCAAAATTTTAATTAGAGGCCCCTTTGTATTCAATACATAGTACTCTTCAATGAAGAAAGAAAATAAAAAAAAGTTAAGTCACAACAGAAGCACTTAAAACCGTTTATTAAACGAAATATTTACCATTCGAATTTAAATTAACTTCAATTAAACATAAGAGCTAGTCTTATGACGTCAGGTCGGAAAACAAAGAGCAATGGTTCTATTCAGGAACTCCCCGCGTCACCATGGAATTACAATTCCATCATAATTCCTGCAATTTCATTTTTCTGCGGTGGCATTACTTGGCTTCGACCATTGAGTATATGGCAGTCAGTTATAGACATGCAATTTACAAAACAAAAGGGGGTAGCTTTTACAGGGTGAGAGAGGGTGAGATTGAATTATGACCAGATCTGAAATACCGTCTAAATAGCAGCATTGCGCGGCCCTCCTCCTACATTCAATAACAGCGGCAAAAACAGAACATTTCAAAATGAACAACACCCCTGAAGAATAGATCCATTAATTTTGTTCACATACAGAGAGGGAGAGAGAGAGAATATCTAGCACTGTTTTCCTACTATTCCAAACCTCCTACCTCCATTTAAATGGCGTGATCTCGCATCCTTATACAAGCTTTGTTACTGATTCCCATCTTCACTAACAAAAACACTTGGTTCTTCTGAACAATTGGGGAAAAAAGACGAAAGTCTTTGTTTGAGATATAAACTCCATGCTATATCTTCCCACTCCATTACTGCGACAATTGTACACAAATGTCTAAAAGTTAAAGATAGCCTATTTGCGACCGATAGTTTATAGTCAACTATAATGAGATACAAGATACATAAATGTCCTATCACACAATCGAGAGAATATTTGAAAAAATGAACCGCAACCGAACTTCTTTATTTATTTATCTTTAGAGAACCTAAACGCAAATACATTTCATATTATTTTAAAATCCATCCATAGTAATTCTGCCCGAAGGCAGGTCCTTCACTGCAATCATAGCATTTTCATGCTATGCTTGCAGCTTTACTAGGGAATTATAGGTGTGCTAGCTTCCCGTTGCTTTCCACACCGGTGTAGGATGATGATGACGATGATGATGATAAGGACGATGGCGATGATGATGGCCATATGATTTCGGGGACTGTTTGGGCCTTAAAGTTTTTCTGATATTTGTCTTACAGGTGAGCAAAAACCCCGATAAAAACCTCACCCAGAAAAACTGCCCCGACCGGGGATCGAACCCTGGCCCGCTGCGTGACAAGGCAGCACGCTACCTCAACACCACAGCGGTGGACTATTTTAAAATAACTTAATGTAAATAAATTTGTTTTAAATATAAATATTTTAGCTCTAAGAAAATGTCGGTGCTGGTGAAATTGTATTAATCACCAACGTCCCTGGGTACAAACCCGACTGGGGTCTGTGGATTTTTAAGAGCGTAAAATCCTTGGATAGCATTCCTGTAGGAGGGAAATGATGCTGTGGGACTCGTATCGTACATTTATGGCACGTAAATGAATATCAAACCTGAAATATAATTCGTTAAAATATGTAATTCCTTTCTTGCCAGAATTCCATAGCGACGGTAATTACCACAAGTGGAATAAACTACTATAATAAAGTTTTCACTCTTGCTACCAAGCTACTATGTTGCTCATTCCATCCTATGAAGCAGTAATATTATAAAATATATTAATTCAAAAATTATTAATTAATATTAAGAAGCATTTCAGTCTATGGAGTTGAATATTGGAAACTAAAAGAAGAAAATAAGAACTGATAGGTAAATGGATTAATAATTATTTAAGGTGTTCGGTAGAATTTAAAGAAAGGAGAAAATTATAATTGCTGCCAAATAGGATTGTAAAACATATTATACAGGGTGTTATAAGCTGTTAGTTTATGCTGATGATGTAGTATTGTGGCCGATAGCGAGGAGACAGTAAAGGACAATACGCACACACTATTGAGTAACACTAAGAACTTAGGACTGGAAGTATAAATATCAATAAAACTAAATATATGGTCACACGTAGAAATTCATTATATAATGGAAAAGGACAGCTAATGACAAATGAGGGAAATTTTGAGGAAGTGGCTGAATTCAAACACCTAGGAACAGTAATCACAAATAGGAATGAGACGCACAAAGAAATTAAACATAGGCTCAATTCTGGAAATGCGTGCTATTATGCATTGCAGAGACTCTTGATGTCCCAACTCCTTTCAAAAAACGTTAAACTGAAAATATATAAAACTATAATTCTACCAGTTATATTACATGGATGCGAAACATGGACTCTTACTTTAAGGGAGGAAAGGAGATTACGAGTATTTGAGAATAAAGTTCTTAGGAAAATGTTTGGACCAAAGAGAGATGAACAGACAGGTGAATGGAGAAGACTGCTTAACAATGAACTACACGGTCTTTATAGGAAGCCAGATGTAATTAGAACAGTTAAGTCTCGTACACTGCGATGGGCAGGACATGTTGCACGTATGGGAAATGAAAGACTTGGATGGAAGCTTCTTGTAGGAAAACCAGAGGGAAAACGCCCAGTTGGTAGACCGAGAATGAGGTGGGAGAATAACATTAACTATGATTTGAGGGAAGTAGATTATACAGGGAATGATTGGAAAGCATTAGCTAAGGATAGGGATGTATGGAGAGCTTATGTCCGCGCGGCCATCAACCTACGGGTTCGATAGTGCCAGTGAGTAAGTAAGTAAGGAGTGTCATTGCCGTCCTTTCATAGTAAAAGGGGACGGTTTTCAGAATAAAAAAATGTCCAAACAAACAGGGTTATAACTTAACAGCTTTCTCAAAAAGAAAAGTTTGTATTTTATTTATGATCTACTACTCCTTTGTAAAAATATCAAAACAGTTACATCGCTAGGGGCATCTAGCAAGGAGTTAATATTAACTTTAAAAATATTTGTGATATTTAGGCCATTTTCTTTTAATTAAATAATAATGCATGCCTAAGGATTTGTAGCGTCAATTTAAGAAAACGAGAGAAGAAGAGAAAGAGCTGTTATTAGTGCGGGTATTAATACTTACTTATTCACTGGCACTCTCGAACCGGTAGGTTCATGGCCGCGCGGACATACATCCCTATCCTGAGCTAATGTTTTCCAATCATCCCCTGTATAATATATTTCCATCAAATCATAGTTAATATTATTCTCTCGCCTCATTCTTGGTCTACGAACTGGGCGCTTTCCCTCTTGTTTTCCTACAAGAAGCTTCCATGCACGCCTTTCATTCCCCATACGTGCCACATGTCCTGTCCATCGCAGTCTACGAGACTTATTGGTATTAACATTAATAATAAATTTACTGGGCGAGTTCATGTTCATCAAAGTCTAGTTACTCACAGAAATGACATCGAAAATAAATAAAATCGTTTCAGAACAGAAGTGGAGTGGATTATTAGGTAAGGTAGCACGGAACGAATTCAAAGGCTAATATCTCAACACAAAAAAATCCATTGACTGACTGACAATACCTAGGACAGGAACGTCAAGCCGATTTTAATATCATGGATTTATGAGTGGAATTTATTTCCCAAACGTTGAGAACATGCATGCGGCATTCGCTAACTTTTCCCCTTTTCAACTCAAAAAATGGAGGTTTGAAATAGCAATAGCTGTCAATAGCTTAATTAGTGCGTAATGTATGACGAGAGGGGAGGCCGTTCCATTGTTTGTTGTGGTGAAAACAACGGGGGTAGCAGGGGCGTCAACATACAACACGTTAATTTGTTGGTTTTCAAATAATTACACCACGCAAAACACAACAATTTTAATTTCTAATTCCCAACTTCTAATTAAATTAGCGAACGTGTGTAATATTAGACAATATTGTCCAGCTGCCTTAACAAGGGGATGACAATCCCTAACAATATGAATCTTTTCAGTAAGTGTCTGGAAAATTTACTAACATAAAAATAAAAGTTCCCTTCTTCTTCTTCTTAAACATAATTTGTAGGATTTCCATCATATTATTATTATCATTATTAGTATTATTATTATTACTTACTCACTGGCACTATCCAACCCGTAGGTTCATGGCCGCGTGGACATAAGCTCTCAATTCAACCCTATCCTGAGCTAATGCTTTCCAATCATTCCCTGTATAATCTACTTCCCTCAAATCATAGTTAATGTTATTCTCCCACCCCATTCTTGGTCTACCAACTGGGCGTTTTCCCTCTGGCTTTTCTACAAGAAGCCTCCATGCACGTCTTTCATTCCCCATACGTGCAACATGTCCTGCCCATCGCTGTCTACGAGACTTAACTGTTCTTATTATATCTGGCTTCCTATAAAGACCATGTAGTTCATTGTTATGAAGTCTTCTCCATTCACCTGTCTGTTCATCTCTCTTTGGTCCAAAATTTCTTCTAAGTACTTTATTCTCAAATACTCGTAATCTCCTTTCCTCCCTTAAAGTAAGAGTCCATGTTTCGCATCCATATAATATAACTGATAGAATAATAGTTTCATATATTTTCAGTTTAACGTTTTTTGAAAGGAGTTGGGACATCAAGAGTCTCTGCAATGCATAATAGCATGCATTTCCAGAATTGAGCCTATGTTTAATTTCCTTGTGCATCTCATTCCTATTTGTGATTATTGTTCCTAGGTATTTGAATTCAGCCACTTCCTTAAAATTTCCCTCATTTGTCATTAGCTGTCCATTTCCATTATATATTACTATTATTATTATTATTATTATTATTATTATTATTATTTTTACTATTATTCTTTCTTTCCTTTGTCAACTTTATATTGTGTAGTCTATTTGTATTATGTATCATTTATCATAATTCTTATTGTATGTATAATTTAACCTGGTGAAGTGGAAGAGAAGAACTTACGATCTCAACATCGTCCGGTAAAATAAATAAATAAAAATACATATTTTATAATCTTATACACTATACCAAGGGAATATTCATAAATTGGCTACTCTCTATTGTCAATTAAGGTTGCAATATTTAATGATAATGATAATGATAATAATAATAATAATAATAATAATAATAATAATAATAATAATAATAATGCTTTATTTTAGCTGGCAGAGTTAAGGCCATAAAGGACTTCTCTTCCACTCAACCAGCGAATAGTGGAATTATACAAAAAATTACACATTTATTTATTTATTTATTTATTTATAAAATTGATGTTTTAAGAAAATCAGTTGGAAAATCTACAATGGATAGAATACGAAATAAAAAAATAAGGGACATTATAGTTGTACAAGAGGAGCCGGACATCATAAACATTATAGAAAAGAAAAGATTACAGTGGTATGGCCATGTCAAAAGAATGCCAGAGCAAATATTGCCTAAAATTATTGTGAAATGGTTCCCAATGGAAAGGAAGAAGAGAGGAAGACCGAAGAAAACTTGGATAGAAGGGGTACAAGCGGCAATGAATATCAGAGGATTGGAGGAAGATCAATGGATGGACAGAGAGGAATGGCGTTTGGTTTCCCGAAGACGGCGACACCTGCCATGATACCGGATGATGATGATTCTGCACGTGTGTTTGTAATTCTACTCCTCCTGAACGAGTGGACCGATTTTAATTTAAATGTTTGTGTGAGTCTGATTGGGTCCCTCGATGGTTTAAATTCATAATTGGACCTTCTAAAACCATCAGGTGCACGAGTTCACCTGAAGTGAAAATTTAAAAATCGATCTAGCTGTCACATGTTTCGATCTTTCACTAAGAAACTCAGTATATGCCATTAAAATGAATCGAAGTAGACATTTTCCAAAAATTAGTGAAATGCGACTATTAGAAGTGGAGGTTTACTTCTATCTATCTATCTATCTATCTATCTATCTTCGGATTTTTACAGCTGCTGGCGTCTTCCCGTGCCAAACCTCCAAAGCCTACCATCTTGGGCATCTTCAATGCTTAGCCCTGTTGCTTGCATTAATGTCTTCATGTTTTCCTTCCATGTTAACTTCGGTCTCCCTCGCTTCCTCCTTCTGGTCGGATGCCATTGATACAGTTGCGTTGTACATCGCTCATCTTCCATTCTTAAAACATGTCCTAACCACTTTAATTCCTTCTCCTCAATTCTTTCAAGGTTTATTTCTTCTTCTACTTCCTTCCAAGTATTAGGCCAAGGCCTGTTACGATCCTATAGAAAATTTTCCCTCCAGCGTTTCATAGGACGGCCCAGTGATCTTCGTCCTCTTGGTATATAATTATAAACAGCTTTGGGGATCCGATTTGAACTCATTCTTTCAAGATGGTGTTTCCAATTTAGTTGGTACTGTTTAATATATTCCAAAATTGGCGTAGTCTTCAATTCTTTTAAGATATCGGTGTTCCTTTTCCGATCCCATCTGGTGTAACCCGCTGTTCTGCGCATGAATCTCATTTCACTAGCCGTTATTCTGCTTTCATGTTGTCTTTTTAGTGTCCATGCTTCACTACCATAGGTCAACACTGGTCTAGCCAAAGTGTTATATAAACGTAATCTGGTGTTTTTTTTGTACAAGGGATGGTTTCATAACTTGATTAATAATTCCTAAACTTTTATTATAACTAGTAACTTTTTCAGGGATATCCTTTTCATCCCAGATAGAGAGATAATATCCAAGATACTTAAATTGATTAGATCTCTCTAAAATGTTATTCTGGAGACAGATTTTACTTTGTATGGGGTCCTTCCCATGAAATGCCATAATTTTAGTTTTGTTAATTGATATTTCCATATTAAATTTGGCAGCTGTTTTTTGTAAATTATAAATTGACCGTTGCAAATCATTTTCGGAAAGTGCCAGAAGAGCTAAATCGTCTGCAAAAAGAACAGCATCGAGTTTGAGGTTCCTAATAATGGGTATATATCCTCGTTGTGTTTTCCTCCATTCGTCAAGGTTTATTTAAAATCAAAAACTCCCTAAACTACTGGACCGATTTTCATGACATTTTGTGTTTGTGTGCGTTTGAGTGGGTCCCTGGATGGATTAGTTTCACAATTGGGCTCGGTAGCTGGCGCTGCGAATGAGGTATAGGATTTTTTATGTCAGTTGTGTAATCATCTGCATTATCGACATATTCCGCTCGACAACAATGTGACGTTATCATGCACACTTCTTGAGCCACAACAGATGGCAGTGAGGAGTTTTCTTGCGAACTTATTTAACAATATGCAATTACGTCTTAATTAGTGAACTTTATGGGTTTATCCATCGTGCATGATACTAGAAGTGAACGTTCGCGTAGAACAACGTCTCCCGGGTACGTTAGTATATTATATTGTCTAAGGAAATATTTTAAAGTTATCCCACTACAGGCCTCAGGAGGCCGTTTGAGGTTATGGCTCCCACTTTTCATTACTATGGATTATGCAATTTTCCCTTATTTTTCTTCAGTAATAGATCTTGGATTACATCTACACGCAAATTTAACCTGGCGAACATAGAAATAAAATTGAATTTAAAACTTTCCTTTAATTTTTTTTTATTATTAATTAATTTTTAAGTTTAGTTTAAGATAGGCAGGGATAAGGTTGTTTATTTTTTATAAATAATAAATTATTGGAATATAATAATTATTCCTTCAACATTTTGGCTTATTCCTTCACGAAATTTCATCATATGAGATTCTATTTTAAACACTCTTCATAAAGAGTTGAAAACATTAATTGGGTTTAAAAGTATTAGTAAAGGAAGAACATTTATTTTCATCTCACTATTTTCAATCATTATATTTAACCATTTTTTAGGAGAAGTGAAACACATATGTAAAAAGACTTTCTCCATCTTACATTATCTTACACGTTTAAAGAAATTTCTCCCAGTTCCGTTAAAACAAATCCTTGTGCAGAATCTTGTGTTGTCACACTTCGATTATTGTGACGTTATATATAATGATCTAAACTGTGACTTGTCGCAGAGACTGCAGCGTGTTCATAATGCTTGCGTTCGATTCATTTTCAATATCCGCCGTTATGACCATATTTCCGAACATTTTAATAACCTCTCTTGGCTCCGTCTTACTGACAGATGTAAATTGCACTCTCTTTCACTACTTTTCAAGCTTCTGAATTCCTACATTCCTACTTACCTGGCGTCCAGATTTGAGAAGTTATCCTCTTACCACAATATTGACACTAGGTCACAAGATAACCCTTAAATTAAAAATGTATCTTATTGGATGCATTGATTTCATTTATTTAATATTGTTTTTAGATCAATAGAAAGACAAACGAGTAAAAATTACTTAAATTTATGTCAAATTGCGCAATGATGTATAATAATAACACAGTTTAACATTAATTTATTTTCTTTCCGGTCCGGAACATTTACATAACTGGCACGACAAAATTTTGTATTGACAATTTAAGGGATAACAATCTGCTAACAATTCCTCTTCATAGCACTTCCTCTTATTCTACTACCTTCACAGTAGCCTCTGCCCGCTCCTGGAATTTCCTTCCTCAAGATATCAGGGGTTGCTGCACACTTGGCACCTTTAAGTCACGTTTATACAGTTACCTGTTGTCTAATAATTAATTTTTCTTTATTTATTTAAATTTATACTATGTCATTAATAATCTTTTTCTCGTTTTTTATGTCTTGTACATATTATATATTTAATTCGTTAAATTTAGAGCAAATCAAAATACATTATAAATATTAATTGTATTGTATTCATAACATGTAATGGTTTATGTTTATTGTAATTTAGATGTAAGATTGTTTTTTTTTTTGATTTTTTAAAACCTGGTTGAGTGGTAGACAAGGCGTTAACTCTGCCAGGTAAAATAAAGCTATTATTATTATATTATTATTATTATTATTATTTTATTATTATTATTATTATTATTATTATTATTATTATTATTTTCTGGACAATCGGTACCTAATGTCAGCCGGGTTCTCAGCCCTGCGTGACGGCGGCCTTTATCCCCAGAACAAGCATCTGATGCTCATTTCCTTTAGAGGCTGAATCGACCCCAGGGCCAAAGTAAGTAAATATTTAGTGAGATTGTTTTAACTTTTTTCAGTCATGTGTCCTTGATATACGAAGGGAGGGAATTCTACAATATGTGCATATTTATAATACATTTCGTTAGACTATATTTATAAGGTGCTAAGATCTCTCTTTTATAAATTTTATTTTTCTATACTTGGAAGAAGATCAATCTGGGATGTCTGATTTTAAAGGATTTTTTTTGTCTCATTTTTACAGAGCGATGATGGAAATGCGTAAGGGAGAACTTATTTCATGCTTGACCGAGTGTGATGTTCAGTTTAAGCCGATTTGTTTCATACTACAGTATAAATCCTTCAGCCTTTTTTTTTATCACAATCAGTTTCAACAAAATTGTACGACCTTAGAATAATGGCAGTGCAGTAGAGCTAAATATACTCAGGAAAATTAAGAAAAGAGGGAGAGAGAGAGAGAGAGAGAGAGAGAGAGAGAGAGAGAGAGATGTCCCATATTACATGTCCGGGAGGTGAGATAGCTATTCATTATTCTACAGAAGGAAATGAAAATTTCACTCCAGCAAGGAGTTCAAATGAATGTAGTTTCTTTCCTAACAACGGATGAACTACGTTACTCGTACGGCATGATTTTGTCCAATGGAATTATTCAAGTTGAAAATAAAACATTCAGATGCTAAGTAAATATGTATGTCCCGTGGAGAATAAATAAATTTCCATCTAACATTTCCAGGTACAGAGAGATACTTCCACCAACTAAATCATTGTAAAATTATTGTTTAAAATTGTTCAAACTGAATTTATTCCTTGTCAATGCTAATAACAAAACATCATATTTTTAGAATCACATAAAGTATATTTGTCGGCTGCTCTACATCCACAGGTTGTGGGTTGAAACGCAGTCGGGGTCGATGGATTCTTTTAGGATGGAAAAATCCAAGGAGCAAGTCCTCCGGGAGGGACTTTAAGCAGTGGGTCCCGAGTTTTAAATTCCCAGGCTTGTAAAAGATCCTTAAGCCTGAATAAAAAGGCCTCTAAGTAACATTTATCGAATTTTCACATCCTAGTACTACCTTGGTTCCCTAGATGTCACTGTAAGGCGGAACGCTGACCCAGGGCCACTCTGATATCTATCAGAAAACAAGTGTGACTAAATTAATATGGATCAATTTCTCCTCAGCAGGGGAGAGTGCCTAAATCCTGAGAGAAAAAAGGGCTTACAAGAAGAATAAATTTTGCCTTCTTGTTTCACAATAGAGTCCATCAGGAGTTCTTGTAGTTGACATCTTGGGAGCCTTACAGTTAGTAAGGTGGCCTTGTCTATTCTTGAGTTATTATCTGGACAAGTATACAACTTGGAGAGTTGAAGATTCCAATTTTGTATAGGTGTGCTGCCAGAGAGCCACGGCCTGCTAACTGTCTAAATGTTGCTACTGTTTCATAACTTGGTTGTTCAGGTATTAACTTTCTTTCTGCAAGATAGTCGCCCATTATTTCTCATTACTTTGTGTTTTAAAGATAAGGTAGATTTATCCAATCCAAATTTTATGCATTTAATTCCCTTTTTAAATATACTTTAATTTATATAAAAACAGAATTAAATGCACAAAAATCTATTAAATGTGTTTAATATATTTTATTAATATATTTTTGCAAAAATAAAAATGGCAACTTGAAATATCTCAAGCTGTATATCCACTATAAAAATTGTAAACAACAATGTTAGGCTAATATATTGACTTAGGCTTTCACGGCCGGAGTTACTATGATGATCTTGTAGAAGATTTCCGGGCTGTTGGCCGTGGTCTTGAGGCTTGTAGTTCCCCAAAGTTTCGCCAGAGACTGCGTCCGGCATCCTCAAGGGTTGTCAAATATTTCGAAATATTCAAACATAAAAACAGTTTCAACAGAAAATAAGAATCATTAAAAATCAACAAAGTATGGATACCGGTTCTAAAAAACGCAAAATTTAAACCTCTACAAGTACAGTCGACAATCAAACAACAATCTCACTGAACAATGGAAGTCCATACTGCTGACCAATCAGAAGGCAGATATAACGTACAGTCGACTAGACCATCAAACAGCAATCTCATTGGAGCAATGGAAGTCCCTAACGCTGACCAATCACAAGGCAGATATAACTTAGGAACACATCGCGGTAAACGTATAAATAGGACAGACAGTGGACAGAATCGCCTCGCTGAGGTTAAGAAAATTATTAAGACGCTTCCTAAGAGAAAAGCAGTTGGTACAGATTATGTATCAAACGAGATGATTCAGCACCTCCCATCTGGGATGGCGCGCTATTTAGTTACTATCTTTAATAGATGTTTAAATTTAAATTATTTTCCGCGTAAATGGAAAGAAGCAAAAATTATAACGTTACCTAAAGAAGGAAAAAATCCTATTTTTGTTTCTAATAGACGACCGATCAGTCTGCTAAGCAATCTTGGTAAATTAATTGAAAGAATTGTGCTGGGCAGACTGATCGGTATGACTACTGATCTGCGCGTCATCCCACAAGAGCAATTCGGGTTCATGCGGGTCGTTCCACGACACTGCAACTGGTAAGACTCACGGAATATATAACATCAGGTTTCAATTATAGAGAGAGCACAGTTGCAGTGTTCTTGGATGTCGAGAAAGCCTACGACACGACCTGGCATGAAGGCCTGATATGGAAGATGGACTCAATGGGCTTTTCGGATGGGATGGTGGGAATCATCTCGTCCTTTTTAACGGATAGGAGTTTCGTTGTCAGCGAGGGGGGTGCCACCTCTGATAGACGAACTATTCTGGCTGGAGTGCCTCAGGGATCCGTACTTTCACCATTGTTATATAATATTTATACCGCCGACGTTCCTGGGAGGACACATACGCAACTAGCCCTGTATGCCGATGATATTGCGATATATAGTAAAGACAGATCCTTAATTAGGTGTAGTAGAAAAGTTCAGAGAGGCCTACGAGATATTGAGCGGTGGGCTGATAAATGGAGGATTAAAATTGGTAAAGAGAAGAACCAAGGAATAATTTTTACGCAACGACCTAATATTAATGGTGCAGAAACACTAGAATATGACGGAACTGTAATCAGATATCAGCTCACTGTTCAGTATCTCGGGGTTATACTAGATCGTCGTCTCACTTGGGCTAAACATGTCGAGAAGATTCGAAATAACTTTTATAAACGTTTTTCACAACTCAAGCCCATGTTGAGAGCCCACTCTCTGACACCTCAATCACGTACGTTGGTATACAGGGCTTGTATACGCAGCCAAATGATATATGCATGTCCCGCATGGCTGACCTTATCAAAGGATAAGATAAACTTGCTTCAGGTTCTTCAGAACAAGTGTTTAGGAAGTGCAGGAGAATATCCAATTAGGACGAGAATCACCAAAATTCATGAAGATTTAAACATTGACTTTCTTCAGGAAGTGATGACTAAATTGGCAAGAAACTTATATCAAAAAGCGACTCTGAGCGAAAATGCTCTTATTAATAGCCTAGGGGCATACAACGAAAAGGAACGGACGAAATATAAAATGCCAAAGTTCTATCTGGCCTAGAAAGTTAGATGCTCCTAGGTCTACCACAAAAGTATAAATAACTGATTGAACTTAACACTTCCTAAAGAAGAGATCAAGGTGATTACACCGGTATCCTGGAGAACCTGAAGCGAGCATACCTCAAGAATCGCCAGTCTCAAGACAACCCTTGAGGATGCCAGACGCAGTCTCTGGCGAAACGTCGGGGAACTACAAGCCTCACGACCACGGCCTACAGCCCGAAAATCTTCATCAAGATCATCATAGCAACTCCGGCCGTGAAAGTCTACGTGAATACAAATATTATGGCATTTTACGGTGTAGATCCTGTCAGAAGTAAAATTGTACTTGACAATAACATTTTGGAGCAGGTGAATAATTTTACATATCCAGGATGCAATATCTCAAATGAAGAAGAAAAGGATGTAAATACAAAAATATCAACTTTTTAAAAGAATTTTAGGGTTAATAAATTCTATCTTCAAGCTACAGTTAGTCCAAAAACATTAAAAACTAAAAGTGTATAAAACACTGGCTCTTCCTACTCTTTTGTATGGTAGCGAAGTATGAACGTTGAAACAAATGGACATACAGAGACTTAGATCTGCTGAAATAAGATACCTTTGGAGGACTGCAGTATACACACTACTAGATCACAAAAAAGTGAAGACATCTTAGAAGAATTACACATGGAAACTTTAGAAAACAAAATTTCTGATTATAAGTCAAGATGGATGCAACATGTTCATCGAATAGAAGATCACAGAATACCCAAACAAATTTTAAGACATCAACCTGCAGGAAGAAGAAGACCAGGACGTCCACTCAAAAGACTTCTGGATGGTGTTTCTCTTGAGACCGAAACAGGTCAACAAATGGTCTAAATTCGTGAATGTACTATCAGCAATAGTACAGTAGTAGTAGTAGTAGCAGTAATATCAACAGCAGTAACATAACAGTAACAATATCGGAATATAAATGCGTATTCTCGAAAGAGTACTAAGAGGCTGGAGGAAAAATGTCAACAAATGTGCATACCCATCCAAACTACATACGGATATTCACTAAATTTTGCAGATGATCAGGTATTAATAGCACAAGACCACGATGACATAGAATACATGGCTAACAAACTAAAATAAGAATATGAAAAATGGGGACTTTATATAAACATTGAGAAAACTAAATACCTGTGTATAGGACAAGAAATGGAAAATATAAATTTCAACAATGGAGAAGAACTAAAACCTAGTACTGAATACACTTATTTAGGAACAAAATTAGACCGTTCAGCCGGTAACACAGTGTAAATTAAAAATAGAATCGCACAAACAAAACAAGCAATAAATGCTTTAAACTCTGTTTGGTGGAGCAAACATATTACAAAAAATAGAAAACTACAAAATTTATCAAACCATAATTCAGAGCATTTTAACATATGGTGCTGAAGTCTGGCAAATTCCTGCCAGGGAAATGAAAAGAATTTTAAGTACAGAAATGGATGTTTTAAGAAGATCGGCTGGAAAATCTAGAATGGATAGAATACGAAATAAAGATCATCATCATCATAGTACATTCACGAGTTTAGGCCATTTGTTGACCTGTTTCGGCCTCAAGAGAAACGCCATCCAAAAGTCTTTTGAGTGGACGTCCTGGTCTTCTTTTTCCTGCAGGTTGATATCTTAACATTTGTTTGGGTATACTGTGATCTTCCATTCGATGAACATGTTGTATCCATCTTGACTTATAATCAGAAATTTTGTTTTCTAAAGATTCCATTTTTTTGTGATCTAGTAGTGTGTATCCTGCAGTCCTCCGAAGATATCTCATTTCAGCAGATCTAAGTCTCTGTATATCCTTCTGTTTCAACGTCCATACTTCGCTACCATACAAAAGAGTTGGAAGAGCCAGTGTTTTATACACTTTTAATCTTGAATGCTTTTGGATTAACTGTGGTTTGAAAATAGAATTTATTAACCCTAAAATTCTTAAAAATTTAGATATTTTTGCATTTACATCCTTTTCTTCTTCATATGAGATATTGCATCCTAGATACGTAAAATTATTCACCTGCTCCAAACTTTTAAGGGAAATTATGGGTGTACAAGAGGAGCCGCACATCATGGACATTATAGAAAAGAAAAGATTGGCCATGTCAAAAGAATGCCAGAACAAAGATTGCCTAAAATTGTTATGGAATTGATCGCAATGGAAAGGAGGAAGAGAGGAAGACCGAAGAAAACTAGGATAGAAGGGGTACAAGCAGCTATGAATATCAATGGAATGGAGGAAGATTAATGGATGGACAGAGAGGAATGGCGTTTGGTTTCCGGAAGACGGACTGCAGCTGCCATGATACCGGATGATGATGATGATCGTAAATTTAAGCAGAGTCAATACAACAAGGAAATAAGAAGTAATACTGTCTTAGTGAGTAATTAGAAGTGAGATATGAACTTTGTGGGTTTATTTTTCTAATCCAAAACAAACAGTTCTTACAAGTTTGGTAATTGCTTCAAAGTAATTTATGTGATTGAATGTAGTGAGAGGAATATTAGCGGTTTATTCCCTCACATGTCCTAGCATTTACAGCTGACTGTTTCATTGCCCCAGTTTCATAGGCAACCCGTATTGATATAAACTCTAAGCAAAACAAAACAAAACACGTACTGTCACGCGCACACAATCAAAATAAATATTAATTAAAACGTATGTCAAACTTTAATCACAAAATACTGTAAACAAAATCATTTTTTTTTCTTCTAAAAATAGAAAATTACAAAATTTGATTTTGTTTCTGTTAGTCATGATGGTTTCAGCATAAGGATATTCATAAATACACCTGGACGTCCCCAGATGGAGAAACTCGGAACCAGATAGATCATGTATTAGTGGATAAACGCTGGCACAGTAGCATCATTGATGTTAGATCAGTTAGAGGGACAGACTGCAATTCAGATCATCATCTGGTCAGGGTGAAAATCAGACAACGGCTATCGCTTATGAGAGGAACAAACGCTAAAGATGATTCTGTAAAATATGAATTAAAAAACTTGAAAAATGATGAAATGCATCAAGAATACCAAATCAAAATTGCTAATAGATTTGAAGTACTGGAATCTTCAGATGACAATGTGGCAAACGAAGAAGAAACTGATATAAATAAAGAATGGGAGGCTATAAGAGATACTATTAAATTGTCAGCATCAGAAAGCATTGGTTGGTTAAAAAAGAGGCAAAACAAGAAATGGTTTGATGAGGAATGTGCCGACATTGTAAATAAAGAAAGCTAGCAAAAATTAAATGGTTACACGAGCCAAATGAGGTAAATTTAGAGCAATTGGGTAGTGTTAGACGGGAAACCACCAAGTTACTAAAGAGTAAAAAGAGGGAATATTTGAGAGAGAAGATTAATGATCTTGAAATGAATGCAAAAAATAGGAACATTAGAGAATTATATCAGGGAATTAGTATAGAGAAGAAAGGGTTTCAGGCTAGAACAAATATAATTCGGAATGAAAATGGGGATATGATTGCAGATTCCAAGAGTATATTAAATAGATGGAAAAGTTATTTTAATCAGCTATTAAATGTACATACAGAAACAGGACATTGAGGAGAATAACTTACAGACAGCAGAAATGCCTAGTTGCAGAGCCAAGTGCATTAGAGGTTGAAATGGCAATTGAAAAATTGAAGATGTATAAAGCATCAGGTTCAGATGAGATCCCAGCAGAACTGCTAAAATAGGGGGAGAAAAATTGATGGACAAGATACGCTGGTTGCTTAGTATGATTTGGGAAAAGAAGCTCTTCCAGATGAATGGAAGGAATCAATTATCGTACCAATTATAAGAAAGGAGATAAAACTGATTGCAACAACTATAGGGGCATCTCATTACTTTCAACTTCGTACAAAATTCTAACAAATATATTAGTAAGCAGACTTACTCCCTATATTGATGACATTCTAGGAGATCATCAATGTGCATTTAGAAGAAACAGGTCTACAACAGATCAGATTTTTAGTATAGAACCGACTTTTAGAAAAGAAATGGGAATATAATGGTACTGTACATCAACTATATGTAGACTTCAAAAAAGCATATGATTCAATTAAGAGGGAGAAGTTATATAGTATCCTGCTGGAGTTTGGAATTCCTAAAAAGTTAGTTAGACTTATACGAATGTGTCTAAATGGCTCAACGAGTAGGGTGCGTGTAGGCAAACAGTTTTCAGACACTTTTGAAATCCAGAATGGGTTAAAGCAAGGAGATGCACTATCTCCTCTACTATTCAATTTTGTACTAGAGCATGCCATTAAATCTTTGGAGAATGAGGAAGGCTTACAACTCAATGGTATTAATAAGCTGTTAGTTTATGCTGATGATGTAGTACTACTGGCCGATAGCGAGGAGATACTAAAGGCCAACACGCACACACTATTGAGTAACACTAAGAAATTAGGACTGGAAGTAAATATCAGTAAAACTAAATATATGGTCACACGTAGAAATACATTATATAATGGAAATGGACAGCTAATGACAAATGAGGGAAATTTTGAGGAATTGGCTGAATTCAAATACCTAGGAACAATAATCACAAATAGGAATGAGATGCACAAAGAAATTAAACATAGGCTCAATTCTGGAAATGCATGCTATTATGCATTGCAGAGACTTTTGATGTCCCAACTCCTTTCAAAAAACGTTAAGCTGAAAATATATAAAACTATTGTTCTACCAGTTATACTATATGGGTGCGAAACATGGACTCTTACTTTAAGGGAGGAAAGGAGATTACGAGTATTTGAGAATAAAGTTCTTAGGAAAATTTTTGGACCAAAGAGAGATGAACAGACAGGTGAATGGAGAAGACTACATAACAATGAACTACATGGTCTTTATAGGAAGCCAGATATAATAAGAACAGTTAAGTCCCGTAGACTGCGATGGGCAGGACATGTTGCGCGTATGGGGAATGAAAGACGTGCATGGAAACTTCTTGTAGGAAAGCCAGAAGGAAAACGCCCAGTTGGTAGACCAAAAATGAGGTGGGAGAACAACATTAACTATGATTTGAGGGAAGTAGATTATACAGGGAATGATTGGAAAGCATTAGCTCAGGATAGGGATGTATGGAGAGCTTATGTCCGTGCGGCCATGAACCTACGGGTTCGATAGTGCCAGTGAGTAAGTAAGTAAGTAGTCATGATGGGCTATTAATTACCATACTGGATGCTGGTTCAATCCGATTGGGGTTGATACATTTTTTCTAGGCATAAGAATCCATATTTTAATTTTGTACTAGAGCATGCCATTAAATATTTAGAGAATAGAAAGGCTTACAACTCAATGGTATTAATAAGCTGTTAGTTTATGCTGATGATGTAGTACTATTGGGTGATAGCGAGGAGATACTAAAGGACAACACGCACACACTATTGAGTAACACTAAGAAATTAGGACTGGAAGTAAATATCAATAAAACTAAATATATGGTCACACGTAGAAATACATTATATAATGGAAATGAACAGCTAATGACAAATGATGGAAATTTTGAGGAAGTGGCTGAGTTCAAATACCTAGGAACAATAATCACAAATAGGAATGAGATGCACAAAGAAATTAAACATAGGCTCAATTCTGGAAATGCGTGCTATTATGCATTGCAGAGACTCTTGACTTCCCAACTCCTTTCAAAAAACGTTAAACTGAAGATATATAAAACTATTAATCTACCAGTTATATTATATGGGTGCGAAACATGGACTCTTACTTTAAGGGAGGAAAGGAGATTACAAGTATTTGAGAATAAAGTACTTAGGAAAAATTTTGGACCAAAGAGAGATGAACAGACAGGTGAATGGAGAAGACTTCATAACAATGAACTACATGGTCTTTATAGGAAGCCAGATATAATAAGAACAGTTAAGTCTCGTAGACTGCGATGAGCAGGACATGTTGCACGTATGGGGAATGAAAGACTTGCATGGAAGCTTCTTGTAGGGAAGCCAGAGGGAAAACGCCCATTTGGTAGACCAAGAATGAGATGGGAGACTAACCATTAACTATGATTTGAGAGAAGTAGATTATACAGGGAATGATTGGAAAACATTAGCTCAGGATAGGGATGTATGGAGAGCTTATGCCTTCACGGCCATGAACCTACGGGTTCGATAGTGCCAGTGAGTAAGTAAGTAAGTGAGTAAGTATAAGAATCCATATTATAGTTTCTTCAAACAGGAAGTGAAGCCATCGCCACAGTTTCGTAAATGTATTACACGTAAAAGAACCCCCAGCTTCAAATGAAAACATCATCATCATCCATCACGGTCTTTGCCTGTTCCGATCTCTAATTTGTTCAGCCCGCCGCTTTCTTGGTCTTCCCACCGATCTTCGTCCACCAGTATTATACAAATAAGAATATGTGAGCAATAACTGTTAGACATGTTACGCCCAAATTCGAAATTGGACGCTAATGATCTTAGCTGGTTAAAATAGTGTCGTTAAGTAAAAAAAGATAGGTGAAAGATACACTGTCTCTGCATCTTATACAATACTTTGTCCACCTCATCAGCGCTTTATATTTCTACTCGCTTCCATTCGCTATCCTCCCACCATAACTTAAACACACGATCGAGAGTAAATTTAACTCAGCTGTTCCTCTACATCGAACATCTCACTATTCCTCATCCTTCCTTGTTTCAGCCACTCGACTCTGGAATTCCCTCCCCTCGTATATCAAGGACTGCCCGACTCAAAAACAGTTTAAAAAGAAACTCACTTCATATTTCCTTAGACAATACAATATATAACCCTGTTCCATGTATCCTACTTTTATTGTTTCTTTATATTATAAACTTTCTTTACCAAGCCATTTTCCTAATCTAATTATAGGTTATTATTTTTGTTATTATTATTATTATTATCGTAGAAGCTACCATACCTACACAATTCCCTAGTAAAGCTGCAAGCATTGCATGAAATGCTATGACTGCAGTGAAGGACCTGCCTTCGTACAGAATTACTATGGATGGATTATTATCGTTATCATTATTATTATTACTATTTTTAAAAAGATCAGCTGGAAAATCTAGAATGGACAGAATACGACATAAAGAAATAAGGGAAACTATGTGTGTACAAGAGGAGCAGGACATCATAGACATTATAGAAAAAAAAAAGCATTACAGTGGTATGGCCATGTCAAAAGAATGCCAGAACAAAGATTGCCTAAAATTGTTATGGAATGGATCCCAATGGAAACGAGGAAGAGAGGAAGACCGAAGAAAACTTCGATAGAAGGGGTACAAGCAGCTATGGATATCAGAGAATTGGAGGAAGATCAATGGATGGACAGAGAGGAATGGTGTTTGGTTTCAGGAAGACAGCGGCAGCTGCCATGATACCGGATGATGATGATATTATTATTATTTGTATTATTATTATTATTATTATTATTATTACTAATATTATTATTACTATTTTTCTTTCTTACCGTTGTCAAATTTATATTGTGTAGTCTATATCTATAGTAATATAATGTACGGTTAAAAACTATAATATAGTTACCTTGTAGGTCCGTCTCCTCAACTTAAGTTCTTTTAAAACTCTGTAGGCCTTTCGGGACTAGTCCCATCATCAGCAGAATGCATTAGGTCCGTTCTTGTTGAAGCACTGACTTGGTTGTGAGAATTTTGTACAGAGGATTGTGTGGATTAGCTGTGTATTCATTGAGAATCAGGTTGCTGTTGATTTCTCTTAGGATTGCGATTTCCTCCAGTATATTTATTCTCATTGGAATGTTTTCTCTATGTACTATTGTGAGGGTGTTATCGATGTTATGCATATGGTGTCCAGCTTGAATTACATGTTTTGCGTAACTTGATTTTCCTCCATTGTAAACGAAATCTCTGAAATGTTCCTTGAATTTTACTAGTATCGAGCCTATATCTATTATGTATCATCAATCATAAATCTTATTTATTTAACCTGGTGAAGTGGAAGAGAACACCTTACTGTCTTAACTCCATCAGGTAAAATAAATAAATTAATTAAATAAAAATAATATTTTTTTCTTCCCTTAAAGTGTGAGTCCATGTTTTGCATCAATGTAACTGGAACAATAATACATTTGTATATTTTCAGTGTAATGTTTCTTGTTTTTTTTTTAGAGAAGTTGGGACGACAAGAGTCCTCGCATTTAAAAAGTACTGTGCTGTTAAACAATCCCCCATCCTTTCATAAGTAATGTCACGAGTGATTTCCAAATTATCGATAAATTCACGACTCACGAAGTGAGGAGTGAATTTATCTAGAGAATTTGGAAATCAAGAGTGGCATTTGTTAGGACTATTTAACGAATAAAATTAAGCTGTTTACTCACAAATCATTATTTAACTATAGTTATTTTAAAATATTTATATATTTAATGTAAACGGCGATGTTTGAAAACAAATGAGAAACGATAGGTACGCTTCTACTGCTTCTTTTGTTTATCACTGCAACCAGATCATACTATTTATTGCCAAAGGAACGCAATATTGTAAGAATGCTCTCTAGTGGAGAAAAAATGAAACACATCAATCTGTATATTAATTCATTTTTGATGTCGTATGATGTAAATATGACAATTATATTTTTCTCGATTATTACCTGGGAAAAAATACATTTAAGAAAGTGCAAACAGTGGTTTCTTTTTTTGGTGGTATAATCAATTGCTACAAATGTTGACATGTAAGCACTATTATATAAAATCTGGTAGCCGTATTTGTTATAGGCTCAGTCACTGCAAAATAACGGTCAGACCTGTTCAGAATATTAAAAAGGAGGAGCTTTGTTTAATATATGATAATCCTAACACTGATAAATATTTCGTGAAACACGACTCTGATTGGTTGTAAAACAGAAATCATTGAAACGTGATTGGTCATTGACTCCCATTTGGGGCATGAGTTAAATAGTCTATTTAAATATACGTAGTGTATAAGAGAATATAATGCTATGTAGCTTTTCTTCTGACCGATTTTAATTGATATGGTTTGAGGCGCCTTTCTTCTCCATTTCTTAGGATGTTTTTCATTCATTCATTTTGAGAATTTTCCTCATCATTGAGGGGTTTCTCTAACCAATCTTAGTAATCAATTGAATTAAAAAACAAATAAATATAAATGACTACGGACTTACAATAATGATAATATAAATGCGCACAAGTTGTGCAGAAAATATATGTTACACAAGTTTTATCATTAATTTGATTCACACAGCTTGTTATTTGCAGAATTCTACCAGGGATATCCCTCGTTTTTTGCAGGAGGTTACATGGTAACGGTCGCATGGTTTCTCGCAGAGTTCACACAGGAGGTTCGGTTCCTCACGGCAGCAACTATGCACGTAGCTAATGTCCACAGCACTCGAGCATAAATTAATAACTATGGACTTAACAGACTTCCAGTTAGCAACAAACATTCACAAAGGATGTTTTTCCTAAGTAATATAAAAGTATCCAATCTACACATCACGCTTTGCGTGATTCCAAATCGGTGACATTCAAAACAATATATAAAACAACCCTACCTTATTTATTTATTTCTCGTACGTATTAATTATACTTGTGACTTCAGTTTTATTTTGAGTTTGTCATCCTGGAATACTATATTCTTATGTTGGATCTTTACGTGGGCCCATTTTGTCTGCATTCAAGTTCAATATTCATCTAAAATGTTAGTAGAAACACTTACGATGCCCCATTTTGATTATTGTGACACTCTTTTTACAGACTTAAATATTATTTACACTCAAAGATTTCAACGTGTTCATAATTCTTGCGCACGTTTTATTTGTGGTATACGCAAATTTGACCATGTTACACCGTCCCTGGAACAATTATCGTGGCTTCGTCTAAGAGATCGTAGAACTGTCCATTCCCTATCCCTTCTCTATAAAATACTTCACGCATCATTGCCTAATTATTTGTCACGCCGCTTCATCAGACTATCCGACACACATAATCTTGGCACTCGATCCCATCAGCACATTGTCCTTTATATCCCTCCTCATCACACTGTATATTATTCATTATCTTTTACGGTCTCGCTTACCAAAACATAGAATTCCCTTCCGCCCTATGTCAGAGACTGTCAAACTATAACATCCTTCAAAAACAAATTAAAGAATTATTTAATAACAAACTAACTTATACGCCTCACTGATAGTATTCTTTTAACAATTAATAAATTTAATTATCTATGAAAATAATATTAAGATTAACAAATATTTTCTATTGTTTTGTTTTAAATATTGTACAAACGTAAAATTAGTTTTTTATATATCTCATTATTTTTCTTTGTTTTTTATATACATTAGACAGGGACAATTTAATATGTCTTGCTTGTATACATTTTATTATTAGTTTTAGTCTTAATTTTAACTAACATTAACTGGTTGCATTATAGATCGTAATATAATGGATATTATCTTTTTGATCAAATTTTTATTTAGTATTTAATATTAGAGTTCATTGTGATTGTTATATTCTGATGTAACATATGTTTGTCCTGGTGAGTGGAAGAGAAGGCCACATGGTCTTAACTCCACCAGGCTAAATAAATCTAATCTAAATCTAAATCTAAATCTAAAATTTTAAGAAATACGTAATTAATAAGTCTAACAAATTTCCAGTCAGAGATTAGACTTTACGATAGATACATGGACAAAAAATATCTGGTGAAGTTAGTCGGTACCGTGATTTCAAACAGGGACGTCCCGAAAACAAATTTTTAATATTACCATTTAATATATACTAATATTATGTTATTCAATGATAGATTCTAAAAAATAATATATAGAATATTTACGAAGTTATTAAAACCAAAGTTACAAAAAGATATTAAAGACAAAATAGGAGAAGATCAAAATGGATTCAAACCGGGAAGGTCGTGTGTTGACAATATATTTGTAATCCAATAGTTAATTGAAAAAGTACTGCAGTTGGAGAAGAAACCCATTTGACAATGATAGATGTAGAGAAAGCTTATGATTCGATTCCGAGGAACAAATTATGGGAAGTATTAGAGAAATACAACATCAACAGAAATCTAACAGAAATTATTAAACAAGTTTATACAGATAACTCGGATTATGTTAAAATTGGAAATATAATATTTAATCCTATAAAAACCACAAAGGGATTGAAACAAGGGTACAGTCTAGCACAAATTTTATTTAATATTTATGTAGAATTTATATTAATGAAATGGAAACAAAGTTGCAAGGTATGGGTATCCCAATAGGCAACAGAATTTTGCTGACATTACAATTTGCTGATGATCAACCGGTTTTAGCGCAAGACAAATTTAATATGGAATTCATGACAAAAAGGTTAAAAAGCACATATCAATCATGGGGTCTCACAGTAAATTTACAAAAAAACAGAATATTTGGCAATAAATAGCAATGAAAGAGAAAATTTAATATTGCAAGAAGGAATAAAGCAAGTGGAAATAACTAAATATTTGGGAATGATTATGGATAACATTGAAGGTATAGGCAAAGAGAACATAAAACATAGAATTGAATTGAGTAGCAAAATAATATCATCGTTAAATTCAATATGGTGGGATAAGCATACTTGGAAAGACACAAAATAATATATTGGTAAAACATTGGTGGAATCTGTTGCAATGCACGGAAGTGAGGTATGGACAATCAATAAGTACTACAAGAATAGACTAATAGCTCTAGAAATTGATTATTTACGCAGAAGCGCTAGAAAGTCTAGATTAGAACATGTCACAAATAAGGAAATTAGAAACATAATGGAAGCAGAAGAAAGCATAATTGAAAGAATTGAGGAGAAGAAATTAAAATGGTTAGGGCATATTTTAAGAATGGAAGATGAGCGATGGCCGAAACTACTATATCAATGGCAACCGACCAGAAAGAAGAAAAGAGGGAGACCAAAGTTAACATGGAAGGAAAACATGAAGACATTAACGCAAGCAAGAGGGCTAAACATTGAAGATGCCCAAGATCGTAAGCTTTGGAGGTTTGGGCACGGAAAGACGGCAGCAGCTGTAAAAACCAGAAGATAGATGCATTTATTTGCTTATTTAGCATATAGTATTGCAGATTTTCATAATTGAAAATGTATCCCTTAATTTGAATTTTGTAATTTTTCAGCGGGAGGTAGAAAGTGTGTTGTCATAAATCTGAATTATTTTATTCGGAAATAAATAAGAAATAAATGACGCGGACTGTTAAAAAAAACAAATTTATGGATTGCATTAGCCTAGCTAAGGAAAGGGAAACTTTTTACAGTGTAACCAAAAATAAATAATAGTTTAAAAAATCTAGAACAACACGCTTTATTAGAAAACCGAACTAAAAAATAATTTTAATTTCCAACACGCTTGGGATAAAATTAAAGTGGTCAACAAAAAAATCATCTCCAACACATCTAGAATAAAACTAGAGTTATCTACAAAAAAAATATTTTACCATCAAAAGCGCGGAATGCTCTATATCAATGAATATATTTGATAATAAACAGATATTGGTAAAAGTAAAGTCTCTAAGAAGAAAACATAAAATCCATAAAAAGAACCCCACGCTTTTGATGTTAAAATTATATTTTTTGTAGATAACCCTAGTTTTATTCTACATGTGTGTGGAGATGATTTTTTTGTTGACCACTTTCATTTTATTACAAGCGTGTTGGAAATTAAAATTATTTTCCTTTTTTTCGGTCTTCTAATAAAGCGTGTTGTTTTAGTTTTTAAACTATTATTTATTTTTTATTTTTTAGTTTGGTTTTCTAATGAAGCATGTTGTTTTAGTTTTTTAAACTATTATTTATTCTTTATTTTTAGTTTAATTGATTGTCATAAACCGGAATCCCATGAAAATGTAATTGCTTACGATATTTTTAGTGTCTACGCACGAATATAATTACATATTTTTCTAAAATTATCTAACATTATTATAATATTTTTGAATATTTTAATATAGATAAATAGTTACCGTTAATCGTATCCTTTTACATTTTTGGATAAATTACAATGTGGTAAGTTTACAATATTGTCATTAATATTTTACAGAATAAGATAAAAATGTAAATATCTTTAAATTCGATAGTATTGTAGTATGAGCTAAAAGTAATGCTCTTCTATAAAATTCTCCGGGCCAGATTTGAACCAGTGACCTATGGATTACTCAAATTATAAACCACTACAGTCCACAGCTCTACCAACGGAGCTACCAGAGGATATAATATTAATTTCTTACAACGATGTACTAAAAAGTCGATAAGTCCGCAACCTATTATATCGGTCTTTATTTGTTACGTCCTGGAAATCCTGGCCAGGATCCTAGGAAAAAGTTATGAACTTATTGCATTGTCATTGGTCCTTTACAAGTATACAAAGTTCCAAATCGATCCAATGTTTTTAAGTGGTGAAAATCGTGCTGATACAGGTCAAGCTAATATGAAGCGTGTAACAAATAGGAATACGTTATAAAAATGAGTGTATTATGATACGTAATAAAAAAAGTGTTCCAATAGAATTCTCAAATAACAAAAGAAAATGTACCATCAAATTTAACAGAACTTCGTTTCTTTGAAGGTTTATTTATATTGCTTGAAAACGCCTGAAACATTTCAGACCTATTTCAGAAATTAACGTAGAGCACAACAAAGTAAAAATTAAATAAAGAAAAACTAAAAATACAGAGTAAAACATAAAAATGTCTGTGGGCGATGGTTCAGCCACTTTGAAGTAACGTTTGTGTAATTCTGGTTTTAATGGCGTGCCCTCAAAATATGTATAAAACATTTATTGTAATAATTAAGTGATGCACAAAATTACAACCCTAAGCTCGACGTTTCCACGTATCTCTACCAAAGATTACAGACTAATTTCAAATCCCCTCGGGACAATGCTCTTTCTACACAAAATACAACGAGTTTAAACTCTACACATAACTATTTTATGTGCTACTTTATAAAGCTTATATTTTTAGCCTAACCCCTGAGGATGGTTTTTAAACCGAATTTCACTAAAATTTCTTCAATAGATATTTTTTTAGAAAATAATATTAATATAACTTTGGATGCGAAACATGGACTCTTACTTTAAGGGAGGAAAGGAGATTACGAGTATTTGAGAATAAAGTTCTTAGGAAAATTTTTGGACCAAAGAGAGATGAACAGACAGGTGAATGGAGAAGACTACATAACAATGAACTGCATGGTCTTTATAGGAAGCCAGATATAATAAGAATAGTTAAGTCTCGTAGACTGCGGTGCGCAAGACATGTGGCACGAATGGGGAATGAAAGACGTGCATGGAAACTTCTTGTAGGAAAGCCAGAGGGAAAACGCCCAGTTGGTAGACCAAGAATGAGGTGGGAGAATAACATTAACTATGATCTGAGGGAAGTAGATTATACAGGGAATGACTGGAAAGCATTAGCTCAGGATATGAACGTATGGAGAGTTTATGTCCGCGCGGCCATTAATCTACGGGTTCGATAGTGCCAGTGAGTAAGTAAGTATAACTTTAGATATGTCAGCTCCGTGGCGCAAGCGCTTAGATGCTCGCCTCTCACCGCTGGGGTACCGGAATCGAGTCTCGGTCACTCCATGTGGGTTTTGTGGTGGACGAAACGCAGCTTGGACAGGTTTTTATCGGGGGTTACCCCGTTTACCCTGTCACAAATTTCATTCCACCATTTCTTCATACTCATCTCATCCATTTGATTCATCCGCCTCTGTGAAGGTTCGTCAGCAGTGGTCGGCCGGCACCCTTGTAGTTACACACTTCACTATTTAACTTTATAATGTTATTGTATTATTATGTAATTGTAATATTATTGTGTGTTCTTTATGTAATTGTAATATTATTGTGTTTTCTTTATGTAATTGTAATATTATTGTTTTATATTTGTTTTTTCTTTATCATCATCATGAATGGCAGTCATGGATTAGGCCGTTGGCCTGTTCCGCTTCAGGAAAGATATTGATCCCTCCATCTCTTCTTAGGTCTTCCTGGGTCTCTTCGTCCTGTGGGTCTGTAGTTCAATAGCTGCAGAGGTAGTCTATTTTTTGGCATTCTCAGAAGGTGTTCATGCCAATTATTTTGATATTTTTGAATGGTTTCAGTTATTGCTGGTGTGTTGAGAGCTTCATTACGCATGTGGTCATAAAGCGTATAACCCGCTAAAGGTCTTAATAACTTCATTTCTGCAGCTACTATCCTATTTAATTTACCTGTAGTAAGAGTCCAGGTTTCACAACCATAAAGTAGAGTTGGAAGAGCCATTGTTTTTAAAATTTTAGAATTGTATCTGGACGTACTTTTCGGAAAAGAATGTTTTTATTTTTTCTTTATATTTTACCAAACAATTACTTATTATAACGGACTGCCAACAGCACGTAGGCTTACGCCCATGCGGCCCAAATTTGTAAATAACATTGTAGATATCTTACTTTTAGTCTAATAGTCTTCTCCATTCACCTGTCTGTTAATCTCTTTTTAGCCCAAAAATTTTACTAAGAATTTTATTTTCAAATACTCGCAATCTCCTTTCCTCTATTAAAGTAAGAGTCCATGTTTCGCACCCATATAATATAACTGGTAGAATTATAGTTTTATATATTTTCAGTTTAAAGTTTTTTGAAAGGAGTTGTGACATCAAGAGTCTCTGCAATGCATAATAGCACGCATTTCCATAAAACTTGTAACTGTGCCATAAACAAATCGTTTCGTTTATTGAATAATCGGATATTTTCATAGCATTCAATAAAATTACAATATTAAGAAGTGCAAGGTTAAGATAGATCAAAGAATGTAAGTGGCTTTATATCCAAGTAGAATTTATTTGTGCATATTAAAGTAGTAAAAATATTTAAAATTATTTTTTCCCCAACCTCACATTGAAGCTGATTATAATTTTATGAAGAAGGTAGAAGACATTTAAGCTGTCAGCCAAACCAACATTCTAAAAGACACTTTAAGCCGTTGCTAAATTCATCTTGTGACTGTTTTTGTTAAAAACTCCATTTTTAATTAAAACTGTTTTATATGAGACGAGGCACAAAATGCGCAACATCTTTGCTTCTTCTTCTTATTCGTAATTTGTAGGATTTTCATCCTGTTTATTTCCCAAATCACTCCTCGGAGGAAGACGTATTGGATGTGTATCCACTGTTATTCCGTCTTTGATCCGAGGCTTGAACCTAGCGACTGAGAGCAATGTATAAGATACACCTTGAAGTGGGTTGCTAGCCCGTTTTCATGGCGGGTTTATTATTCGGGGTTTCCTCCCTAGGCCGATTGCCTTCACCCAGCTCCAGAGCTCAGCCTGCCCTGTTTTATTTCGGAGTTGTCTCTCCTAGGTTGTCCTGCAGGATTAACGAACCCTATCCGCCCATTGTGGATTACACTGAGCAACAAAAAAATAAACTTTTCTTGTCTCAGAAAGAAAAAGATGTGATTCTGATAGTATTTTTTCTCCTGAATTCAAATATGACATCGGTTTTTCTCCGTCCCGCAAGGTTTCCGAGAGACAGGAATTTATAATTTCAAACACTTTAATATTTTCTACATTAGTAACTACACAATATTCGAACATTCGGACTCACCTATAAATTAAGAAATGACGATTTTCTACTATATTTCGTCTTTGGAGCATCCCTCTTGATAGTCCAACAATAATCGGCCAGCATATTAGGATTCCATTTGCCATGATATCTCTTTTCCATAGCTGTAACCATTTGAGTTAGCTCATTTGGTTTTATTTTACAATGGAGAAAAGTTTATTAAAAAATTATTATTTAAATCCATTAATTGAAATTGAAATAAAAAACTGTGGGTGATGCAGAAATTCCAAACACATATTTGAAAACACGATAAAAAACTGCATAAGGATAACTATTGGTACTCATGAGAACAAAAACCATGTTGACCAGTGTTATTGATTCCTTGCGCCGTAGCCGAGTGGTTAACCCTTAAATTGGTAATGTATCCTTTTAAATACATCAGTTGATTTAGCTAATTTAATATTCTAAATAAATCAGAAGAAAACGAACAAAAATAAACCACTTAAATGTGTGTCTAATTATACAATATACCTAATAATAACAGTTACACAAGATTCCGTTTTCACTGCGGTCCGCCACATTGAAATATCTAACAGAAGAAGTTTGTATTTTGTCAATTTAAGGGTTAAGGCAAGAAGCCTTGGCGCAAAGCTACGGGACTTGCACTGGTTCGAGTCCCCATGGGGGAAGACATTTTTCTCATGGGATTTCGGCCAGTATGGGACCAGTGCCTACCCAGCATCGTGAGGCATTTGGGTAGCTACAATAAGTAGCGACACCAGGTTGACAAAATCAGTTATAACGGCTGGGGATCCGAATGCTGACCACATGTCACCTGTACATCGGCTGGATGATCGTCTACCTCTGTGATTAACACATGTGGATGTGAGGCCAGCAGCCGGATGATCAGCCAAGAGCCTTGTAGGCCTGTCGCGCTTGGAGTTTTTTTAGACAGGAAGTAAAGTTGTAAACTCGCGATGTAGAATTTCAGCATGTAACGGATGTTCAAGTCTGAAATAACAGTCCTCTGATCAAAATTTTAGCCTCTTTCAAGTTGAAATCTTCTTCTTCTTCACTTCCTGGTTTAGGCAAGAGTTGCCTGTTCCGTCTTCACTAGTAGATCTAAGACCATCTCTTCCGAGGACGTCTGACATCTCTTCTTCCTCTTGGAAAATAATGGAAGATTTTATTCGGTAATCTACTTTTCTTCCATTCTTTCTACATGTTATTTCCATTGTATCTTCTTGTTAAATATATTTTTCTTTTATGGAGTAGATCTGCAGTTCTTCGCGGATATCCTCGTTTCATTCTACGCTGAGGTCGTCTTTGGTTACGTCCGTCCGAGTTTCCATTGTGAAGAATACGAGTAATATGTTTTCCTCTGATCGCGGTACCAACGCTATGCAGAGTAGATCATTGGTGGGGCTGCCACCTCAAAGCTTCAGGTCCAGCTCCCGGATGTACTAACCCCATCTAGAGGGTTACCACTTCCGCCAACCTATTAAAAAAGTCCTACTTTTTAAAAATTAGTTGTCGTTGTGGACTTTACTCTTGTTTCCCCGAGCATGGGTCTCTTATCATCCCAGAGAAAGGACCCCCTCTTCCCATCAGTTCTCCGACCCAAATCGCCAAGGCATTCTATACCACAACCTTGATTCGGGTTACTCGGATAGCAGGTCCACCTTGAACAGGTTGGGAGAGGAGTTGATATGCAGAGGCTGTGTGTTTGCAATGGAAACTATATTGCGCATGCGTACCCTTGGACATACGTTGAAATCTTAATTAAAAAACTACTTCTCTGACTTGTTAGAGAGCTTAAACAAAACACAACTAAGTTACAATATTAAAGTAGGGTATATAAATATCTAAGGGATCCAAAACTTTACAAAACGAAAGGCGCGCTCACACTGAACATCTAGATGCCTGGGCCTGGACGATGGTGTCATTTTTTCACGGGATGTTGATTTTATTTCGGGTAATGTATCATTTTTTCCTTAAGAAACCCCAGTCTCACAAGTGCTTTTCCCAGTTATGGTTACGTCTGGATATGTAAATCAGGACTGATGATATATTAAGATCTTTTTGCACTGTGCAACTAATATTGTATACTTACTGTTATTGCTGATGTGCATCGTAACTTGACATTCCCGCATACAATCTTGGTTGCTATGAAAACAAAAGAAATCTCAATACTTTAAAAATGACCAAAAGCACTAGTGCGGTAAGTAAAAACATTTATTTTGAAATATTGATAGTGATACCTGCAATTTGTATTAATTTCGGTATTAATTCATCACATGCAGCTTTCCACGCCTCTTCTATTCATCATCACTGCACACATCGTCTAAAACTTCCTCCATAATCAGAAATAAATATCCTTCTTCTTCTTCACTTCCTGGTTTAGGCAAGAGCTGCCTGTTCCGTCTTCACTAATAGATCTAAGACCATCCTTCCGAGGACGTCCGACATCTCTTCTTCCTCTTGGAAAATAATGGAAGATTTTATTTGGTAATCTACTTTCTTCCATTCTTTCTACATGTTCTTTCCACTGTATCTTGTTGTTAAATATCTTTTCTCTTATGGAGTAGATCTGCAGTTCTTCACGGATATCCTCGTTTCTTTTTCTGGTCCATTCTAGTGCAGCCTTTTACTCTTCTTAAAAATTTCATCTCGGCTGCTTGGATTTTACTTTCTTGTTTGGTAGTGGTAATCCAAGATTCACTCCCCATACAAAAGGACAGGGACAGTCATTGTTTTATAAAATTTTAATTTTGTTTGTTTATGGGCTTTATTATTCAATGTTCTATTTATTGTAACGCAAATAGCTTGAAACTGATGTGTTTTGTGTTCAATATCTTTATCATACCCATAGCTGATGTCACATCCTAAATCCCAAATCAAATTGGTTTTTACAGTTTTAACAAATATAAGATGGCGACAATACTTATTATTTCTCCATAGCAACACATATAGTCGATGCAACTTCTGAAATCTAACATTTATCTTCAATTATATTTATTAATATTTTAGCTAATATCTTAATTGCTAAAATAAATACACATAGTGCAAAAAATAGTATGCAATACTCATGTGGTAAACACATAACGGAATCTCGGAAACTTTTCCTCGAATCGTTTCAAGTGTTTACCACACTGGTATGGCAACATACTATAAAGCGCATATGTTCAAACTTCGTACACATGAATAGCACAGCTCTGGATATCTCAGCGAATTTCTATGTTTTCAAGAGCACAGTTTACGAATATATTCATGAAAGTGCTGAATGTGCTCTAGTTTTTTTTAATGATTTTTGCGTATCTTATATCTTAAAGAGTAAACGGCTTGTTACTAATATTTTTTTTCTTTCCAGTCACGATTTGATTTCTGCGCATTTTTTTTTCGTGCATACAAAATCACGTGATTCCCACTCTCACACCCCTCACTCCGCACATCGGCCGTGATCTCAGTTATTTGACAAAATTAAAGTACTCACGACGTGCATCTGGATGTGATAAAACAATTCATCAAAGCGTTGGACAAGGGAAGGAGAATGTGTCAAATACATTTGTAGAAAATTTCCTAAGCTCAGTATTGAAAATTTAAAAGGAGCAATATTTGATGGCCCTCAAATTCGGCAATTGATGAAAGATGCAAATTTTATCAAAGTTATGACTGTTGCGGAAAGTGAAGCTTGGAAGAGTTTTGTATTCGTAGTAGAAAATTTCCTAGGTAACTATAAAGCACTACATTATAAAAAAATTGTACAAAACATATTGACAAGATTCTGGGAGCAAATATGAGTATAAAGTAACACTTTCCCCACAGTCACCTGGATAGATTTCCGGATAATTTAGGAAATTACAGTGACGAACAGGGAGAGCGCATTCACCAGGATCTAAAAGTAATGGAGGAAATGTATCAGGGTAGATATGACCGTCACATGATGGCAGATTACTGCCGGTCTTTAAAAAGTGATTGTCTCCTAATAAATTATAGAACAAAATCTTATAAAAGGCGTTTCACTGAAGTATAACATGGGTTTCGACATTTTTCTTTCTATTTACGTTAATGTATACTAAATTTTCAAAAAACAATTGACATTATAAATATATCTATTTTCTTTTCATATTTTCCGATTTTTGTAGTGTAAAATGAAAAATAAAGATTTTAAAAAACCAGAGCAAATCTTGCAAAATCATTGATAGTTTCATGAATTGTGACCATAAATACATCCGAAATTAATCTTATATCAAGGGCAACAAAACCACTGTTGACCAGTGTAATAATCGTGAAATAAATTTAAAATAAGCCACCTAGTAACAAAGAACAAGTATTTCTCTGCCATAATGACAATGCAATAGACACAGCTAGCAAAAAATCACAGTTGTCGTGAAAATGAACTTGGCAAATTTTAAAATAAATTGGAACTTCCTAATTATCTTTGTTATTACAGTTTTATTTATCATAAAATTATTCAAAACAAAACGAAATCCGATCTCATCTGACGCAAATTAATTAATAATTACAATTCCATGTTATTGCAGAGAATAATCAATAGATGGCAGGATAGGGCTATGTAATAATACACCCTCTGGATTCCCATTAAATTCATCAACATATTAATATGTGGAGCAGCACTAAAAACAAATGACGGTACATGTTAGTGATTACGTTTCAAAATCAACTTTTTTTCCCTAATGAGACGATCTCGCAATAACGTTATTTTGGTTATGGCCATATTAAAATAACTATTTATTATGGATACACTATATATATATATATATATATATATATATATATATGAAGGATGAGAAGAAATATGGAACATTATAATTGGAAATTATATATCATAAGAATCTTGTACAACAAAGGGATCTTACAACTATCCTTGTGTGTCTTCACTAGGGCTAATATTTTTATGTAATAAAAGGTAAGATTGCAATACAGATAGTATATATTATTCAACTGTTTGTGTGTGAACCCAAGACAAAAGACAATCAGAAGTCTAACTTCTCATTATACTATTCAACTGTTTGTGTGTGAAACAAAAATAAAAGACAGTCAGAAGTCTAACTTCTTACTATAGTATTCAACTGTTTGTAAGTGAAACAAAAACAAAAGACAATCATAAGTCTACCTTGCCATTATACTATTCAACTGTTTGTATGTGAAACCAAAACAAAAGACAGAAGTCTAACTTCATTATACTATTCAACTGTTTGTAAGTGAAACAAAAACAAAAGACAGTCATAAGTCTAACTTCTCATTAAACTATTCAACTGTTTACCAAAATAAAAGACAGAAGTCTAACTTGTCATTATACTATTCAACTGTTTGTAACTGAAACAAAAACAAAAGACAGAAGTCTAACTTCATTATACTATTCAACTGTTTGTAAGTGAAACAAAAACAAAAGACAGTCATAAGTCTAACTTCTCATTATACTATTCAACTGTTTACCAAAATAAAAGACAGAAGTCTAACTTGTCATTATACTATTCAACTGTTTGTAAGTGAAACAAAAACAAAAGACAGTCATAAGTCTAACTTCTCATTATACTATTCAACTGTTTGTAAGTGAAACAAAAACAAAAGACAGTCATAAGTCTAACTTCTCATCATACTATTCAACTGTTTGTAAGTGAAACAAAAACAAAAGACAATCATAAGTCTACCTTGCCATTATACTATTCAATTGTTTGAATGTGAAACCAAAACAAAAGACAGAAGTCTAACTTGTCATTATACTATTCAACTGTTTGTAAGTGAAACAAAAACAAAAGACAATCATAAGTCTAACTTCTCATTATACTACGTTGCAATCTTAACATTTAGTAGATAATAATCCTAGGTCTGGTCGTCACTACTTTTTAAAATAAGCTTTGACACACATGTAAGAGAGTCTTCTTCTTCACTTCCTGGTTTAGGCAAGAGTTGCCTGTTCCATCTTCACTAATAGATCTAAGACCATCTCTTCCGAGGACGTCCGACATCTCTTCTTCCCCTTGGAAAATAATGGAAGATTTTATTTGGTAATCTACTTTCTTCCATTGTTTCTACATGTTCTTTTCACTGTATCTTGTTGTTAAATATCTTTTCTTTTATGGAGTAGATCTGCAGTTCTTCACGGATATCCTATAAGAGAGTGTTTATAAAATCCAATATGTTATGGGAGTGCTAGTAAATTAACAATATGTTATGGGAGCGCTAGTAAATTAACAATATGTTATGGGAGTGCTAGTAAATTAACAATATGTTATGGGAGTGCTAGTAAATTAACAATATGTAATGGGAGTGCTAGTAAATTAACAATATGTAATGGGAGTGCTAGTAAATTAACAATATGTTTACTTTTCTCAGATGTTCAAGTTATAATAACCAAAATATAAAAAATATATTTTCGTACATGACAACAGAAATCAGTTAAAGAATGTGATAAATTTAATGGGATTTTGATACTAAATTTAATAAAACTAATATTTAAGAATGGAATCGAAAGTTAGCGAAAACTTAGTTACTGAACAGGAAGAAATAAATAAATAATTACATTTAAATATTTTGGATCAATTTTAGAAACTGAAGAACAAGTTTAGCCAAAATCGAGAAAAGAATATGCGAAGCTAGAAAAATTGGTAAGTTGAACTAAATCCTATGGAGTAATATATGTTTAATTCAACGAAAACTAATTATCTCAAAATGACAATAAAAATATAAGCAGTAAACAAGCTTCAAGCCTGGAATCAGATGATCTAACTATTCAATGCAAAGATTCTCTCAATAATAACTTACAGAATAGAAATCATTTGGTTATATTTTACAGACGCTAATCTAAACACGCTTGAAAAAGTGAAAGCTACATATATGAAATACCGGGCTTCCAATATAAACCCGGACCGGCCTCACGGGGTTTCACCCGTCAGGCAGCGCTCTCTCCTCGTCCGCATTTCACTCTGCCAGCCGCTCGTCCTTGAACTAGTCAGTTTACTATCGTTCGACAAGATGAGACGTCAGCTGACATTAGAGCAGCGCATTTATGTGTGTAAATGTTATTATAAATACGAATCAGCTCGTCGCGTTCGCGAGGAATTTATTCGGAACTTCCCTGGACAATTATCTCCTTCCAGATCGACAATCCACGATCTTATGACTAAACTTGAGACCACTGGTTCAGTACAAAATAAGAAACACTCGCTCCCCAGATCTAACAGTGTGTGATTTTTATTTGTGGGTAGCCTGAAAGACTAAGTGTACAAAACAAATCCGCACACATTGGAAGAACTGAAGAACAACATAAGAAATGAAATCAGAAACTTGACAGTGCCCGAACTACAGCGTGTCAATCTATGTGTTTACTCGGTATAATGCCTGTTTAACTGCGGGAGGACAACATTTACAGCATTTTCTATAAGGTAAGAAACAGTTCAAGGACGGGTGGCAGGCAGGGTGAATTGCGGGAGGAAGAGACAGCACTGCGTGCCAGGTGAAACTCCGTGAGGCCGGTCCGGTTTTATATTGGAAGCCCGTTAGCAATACGAGTATCCAGAAATACAAGAAGGTACAGTATCTACTGGCAAGGGAGACCTTCCTTAAAAACAGCATACCTAGTACCAACCACAGAACCCTCAGAACATGCGCTACAAAGACTACGCAGAAAAGAGAAGAAGTATTTAGGGAATTCTTGAGCACCGGAGCGATGATAGACAGGAACTGGACAGAAGCAAATTTCCAGATACGACACGTCATCACAAGATTAAGCGTGCGTGGATTCCACCACCTAATGTGTAGAGATAAAACATTCCATGACCCGAAGATGTCATGCATATGTGAAGTGTGTGAACAGAAACGCGAAAGATATCACATCGAAACATGTAAACAAAGAACAAAAACAATTTGTGATTACGCAAGACAAAGTTAAAGTGTTAGTGATTACGCAAAACATTGTTAAAACACGTGTTAAAAGCAGCACCTTTGCACATCTGTGCGCAATCCATTTATATATTATCCCATAATCCTTTGTTGAAAGTGTTATGCAACATGGAGATGCATTCTGGGAATAGACATGTTATATGCATTAATTATTAAATACATTTTAATTCCATAATTAATAGTTTAATATTTCCAGGAACATAAATTAAAATCTATGACAGAGAGAATCGAACCCCAGCCAGCAGATAACCAGACACTGCGCTTGACCACTGTGCTAGACCGCCAATTTAAAAAAAAAAGTTAAAAAATAATGCATTTACTTTCACTTATAAATCTTAGAAGATTTCACAGCTACCAATTGTTACTCAGGTGAAATATTCTGGGAAATTGAAAAGCGCATCTATAATACCAACTGGACGTTTTCTCTCTGGTTTTCCTACAATAAACTTCCACGCACAACTTTCATCTCCCATACTTGCCACATGTCCTGCTCATCGCAGTCTACGACATTTAACTGTTCTTATTATATCTGGCTTCCTATACATATCTTATATCTCCTATAATGTAGTTTTCTCCATTCTCCTGTTCATCTCTTTTTGGCCCAAAAATATTCCTAAGAACTTTAATCTCAAATACTCGTAATCTCCTTTCCTCCCTTAAAGTAAGAGTCCATGTTTCACATCCATATAATATAATGGTAGAATAACTGTTTTATTATTATTGTTATTATTATTATTATTATTATTATTATTATTATTATTATTATTATTATTATTATTATTATTATTATTATTATTATTATTATTATTATTATTATTATTGGGTTGTAAGGGGTAGTGACGTGTGTATAACCTCTCCTACCCAATTCTCATCCTCACCTTCACGTGGTACAACCCGTTTTCACAAACGAGCCTCTGAGGATCGAGTCACGGCGGTATAACCGTTCCATCGGGTACTGAGTAAATGCAGTATCCTAATGTCTGTCCAGAGACTAAACGATAGCAGCCTTACCACTGGACTACTTAGTGTCGGGCCAGTAACCTGTCCTAAGGAACTTCAAAACTACTTTCAAGTCTCAACACGAATTGGCCGAAACAGGTCAACAAATGGCCTAAATCCGTGAATGTACTATGATGATGATGATGGTGATTATTATTATTATTATTATTATTATTATTATTATTATTATTATTATTAATTGTATAACCAGAAGTCTGACCTAACAATAATACTCCATAAAGTGTTAAAGCAGTGAAAATGAGAAGAAAACAAATGAAAATAGATAGGAAGGTATAGGATAGCCAGAAGCATACAGATGTGTACTCCCCGGGCAAGTTTACACAAAAGTGACCTGTTTTTCTTTCTTTCTTTTTTTTCTATTTACGAATTATACCCGAGAACAAAAATACTCAAGGCGACAATGCCAACTTTTTTATTTAATTAAATACAACACATGCCTTAAAGGGATGCAATTACTAAATTGTTTTAAATCATCCCTTAAATAAGTGTACGGATCTCTTTAACCTTTTCACTGCTGAGATATTTCCAGTCTTTAAAACCCTCCTTGCTCAATGCAGGGAGAAATATGGAAAAAGTTTATTTAGGTTCCTAAGAGATGGCAGTATATGCCTGCTTAGTTTGAAAGCAATGCAATACGTATTATATAACTAGCAGGCGTTTGGAGTTGAGATGGATATACACACCCATAGCACAGGAAGCAGTTTCTTTGCCAACGGATATACCCGTTCGTAGCAGTGTAAACGTTAGGATTGAAGAAGGTTATACTTTCAAACAACTTTTTCTTAGTTCAATGATCACCTGTTGTTCCAGTAATTATATAATTACATACACACACTATATAAGAAATATGAAGTACGTTCCTGTTGGCAGATGCCATCGTCTTCAACTTTATCAAAAGGATGTATTTAAAATATTATTCGGAGGCATTTCGGAAGATAACTTCCGAATAGGTACATTCCACCCTATGTCAGAAACTGCAAACATTTACCATCTTTCATAAACAAATTGATAATAAAATTATTAACAGAAACAACTCACTAATATTACTTTTTAAAATGTATATATTCTTTTTTCATTATTTAATAAAAATAGTTTAAGATATGTCAATAGATTTACCTAATGCATTGTATAATAAGCGATAGATTAATTCATTATAGTTTATTACTTTCTTTGTAATTTTTTTTCTTTCTTTTCTTTTTATGTATAGTAGATTCGAGCTGTTATTCATTTCTGTATTCATTCTATCATTAATTTAATTTGAATTGTATTTAATTACATTGTATTATTATACATTATTTTCATTATTATTCAATTTGACAGATAATTAACCCGTCAGCGTGGAGCGACGTGACGTGTACGCAAGTTGAATTCTTCACCCAATGCGGAACGACGTGACATGTACGCTAGTTACACGCACTGCTTTAAACTGTAATTATGACCTTTGTGTTTACATTAACTATTTACCGTGTATACAGATTTTATGTAGAGACTTCAAAGTTTATATTAGTGCATATATTAACTGATTACGGCCCTGAGTAACAATTTAAAATAATTTTATATTTGCATTTATTCTTGCGGCCTCTGACATTTTTCTTAAATTTATAACTTGATAAAGGATTTCTTATAAAACTAAATTCGCCTTTTTTTGTAGATTAGCTTGTCTATCAAATTGAATCTATTTTCAAATCTCTTCATTTTTAATAATAATGTCGCAAAATTCAGTATAAATAAAGGCCCAACAAAGTTATTTCCGATTTACGCTACAGTACAGGACCACAACAGTAAATTTCAGATATATATATATATATATATATATATATATATATATATATATATATATTTCAAATGACGATATCCTAACATTATGGAAAGGTAGTTAGTCTACAATTCAGTCAGTATCTAAAAGGAAAGTGGTCCACTACAGACCTTAGAAGGTCCTGAGTAACAATTTAAAATAATTTTATATTTGCATTTATTCTTGCGGCCTCTGACATTTTTCTTAAATTTATAACTTGATAAAGGATTTCTTATAAAACTAAATTCGCCTTTTTTTGTAGATTAGCTTGTCTATCAAATTGAATCTATTTTCAAATCTCTTCATTTTTAATAATAATGTCGCAAAATTCAGTATAAATAAAGGCCCAACAAAGTTATTTCCGATTTACGCTACAGTACAGGACCACAACAGTAAATTTCAGATATATATATATATATATATATTTCAAATGACGATATCCTAACATTATGGAAAGGTAGTTAGTCTACAATTCAGTCAGTATCTTAAAGGAAAGTGGTCCACTACAGACCTTAGAAGGTTCTTGGGATATTAGGAGGTTAAGGCTCCCACTTTTCTAAAGTATCGGTACTTGATGTAAGCCGAGTACTTATTTCTGTCTGACGGCCCATAACAAGCATCTGGTACTCATTTCAGTTAGAGGCTGAGTCAACCCCGGTTCACAGTGCCGCCTGAAGGTTTGATTCAGTTTAAAAATCCTGATCCACCGGGACTCAAACCCTCGATCTTCCGGCTTGTAACATGTTAATCTTTTAAGTCCACACCTCCGGTGAAACTATTATAGTCATATTTCATCAAATGGTTTCAGTTTGGAACCAGAAGAAAGGCATTGAAATTTAGGGTTGATGAAAGTCTTTTAGTACAACAGGTCTGATGTGTAGAAAGACCATTTTTTGAAGGCACACGACCTAAAATAATGTTTCAAAAGTGTTTTACAAAGATACATTTGGAGAAGGCTGCCCCCCCCCCTACAAGAAAGAAGGTCAGCGCATAGAAGCAATGTGTTTGTAATAAACATGAACAAAGTAAACACAAGGGGAAAAAAATACACTTATTGTTGCCCGAGTGTCAAACAGCTGGTTTACATTTTGAAGATTTATCACACCAATTTTTGAAGTTCATTTTTTTTTAAGACCCTTCTCTTTGTGTAAATATTCGTTTTGTTGTTAGGTAAAGCCGGTTCTCTGAATCTTCAATGAATCCCTAGTGCAATACACTGTGTCACTTATGTGATAAATTTACAAAAAGGACCTATTTCAACTGTGGCACAACAACCATAAATAAGTCTGCAAAAAATGCAGAGATGTTATGTGAGAACCGTAACAAATTTAATTAATTAAATATTATATTAAGGGTTCGCCATAAAGGAATTGCAAAAACATTTAAATTACTGAAGATATATCAATTTAAATGCGTTATTGGAATACTGGCACTGAACGGCTGAGTTTAAATACCGGTGAACTTCATCCCACATCAGAGTATTCCCGGCCATTTAAATCCATCCACTCTGAAGGGTTAATTGTTATTATAACTATTATTGTATTTTTTTTATTTATATGTAACATTAAGAGTACATTAAATAGAATATAAGGATGTATACTAAGTAAAATGGTTAATATAGAATACTAGGATAAAGAAATGGAAAAACAATCTGGTTTTAGAAGTGGTAGGTCATGCACAGATAATATATTTAGCATAACACAAATGATAGAAAAAACAAGAGCTACTAACAGAGATTTACATTCGTGTTTTGTCAATTTAACCAAAGCAGATGATAGTATTCACAAAAAAATGTTATGGGAAACTTTAGACGATTCCAACATTTAAAAAAATTAGTAGAAGCTATAAAAGCATTATACAAAGGATCTATTTCGAAAATAGAAGCTGGAAATCATATAACAAAGGGATTTACTATTACAAAAGGTTTAAGGCAAGGTTGCAGTTTATCTCCAACGCTATTTAAAATTTACCTCGAAATAGTACTAAGAGACTGGAGGAAAAAATGTAAAAAAATGGGCATACCCATCCAAAATACACATGAATATTCACTAAATTTCACAGATGACCAGGTATTAATAGCACAGGACCACGATTACATAGGATATATGGCTAAAAAACTAAAAGAAGAATATGAAAAATGGGGACTTTATATAAACATTGAGAAACTAAATATAGGAGAAGAAATGGAAAATATGAATTTCAACAATGGAGAAGAACTAAAACCTAGTATTGAATGCACTTATTTAGGAACAAAAGTAGACCATTTAGGCGATAACACAGTGGAAATTAAAAATAGAATCGCACAAAAAAAACAAGCAATAAATGCTTTAAACTCTGTTTGATGGAGCAAAAATATTACAAAAAATATAAAATTACAAATATATCAAACCATAATTCAGAGCATTTTAACATATGGTGCTGATGTCTGGCAAATTCCTACCAGGGAAATGAAAATAATTTTAAGTACAGAAATGGATGTTTTAAGAAGATCAGCTGGGAAATCTAGAATGGATAGAATACGAAATAAAGAAATAAGGAAAATTATGGGTGTACAAGAGGAGCCAGACATGATAGACATTATAGATGAGAAAATATTACAGTGGTATGGTCATGTCAAAAGAATGCCAGAGGAAAGATTTCCAAAAATTGTTATGGAATGGATCCCAATGGAAAGGAGGAAGAGAGGAAGACCGAAGAAAACTTGGATAGAAGGGGTACAAGCAGCTACGAATATTCGAGGAATGGAGGAAGGCCAACGGATGGACAGAGAGGAATGGCGTTTGGTTTCCGGAAGACGGCGGCAGCTGCCATGATACCGGATGATGATGATGATATATGTAACATACGTTTGTCCTGGTGAGTGGACGAGAAGGTCACATGGCCTTAACTCCACCAGGCTAAATAATTCTATTCTATTCTATATTTGATTTTTTAAATTTTTATCTTATGATTATTTAGCTCAACGGAATTTGATATGAATTTTATTGCGATTGACAACTGGCTTCAACGAATGCACATGCTTTTTTTTTATCATCATCGTCATCGTCAGACATTTCCACTGATATGAGTAGTCCACAATCATGAGAAGACATTTCAATTCCTTGAAAATATAAACGGAAATCAGTGATTTGTACATCGTCAAAAAATGTTGTAACACTCCGATATACGGCCTGAATTCAGATTGAGCTCTTGGCAAGAAATGGGACAACTGCTGACTAATGCTATCTTCTTCTTCTTCTTCACGGTTTAGGCTTATTAACTAGCCTGTTACGGCTCCAAATTGCTGCTCTTTCCATCTTTTCCTTAGTCTTCCCAAGCTTCTTCTTCCTCGTGGTGAATAGTTGTATGCTGTTTTTTTCCTTGCCAAGTGTTCTTTCCGACTAATGCTATATAAACGTAAATTGACAAATCAATTTACTGTTCGATGTCCGACAACGGAGGCATAATGGACGTATATCATCTTTGTCTTACTTAATTATTATCTTGTGCTAAACTTAATAATGTAGATTAGACTAGAACAGCGGTTTACAAACTGTGATTCGCATCCCATCTGTGATACGCGTAGTGCTGTTAGGTGTTATATAATCTAGTATATAAAAATAAATGTTTGTTTGTTTGTTTGTTCGTTCATACTTTATACGCGGCCATACCGTTGATCCGATTGTGATAGGGCTTTTTGCAAAATGTTCAGGAGATTCCCGGGATGAACATAGGCTATAAGAGAGTTGTGATACTCAACTCCTACAGCCTTAAAAATAGCCCTTTGTAGTGGAAAACGTTAAAAAAGTAGCTCTTTGGACGCTTAATGGCTTACGCTGCCTAAACCATAACAAATACACAAAATTAATGTACGCAGAGTTGAATATCTCAAAAAGCTCTACAAAAAGTCCGCGACAGCATATGTTCATCTCTTACTCACAATAACCATTTTTGTCTTTCTTTGATGCAAAGAAGATCGAGACAAGTACGTAGATTACTGTGCAAGCATAGCAGCACATGGCGGGTATTCTCTTACGGATAACTCACAATAACTAATTTTGTCTTTTAGCTCATTTATGTCAAGAAGATCGAGATAAGCAGATTCCCGGGCAACACCGGGTATTCAGCACGGGGAATCTTAAAATAACTACGATATGCTTTTATAATTATTTTTCATTTTACTTAATCAACTAATCATAAAAAGTATATTAATTCTTGTCTTTCAGCTCATTTATGCCAACAAGATCGGGATGAGTAGATTCCCATACAACGCCAATAAACAGCACGGGGTATCCAAAAATAATTACGATATACATTTTTCCTTTCACTTATTTATCTAAAGATAAAACATTAATTTTCGTATTTCAGCTCATTTATGTGAAGAAGATCGGGAAAAGTAGATTCCCGGGCAAAGCCGGGTAATCAGCAGGGGTATCTAAAAATGTGAATTTATAATTATTTTTCCTTTTACTTATTCAACTAAACATAAAAGCACATTAATTTTCATTTATTTAGGCGCAGCAGCGCACTCCGGGTATTAGCTACTGTGTGTATATAAAAACATGTAAGTTATTTAATATGTCTGATTGAAAAGGGTCAATAAAACCTATATTTTTACTATTACAGTTTGAGTTGCTGTTGTTAGATGGGGCCAGTTTCTTCACTTTAATATATTTCTTTGGCTTGAGTAAGCATTTTGTTCCAGAATGTTGGTAGCAGCTGTGATATAAAAAGACAGCATTTAATATCCGCATCAGTAATACTGAGTACTTCAATAACAATATGATGGTGCCTTTTCTATTGCTGTGTTCTGTTTTTATGTTTTCTGAAATTCTATTGTAGTGAATGTCGGCCGCGGTGGACTATATTGTTTTTATGTTCCTTACGTCTGGTCCCAAAGGTCGCGGATTCATACCCGGCCGGGGTAGATGGCCGGAAGAAAAAATCCGATTTTCCGATTGAGGGTCTTTCCACTTTTCAGCGGTTGCCCTTTTACCAGCCGGCTGCTGGCCCTTCACATCCACATGTGTCAATCACAGAGGTAGATGATCAACAGCCAGTGTATGGGTGACATGTGGTTAGCATGTCGAGTCCCCCAGCCGTTATAGCTGGTTCCTCAACCTGGAGCCGCTACTTATTGTAGCTACCCAACTGCCTCACGATGCTGGGTGGGCACCGGTCCCATACTGGCCGAAATACCATGAGAAAATTTCTTCCCCCATGGAGACTCGAACCAGCGCAAATCCCGTAGCTCGTTAAAGACCCTTAAGCCTTAATAAATAGAGGTCTATAAGAAATTTGAAATGCGTGCTATTATGCAATGCAGAGACTTTTGATGTCCCAACTCCTTTCAAAAAACGATAAACTGAAAATATATAAAACTATTATTCTACCAGTTATGTTATATGGATGCGAAACATGGACTCTTACTTTAAGGGAGGAAAGGAGAATAGTTCTAACAAATGCCACTCTTGAGTTACAAATTCTCTAGATAATTTAGAAATCACTCGTGGCATTACTTATGAAAATGAATGTACTCCAAAATTGTTTCGTAACTGTCTGTAGGCATATAATACAAAAAAAAACCTCGCTGTACAGAACTACATGAATAAAGTATTTTTAATTATAGCGTTTAGTGTGTTCAATTTATGTTTTATAGGAATATCGGCTGTATCGTATCATTCAAGGCAAATGTTAGCAGAGAAAGAATTTAATTTTGATTCAGTAATTAAAGTTTATTTTTTATCGATTTCAAGTTTTTTTTAAATAGCATGGGGTTGAATTCTGTGAGATGGACCGTGAATGTCAGAACATGGGGGTTAAAAGAGGGAGGGTAGTTAATAAATTGACTTTATATAGGGGGGGCAGTCCATCTGTCCACGTCTTTATCTGCTCCTCTCTTCAAACTGACGCAGAGCAAACACCGTTCAATTCACTGTACGGCCGGCGCGCTTTGCACAGTAAAGGGTTACTTTATCATTACCACAACCATTTATGTATCGCTAGCAAATTCCTGGCGTGTGCTGCTACGCCTAAATAAATGAAAATTAATATGATTTAATGTTTAGTTGAATAAGTGGTAGCGAACATAATTATAAGTTTATATTTTTTAGATACCCCGTGCTGATTACCCGGCGTTGCCCGGGAATCTACTTATCCCGATCTTCTTGCCATAAATGATCTGAAAGAAGAAAATTAATGTACTTCCTGTGATTAGTTAAATAAGTAAAATGAAAAATAATTATAAATGTATATCGTAATTATTTTAAGATTCCCCGTGCTGATTACCCGGCGTTGTTCGGGAATCTACGTATCCCGATCTTCTTGCCATAAATGAGCTAAAAGACAAAATTCGTCATTGTGAGTTATCCGTAAAACAATATCCGCCATGTGCTGCTATGCTTGCACAGGAATCTACGTACTTGTCTCGATAATCTTGGCGTCAATGAAAGACAAAAATGGTTTATGTTGAGTTATCCGTAAGAGATAAACATCTGCTGTCACGGACGTTTTTGTAGAGATATTCAATTCTGTGTCCATAATTTTGTGTATTTGTTATGGTTTAGGCAGCGTAAGCCATTTAAGCGTGCAAAGACCTACTTTTTCACGTTTTCCACTACAAAGGGCGATTTTTAAGGGTGTAGGAGTTGAGTATCACAACTCTTTTAGAGCCTATGTTCATCCCAGGAATCTCCTGAACATTTTACAAAAAGTCTCATCGCTATCGGATCAACAGTATGGCCGCTCATAAAGTACGAACAAACAAACAAATATTCATTTTTATATAGTAGATTGAGTTAGGTCACTTTTTCATCTCACTTCAACTTAGATTCCAATAGTTTCAATGATTGTATCACATATCATTGAACAAGTAACTTGTTTTAATTATATATAAATATACCTGCAAAATTTGCATATGGAAAAGAAATTAGGGTAATTTCAACAAATATGTGGTAAAAAAAAAGATATTTGAGAAATAAAACCACAAGGGAAACTCAACTGAAATTTTACAAAACATTAGCCGATGCAACGTTAACACACGGGTCTGAGACTTGGCCTTTAACGATCTCTGATAAAAATAAAATTGAGACAATAGAAATGAGATTTGTCAGATCAGTTGCAGGTGTATCTTTAAGAGACCAAAAGAGAAGTCAAGATATCAGAGATGAATAACAAATATGTAATATAAACGAGAGAATACACAGAAATAAATACAAATGGTTTAAACACGTACAAGGAATGAAAAGAAAAAAAAACAGATTGAGCTTAAGTGAGCGAACCATTGAACAGCGTTCAGTTTTGTGAACAGTTTTGCCCATCTCTATAGTTTAGACAGTCTGCAGTAAGCTTATATAGAGTCAAAATGGAACGAATTTAATTAAACACAAAATTGTCGATTGTATAACGGAATCTTCCTAGAATAAATATTATGACGAGTTTTGGGGAGTGCACCGCATTCTTGGGACCCACTTTTGAATTTCGCAGGCGACAGCTAGACTCTCATAGTTTATAGATATCGCCTTATAAAGAATGGGTTTCGGGAGTCGCGGTTGGTGGGTTGTGGGTCCTGGGTCGGTGGTGTCCGCTGGAGGCATCGATTTTTAGAAGAATCGGCCTCTCGAGGTTTCGATTCGATAAATATATCTTTCTCGAAGGCTCGAGGGTACCAGCGAGACCGGATTTTCTGGATAGTTGGACGCTCGCATAAATAAAAGGTTGAAAATCTATCGAGAGTCAGTCGTGATTGGTGACTGGAGTAGTGGTCTGGCAAGCGACCGGTAAATTGTGATCTGAGGACCGAACAATAAGTAACTGTAACAATCCATTGTATTGGCGAGCTGTAAAAAGGAAGTTTGGTGACCATGAAAACACAAATACATAAGAAAGAATCTGTATAAGAAGACGTGACGAAAAAACATTGTGCCCCTTTTTTAAGAATATTGCGTGCACGGAGGAGTGTGATATTTGGCATAATTAGATTAGATTAGATTAGATTTATTTAGCCTGGTGGAGTTAAGGCCATGTGGCCTTGTCTTCCACTCACCAGGACAAACATATATTACATCAGAATATAACAGTCTTACTAACTCTAATATTAAATACAAAGTAAAAATTTGATCAAAAAGATAATATCTAATGTATTACGATCTATAATGCAACCAATTAATGTTAGTTAAAATTAAGACTAAAACTAATAATAAAATGTATACAAGCAAGACATATTAAATTGTCCCTGTCTAGTGAATATAAAAAACAAAGGAAAATAATGAGATATAGAAAATTAATTTTACGATTATACAATATTTAAAACAAAACAAAAGAAAATATTTCTTAATCCTAATATTATTTTCATAAATAATTAAATGTATTAATTGTTAAGAGAATATCATCAGTAGAGAAGGAGAGCAGAAAAATAAAATGTATGTATAACATGTGTTACAAATAAATGGAATTAAACAAAATAAAACGAATTGACTCTAAAAAATGTATGCGTATTACTCATTCATTTGTTTACGTTCATACTGAAAGTTTATTGTTGAAAAAAGAAAATTGTGCAGCAACAATGTGAATTGACTTACTCTCGCGTATTTATTATCAGTGGTTTAAAAAAGTGAATACATTTTATTATTTTAATTTAAATTAAACTCTGTCTAAACTTGGTTTCAGTAATTTCATTACTTTTTTTATTTAGATATTCGCACCTACTTCCAATTATGCCTCGACATAGAATATTCACGGGTCAGAGTGAGAGACAAAAGAAAAAGATATATATATATATATATATATATTCCCGTACACATAATAATAGGCCAAATTCAAATTTAAATATAGTATAAATAGTGCACAAATATCAAATGACGTGTTATTGTTTTTTTAATATGGCTTAGCCAAGCTATACCACATATTTCCTATCGTTCGTATTATTAAAATAAATCGAAAATTAATGCATGATGATGTATTTGTGACGAACTTAAAAATTTAGTGATTTGTGGTCGAATTTCAACCGCTGGGCGACCACTAGTAATTATATTTTACGTGATTTTAAGTAAAATCACTGTGGTCCCAAATAACATAGGACTGCAAATTTAGTTAAATCAGTGTGGTAATTTAAATAAATAAAACTTGAAATGACGTCATAGCTGCTGGTGACAATTTTTTTAAATGGTCATATTGTCATATATTTCATTTAATTAACAAATTAGTAATTAATTTTACGCATATTTACATAAGAAGTATATTAACCCTACAGTGAATAAAATATAATTTCAAATTAAATTAAGCCTTAATGATTTTCACACAAACGAAAAAATAAAATAATTATTGTGGCAAGTCATTCACTCAGCCTCCTGAGTAAATCTATAAATAAATCCCTATTTGCAATAAAAATTAGATACAATTAAAATATCATTGAACGAAGCAGTTACTGGACTTAGGTCATATTTATATTCAAATTGATCAGGGAAGCGAGTAGAACCTGATTATGTAAGAGCAAATGTCATATAAAATGATCTGAAGAAGTCAGTATCAATGTAATGAAATTACTAGTTATTAAGTAGGGTACTGACAACTCAGGTAATGTCACCCTTTCTTTTGTTAAGACGGAAGTGGCTGACACATGATAATAATTTAGTATGGCAAAATCCTTTGCTCGACAGATTGAGTAGAAATATCTTCTAAGCCTGCAGTTAACTGATTTATCGTGATAACCATAACCCATTAGCTAAATTTACAAGCGGGGGTTTTACCCTGAGGCAAACAACGCTAGCAAAAAGTGTGGGAATATGGCAATTTTCTAGCATCTGAAGCCTAGGAAAAACCCAAGCCTAGCTAATGTTTGTGACCCTACTGTACGTGAAGCCAGCACGGGGAAAAGGTCCAACCTCTGATGGCGTAAATCGCCAATGATAAATTTGTAACACCCCCATGATTAAAATAGGAGGGTGCGTTAACCAATTATATGTTTCGTTATATGTGCCTAAGCACTGATCTTAGGTCCACGAGATCGAGGTAGTGGGAGTAACTAGTTTAACTAATAGGCGAGAGAGGCTTCTCCTCGTCACTTCTCAAAAACACTTCGTTCTGAAAGTTAAATAAAGTCACTTCTTATATACAATTACTTGCAGTTTATAACAGACAAGAATAAAAAAAAAGACATATACAAGAACCCATTTGCACTTTAATTCTGCCCGACGAAGTCCTCGTGGAATCCCTAGATAAGAACTCATGCCTATCGGTATTCCAACCTGAGCAACCCAAGTTCTCACGCATGGAGAACTCCTTCCGTATTCCTAACGCCACTAAATCCCATCTACACCTCTTTACCCCAACAATAATCCCTCACCATTATATAATTAACTGAGTTGGTGTTTACTTGATGAAAATACATATTTATTAATTAAATAAAAATAGAACGTAGTTTTATTTAATTATAACATATATATATATATATGTAATATAAATATGAAAATCAGTATTTTCATTACTTTTTTTTTATTTAGATATTCGCACCTACTTCCAATTATTCCTCGACATAGAAATTGACGGGTCGGAGTGAGAGACAAAGAAGAAGGGATATATATTCCCGTACACATAATAATAGGCCAAATTCAAATTTAAATAGTATACAAATATCAAATGACGCTTTATTGTTTATATATATATATATATATATGAAATATAAATATGAAGATCAAATAAAACTACGTTTTATTTTTATTTAATTACAATAATTATGTAAACATTTTTAACTGACCATATATCTATTTAATTTTCTCGTTAATTAATTAGGAACTGACTTAATTAAAAATAATTTTCGTATACAAAATGTTAAGTAGATCAGATATTTAGTTATTAAAGGTAATTAGAATTTAGAGCTGCCACGTTTACTCGTCGAAAATTTCCAACATCACTTAATTAATGCGCTTGTTTTAACGAAAACAAATCACAGGTCGATGCAGATATAGTTGGTAATGCTCACTTGATCACGTGACTCCAATAATAATTGAGTCTACTAAAGAACGGAATTTAAAAAAAACAAAAAAGCATCGACTATGAAATTGCTAGCTTGCACGTAGCAACGGAATTCCTGAGTTAACGCCATTATTGTTCCACGTGGTTGGTATTTAATGCAGCTAACATTCGCTTTAACCCCGAATCACGTACGAAACTCTTTAATTGCAAGACACCATACACAAAAACTAGCGATTCAATAAAGAAAATTTGATAATTTTGCAATGAGTTAATTAGTTTCTAAATTCTGTCTTCAGCTACGTTTTAGCTGCAAACATCTCACATCCTCCGTTAAACCTCATTATCAATTGTTGTAACGTGTATTTGTAACGTAACTAACTGATTTTGGAAATGCGTGCTATTATGCATTGCAGAGACTCTTGATGTCCCAACTCCTTTCAAAAAACGTTAAGCTGAAAATATATAAAACTATTATTCTACCTGTTATATTATATGGGTGCGAAACATGGACTCTTACTTTAAGGGAGGAAAGGAGATTACGAGTATTTGAGAATAAAGTACTTAAGGAAAAATATTGTACCGAAGAGAGATGAACAGATAGGTGAATGGAGAAGAATACAAAACAGTGAACTACGTGGTCTTTATAGGAAGCCAGATATAATAAGAACAGTTGAGTATCGTAGACTGTGATGAGCAGGACATGTTGCACGTATGGGGAATGAAAGACGTACATGGAAGCATCTTGTAGGAAAGCCAGATGGCAACGCCCAGTTGGTAGACCAAGAATGAGGTGGGAGATTAACATCAACTATGATTTGAGGGAAGTAGATTATACAGGAAATGATTGAAAAACGTTAGCCCAGGATAGGGATGTATGGAGAGGTTATGCCCGCGTAGTCATGAACCTACATGTTCGATAGTGCCAGTGACTTAGTTATACGTGACTAACTCACTGGTTCTATCGAACCTATAGGTTCATGGCCAACGAATATAAGCTCTCCATACATCCCTATCCTACGTTAATGTTTTCCATTCGTCCCTGTATAATCTACTTCTTTCATATGATGGTTAATGGTGTATATATATATATATATATACTTACTTACTTACTTACTCACTGGCACTATCGAACCCGTAGGTTCATGGCCGCACGGACATAAGCTCTCCATACATCCCTATCCTGAGCTAATGCTTTCCAATCATTCCCTGTATAATCTACTTCCCTCAAATCATAGTTAATGTTGTTCTCCCACCTCATTTTTGGTCTACCAACTGGGCGTTTTCCTTCTGGCTTTCCTACAAGAAGTTTCCATGCACGTCTTTCATTCCCCATACGCGCAACATGTCCTGCCCATCGCAGTCTACGAGACTTAACTGTTCTTATTATATCTGGCTTCCTATAAAGACCATGTAGTTCATTGTTATGTAGTCTTCTCCATTCACCTGTCTGTTCATCTCTCTTTGGTCCAAAAATTTTCCTAAGAACTTTATTCTCAAATACTCGTAATCTCCTTTCCTCCCTTAAAGTAAGAGTCCATGTTTCGCACCCATATAATATAACTGGTAGAATAATAGTTTTATATATTTTCAGCTTAACGTTTTTTGAAAGGAGTTGGGACATCAAAAGTCTCTGCAATGCATAATAGCATGCATTTCCAGAATTGAGCCTATGTTTAATTTCTTTGTGCATCTCATTCCTATTTGTGATTATTGTTCCTAGGTATTTGAATTCAGCCAATTCCTCAAAATTTCCCTCATTTGTCATTAGCTGTCCATTTCCATTATATAATGTATTTCTACGTGTGACCATATATTTAGTTTTACTGATATTTACTTCCAGTCCTAATTTCTTAGTGTTACTCAATAGTGTGTGCGTGTTGGCCTTTAGTATCTCCTCGCTATCGGCCAGTAGTACTACATCATCAGCATAAACTAACAGCTTATTAATACCATTCAGTTGTAAGCCTTCCTCATTCTCTAAAGATTTAATGGCATGCTCTAGTACAAAATTAAATAGTAGAGGAGATAGTGCATCTCCTTGCTTCAACCCATTCTGGATTTCAAAAGTGTCTGAAAACTGTTTGCCTACACGCACCCTACTCGTTGAGCCATTTAGACACATTCGTATAAGTCTAACTAACTTTTTAGGAATTCCGAACTCCAGCAGGATACTATATAACTTCTCCCTCTTAATTGAATCATATGCTTTTTTGAAGTCTACATATAGTTGATGTACAGTACCATTATATTCCCATTTCTTTTCTAAAATCTGTCTTATACTAAAAATCTGATCTGTTGTAGACCTGTTTCTTCTAAATGCACATTGATGATCTCCTAGAATGTCATCAATATAGGGAGTAAGTCTGCTTACTAATATATTTGTTAGAATTTTGTACGAAGTTGAAAGTAATGAGATGCCCCTATAGTTGTTGCAATCAGTTTTATCTCCTTTCTTATAAATTGGTACGATAATTGATTCCTTCCATTCATCTGGAAGAGCTTCTTTTTCCCAAATCATACTAAGCAACCAGCGTATCTTGTCCATCAATTTTTCTCCCCCTGATTTTATCAGTTCTGCTGGGATCTCATCTGAACCTGATGCTTTATACATCTTCAATTTTTCAATTGCCATTTCAACCTCTAATGCACTTGGCTCTGCGACTAGCATTTCTGCTGTCTGTAACTTATCCTCCTCAATGTCCTGTTCTGTATGTACATTTAATAGCTGATTAAAATAACTTTTCCATCTATTTAATATACTCTTGGAATCTGCAATCATATCCCCATTTTCATTCCGAATTATGTTTGTTCTAGCCTGAAACCCTTTCTTCTCTATACTAATTCCCTGATATAATTCTCTAATGTTCCTATTTTTTGCATTCATTTCAAGATCATTAATCTTCTCTCTCAAATATTCCCTCTTTTTACTCTTTAGTAACTTGGTGGTTTCCCGTCTAACACTACCCAATTGCTCTAAATTTACCTCATTTGGCTCGTGTAACCATTTCATTTTTGCTAGCTTTCTTTTCTTTACAATGTCGGCACATTCCTCATCAAACCATTTCTTGTTTTGCCTCTTTTTTAAACAACCAATGCTTTCTGATGCTGACAATTTAATAGTATCTCTTATAGCCTCCCATTCTTTATTTATATCAGTTTCTTCTTCGTTTGCCACATTGTCATCTGAAGATTCCAGTACTTCAAATCTATTAGCAATTTTGATTTGGTATTCTTGCCGCATTTCATCATTTTTCAAGTTTTTTAATTCATATTTTACAGAATCATCTTTAGCGTTTGTTCCTCTCATAAGCGATAGCCGTTGTCTGATTTTCACCCTGACCAGATGATGATCTGAATTGCAGTCTGTCCCTCTAACTGATCTAACATCAATGATGCTACTGTGCCAGCGTTTATCCACTAATACATGATCTATCTGGTTCCGAGTTTCTCCATCTGGGGACGTCCAGGTGTATTTATGAATATCCTTATGCTGAAATGTTGTGCTCTTAACAATGAGATTCTTTGATGTGGCAAATGTGACTAATCTAACCCCGTTGTCGTTACTATCTTCATGAAGACTGAATTTGCCTATTGTTGGTTTGAATATATCTTCCCGCCCCACTTTTGCATTAAAATCTCCTAAGACAATTTTCATATGATATCGTGAAAGGCTATCAAATAAGCATTCTAATTCTTCATAGAACTCATCCTTGATCTTGTCATCTTTATCTTCTGTGGGGGCATGTACATTTACAATTATAAAATCATGTCGTTTACCCTTTAGAATTATGTATGATATCCTATCACTAACAAACTTAATATCTCGGATAGCGGATAGGATCCTCCTTCTGACTAAAAAACCCGTTCCAAATGCAGGTCTTTCTGCACCCCCATAGTATAATGCAAAGCTTCCTGATTCCTGACTACCTTCTCCTGGCCACCTAACTTCCTGTAAAGCGACTATATCCAAGGGCGATTTATCCAATTCCCGCGTTAATATCTCTAGTGCCCCGCTATTGTATAAAGTCCTAACATTCCATGTTCCTAGGAACATGTCCCTGTGTTTGAGCCTTTGGCATGGGTTCCCTGAAGTAGTCCCCGCCCGGAGAACCGAATGGGGGACTATTTGACCTCCGGAAAATTTTACCCCAGTAGAACCCATGTCCGCATTTCTTGACGGTTGTATTTTTACGGTGAAAGATCGTCACTCTTTCGACCAAGGTACTTATTTCGTCTGGCTTATCACCTTCGACCAGTCCGGCATGGGTAACCCTATCGGCAGCAATGCTACCGCCGGCATAGCTCTCAGGATCATTTAAGCACACAAGCCACTCCACCACGACAAGGTAAAGATACCATGGAGGGGTATATATGTATATATATACATATATATATTAATTAAATAAAAATAAAACGTAGTTTTATTTGATTTTCTTATTTATTAAGATATAATTCAGTGACAGCTGTTTCGGTACACTGTACCTTCTTCAGACATGTTAACAAATATGGATTTTCATCAAGTAAACACCAACTCAATTGATTATATATATATATATATATATATATATATAAATATACATAATGAAGTCTACATAGAGATTAAAGAATCAACAGTTCATCTTAGTTATTGATGTTTAAAACAAATAAGCTTTTGCACAAAACAGAAGAAGACTGCAAACAAAAATACGATTATAGAGGGCGGTTGGTAAGGAATTTATGGCAGAGTTAGAGTTAATGGCATTGTATTGGTTCTGCACTTGTGCTATCAGCGTTGTTACAAATACAAACCCAACCGGTCAAGAGGTAAATCTATGAATACAAAGTGCTGTTACAAAACTTCTCTGGTTCACAGAGGGCTTCATTATTCTATAATACTCCTCGTCTATAATGTTTCGTACTACTGAATAAGTATCACTACCATCAGAAGACAAATGAACACTTCTACTTCTAATATATTATTATTATTAGTGGAATGCAGGCTTTCACGGCCGGTAATCATGGTAATAAAAGATTCCGGGCTATGTGGCCGTGGTCTATAACTGGCGTTTCTTCCAGACATTTCTCCCTCAACTGCGGAGGGCATCTTCAGTGGCGAGCGCTTACAGCTGTTATTTCCCTGTCGTAGACACAACAGGGAAACAACAGCTGTAAGCGCTCGCCACTGAAGATGCCCTCCGCAGTTGAGGGAGAAATGTCTGGAAGAAACGCCAGTTATAGACCACGGCCACATGGCCCGGAATCTTTTATCACCACTATTATTATTATTATTATTATTATTATTATTATTATTATTATTAACGGGCGGATTTCTATGACCTAACAAATGGAAAATGTGCATGCATTTATGACCTAAATAAATAATAGTTTTAAAAAACTAAAAAAACACGCTTTATTAGAAAACCAAACTAAAAAATTCAAAAATAATTTTAATTTCCAACATGCTTGGGATAAATAATTTTACCACCAAAAGCGTGGGGAGCTGTTTACCAATTAATATATTTGATAATAAACAGATATTGGTAAAAGTAAAGTCTCTAAGAAGAAAATGTAAAAATCATAAAAAGCACCCCACGCTTTTGGTGGTAAAATTATTTATCCCGAGCGTGTTGGAAATTAAAGTTATTTTTGAATTCTTTAGTTCGTTTTCTAATAAAGCGTGTTTTTTAGTTTTTTAAAACTGTTATTTATTTTTTATTTTTTAGTTTTAATATTTTACAGAATAAGATAAAAATGTAAATATCTTTAAATTCGATACTATTGTAGTATGAGCTAAAAGTAATACTCTTCTAAAAAAACCTCCCAGCCGGATTTGAACCAGCGACCTATGGATTACTGAAATTATGTATCATTAGAGTTCACCGCTCTACCATCTGGGCTGTTACAACGATTGACTAAAAAGTCAACAAGTCCGCAACCTATTGTACCAGTTTCCATTTGTTTGATTTTCTGATCATTCTGACCAGGATTTTAGAAACAAAATATGGAATTATTGTATTGACACGGGTCCTTTACAAGTATACAAAGTTTCAAGTCGATCCAATGATTTTAAGTGGGTGAAAATCGCGTTGAAAGATTCCGTTACATAGATATATAGAAACAGGTCAAGCTAATATAAAGCGTGTAAAAAAGGTTTAAAAATGACCTTATAATGAATTAATTTTTTACCCACACTATGTTAATTGTTCATTACTATACATTTTCAATTGTGTCACAAGAAAAAGGAGATCTTCTTCTGTTGTCCAGTGCACACGTTTGTTACCTGTTAACAGAAACAAGTGAACTGTGAAACTGACGATTTTTATACAGATACAATGTTGGTTATTTACAATCGCCTGATGACTAGGCTATTGAAAAAACTAAAATATGACCAAAATATGGCTTTATCATAGAAATAAGCAGAAGTGTGACCAAAGATCAGAAAAAGTGAGAAATATGACTTTTAAGACCCAATAAAAACCACTTAATCTTAATAATAAGACATAGGCCTATATAAATGTTTTTACTCACTTCAAGCTTAGAATATAGGCTTTGGTAAAAATATGACATGTCATACTTACTTACTCACTGGCATTATCGAACCCGTAGGTTCATGGCCGCGCGGACGTAAGCTCTCCATACATCCCTATCCTGAGCTAATGTTTTCCAATCATTCCCTCTATAATCTACTTCCCTCAAATCATAGTTAATGTTATTCTCCCACCTCATTCTCGGTCTACCAACTGGGCGTTTTCCCTCTGGCTTTCCTACAAGAAGCTTCCATGAAAGTCTTTCATCCCACATACGTGCAACATGTCCTGCCCAACGCAGTCTACGAGACTTAACTGTTCTTATTATATCTGGCTTCCTATAAAGACCATTTAGTTCATTGTTATGTACTCTTCTCCATTCAACTGTTCAATCTCTCTTTGGTCCAAAAATTTTTCTAAGTACTTTATTCTCAAATACTTGTAATCTCCTTTCCTCCCTTAAAGTAAGAGTCCATGTTTCGCACCCATATAATATAACTGGTAGAATAATAGTTTTATATATCTTCAGTTTAACGTTTTTTGAAAGGAGTTGGGACGTCAAGAGTCTCTGCAATGCATAATAACACGAATTTCCAGAATTGAGCCTATGTTTAATTTCTTTGTGCATCTCATTCCTATTTGTGATTATTGTTCCTAGGTATTTGAATTCATAGAATCCGCAACTTTATTATTATTACTATTATTATTATTATTATTATTATTATTATTATTATTATTATTATTATTATTATTATTATTATTGCCATTTAAGTAACTGGCACTATAGAACCCGTAGGTTCATGGCCACGCAGACATAAACCCTATCCTGAGCTAATGTTTTCCAATAATTCCCTGTATAATCTACTTCCGTCAAATCATAGATGTTATTCTCCCATTTCATTCTTGGTCTACCAACTGGGCGTTTTCCCTCTGGTTTTCCTACAAGAAGCTTCCATGCACGTCTTTCATTCCTCATTCGTGCCACATGTCCTGCCCATCGCAGTCTACGAGACTTAACTGTTCTTATTATAATTAGCTTTCTATAAAGACCGTGTAGTTCACTGTTATGCAGTCTTCTCCATTCACCTGTCTGTTCATCTCTTTTTGGTCCAAAAATTGTCGTCGAACTTTACCGTATTCTCAAAATTATTATTATTATTATTATTATTATATCATTATTATTATTATTATTACTATTATTATTATTATTATTATTATTATTATTATTATTATTATTATTATTATTATTATTATTACGTCCACCGCTGTTGTCTCGAGATAGCGTGCTGCCTTGTCACGCAGAGGGCCCGGGTTCGATCCCCGGTCGGGGCAGTTTTTCTGGGTGAGGTTTTTATCGGGGTTTTTCCTCACCTGTAAGACAAATGTCAGGAAACCTTTAAGGCTCAAACGGTCCCCGAAATCATATGGCCATCATCATCATCCTTATCATTATCATCATTATCATCGTTCACCGGTGTGGAAAGCAACGGGAAACTACCACACCTACAATTCCCTAGTAAAGCTGTAAGCATAGCATGAAAATGCTATGATTGCAGTGGAAGACCTGCCCTCGGGCATAATTACTATGCATGGATATATATATATATATATATATATATATATATACATACATACATAAAACAGCTACTCATTTGCCAGTGCATATATGTTTGTCTGTCTGTCTATCTGCCAGTTTCACTCATTCTGTATATATATATATATATATATATGAGACATGATAAGAAAAATAAATGCTTGAACGGGATTTGAATCCGGATCTGTGGGTTGATACCCTAGTGCGCTACCGATTATGCTATCGAGGAAATCTAGTACAAGCATTTATTTTTCTTATATATATATATATATATATATATATATAATTCCCTTGTATACCTGCAAAGCATAGCACGGAAATGCTATGATTGCAGTGAAAGACCTGCCCTCGGGCAGAATTACTATGGATGGATGTATATATATATATATTCTCTATTATTACAAGATGTAGTGGGAACTAGGTGGCAGTGAAGACCGAGTTCCCGTTACATCTCGAATAATAGAGAATATATATATATATATATATTTATATAATAAAAATGAATGCTTGTACTAGATTTGCTCGGTTGCATAATAAGTAGCGCACTGGGGTATCAATCCAGAGGTACGGATTCAAATCCCGTCCGAGCATTTATTTTTCTTATCATGTCATATTAAGCTTGCATTGCTCAATGTCAAAAAAAATTAATTATAATATATATATATATATATATATATATATAATACACGGACGAATGAGTTGCTAAACAAAGGCAAAGAAAGAGAGGAACAGGAGATAGAGAGAAAGAGGGAGAGAAAAAGAGAGGGAAAGAGAAAGAGAGGTGGAGAGGGAAAGCGAGGAATTGTGATTAAAGAATGGATTTTTCTTGGTATAATAAAACTTCAACCTATAATTTATTTTGACGAAAAGCAGGAAAAATAATAAAGTTGATCAGCGAAATGTTTTTAGGTCGGATCCTCGCGAATACGAACCTCAATCCGTATCTAAATAAACTAACCGGGTAGAGTTTTCCTAATTATTAAATGTTTACACGAAACCGCTATTAACCTGTGAATAAGACCAAGTTTTGAAGGTATATTGCTTTTATAACAATTTGCCAGGGTAGAAGCGATGTGTAAAATAGATTTAAACAAATCCACTTTCCGTTCAAACTGCAATTTACTGCGTAACATATAGTAAAACAGTGTAACAAGTGATTGAAAAAGTTCTTTTTTTTTAATTCAAACAATAACATTTGCAGTCGTTCTAATACTGACAGTTTGAAATGGCGATTTTTCTAAATTATGGCTAGAAACGAATTTGTTGCTGGAACTAATTTCGCAAACTGATTTTTTTCAGTAGCATCCAAACGTAATTAAATTAAGATAAAATCCCAACAGGTGATATGAAACAGGAAATTTACTGCAATGGTAACTGCTGAATGCACTTTACCAACTAGATTTTACGTTCTGCCTGCGCTATTCGCTTTTACAGTTCTCGAATTGCTACAAAACTCCTGTTTTAATTTAAATTCAATTAAGATTAATTTTAAAACTATTAAAATATTCTTATTTTATATTTTTCCCTTCATTTTTCATTACATTCGTGTTTATATATATATATATCCACCCATAGTAATTCTGCCCAAAGGCAGGTTTTTCACTGCAATCATAGTATTTCATGCTATGCTTTGCAGCTTTACTAGGGAATTATAGGTGTGGTAGCTTTCTGTTGCTTTCCACACCGGTGAAGGATGATGATGATGCTAAGGGATGATGATGATGATGACCGGATGATTTTTCGGGGACCGTTGGACAATAAGCTTCCTAACAATTGTTTTACAGGTGAGGAAAACCACCGAAAAAACCTCACCCAGGAGCCTGTCGAACTCGGGCCCGCTGCGTGCTACCTCGAGACCACAGCGGTGGACATCTAAAAAATATTAATTTATAATTGTTTTTCGTTTCACGTATTCAACTAAACATAAAATGACATTAATTTTAATTTATTTAGGCGTAGCAGCGAGCGCCGGGTATTAGCTAATATTACGATGGACGTTAAGCCCAGCCGTAACGTAGCGTAAAATAATCTTTATGTTTTTAGAGATCTTTGGCCCGAGCGGTTGGCCTTTGTTTTGGTGTTACATCCTCATATGGAAAACACAGTAAACAATAAAATAACATTATGTATTTGAATAAAATAAAACATAAAGAAATATTAAATCAAAAACATATAAAACAACTTATTAAGGGCAGCTAAAATCGCCATATTGAAAAGCGCCGAAAAGACCAAAAACTTGATAAAACTCAGAGAGAGAAAACAATAATTTAAAAGAATCAACTTTGATTATTATTGTAAGTTATTTGACCCTTAGGTCTTCTTAATGTCATGCATTCTCAACATCAATGAAATTATTCTAAGTTCTCTGGACCATTTGGTCTTTTAATTCAATTTATGTTTTAAAATGAGCACTTAAAAAATATGATAATAAAAAGATGCTTCTTACCCATGTAGAGCTGTCTCTTCCACCTGGAGGACCCGTTCTGACCTCTCCTACCAAAAACCCCGCTTTTCATATCATTATCTCTATTTTTCACCATTCCCAAAAACTAATGGAAACCCTATTTTCTTACCCAATCTATTGTAATATTCCTAGTTCTATCAGGGCCATATTATATAACATGTTTTCAACTACTTATCCTAATGTGTTTGGGTTATATAAAATTTCGTAAGTGTGTCCTCATAGATTGAAAAATATTTTGATGTGAAATCATTTTATTATAATTTTTACCCTCGTTTTTTTATTTATAAAACTCTGATATGCATTTGCATTGGGACTTCAATCAGCATATTAAAGATGATTATTTATTCCCTATCTTTTGGTATAATAAAGAAGTATCTTGTGCATATGCTTCATCTGGTTTTATAGAATTTTATTATTATGGCAGTTAGGCCCTAGTGTAGGTGTAACAGCTAATTATAAATAATATATAAGGATAGCTAGGAAAGAATAATACAGTCACATATAAAACTTATATAAGTAGAAGGAATTTATAGGTACCAAATTATTATTACAGGACAGACAACTGTTATAATGGCGAACTCTGACACAACCAAATAATAGTCAGAGAGGAAATGGATGTAACATTTAATAATTAACACACACACACACACATGTTACAAGGAATCTGAAAATCGAAATCACTGACGTCATGTTCGCTATTCCTCAGAGGCGGCTGGTAGATTCCATTATATTTACCAATTTATCTCTCATATACACACCAGCCTTTATCACAGGCCAAGTTCATTGTTACAAACAAATATAACCTATGCAAGAAGGCTTTCACATGGAACAGAATATCCTGAAATGTAGATATAACATCTAAAATTATTATAAACTTAATCATTATCATCGTCATGACAGGTTTGTTGTGTATTATTACATTTTCCTGTGACCAATGTTCTATACTCTTATCCGTTTTTTACCAAGTCTCTGTATATTTCCAGCCATGGTGTTGTAAATCCATTTCATTCATCGCTTTCTACATGTCCTGCAGCAGATTTTCGACATCGAGTCTCGGTCACTCCAATTGGGTTTCGTGGTGGACGAAACGGAGCATGGGCAGGGTTTTCTCTGGGTTTTCCCCGTTTTCATCTGCCACAACTTGCATTCCACCATTTCTCCATTCTCATCTCATGCGTCTCGTGTCATTTCATTCATCCGCCCCTGTAACTGTGCGTCAGGAATGGTCTCGTTCACAGACCTCTATAAAATAGGGACTTCATCTCATCTCATCCCTCGAACCGACCCTGAGTTGGACACGAGTTGAGGTTGGTTACCGCGAGTACAGGCGGCGAATAATGAGCAAGAATCTTCGGTCGGAACATAGCCCAGATTTAACTTCATGCGAATTATATTCGTGGATTACTCTTAAGGGAGGTTATGGGTGACATTTTCGACATTTTCGGTCAAATTTAGCTTTTTTTTTGTTTTTTGTATTAAAAAATACTACGTGCCTTAAAGTATAAGTTGGGGAAGTTTCAGTGTCCTATGGCGCTTGTAAGTCTCCCTAATGACTGTAGGAGGGCGCTACATTCTAATTTAACTGCATGCAAACTTTCAAATTGGCTTTTCCACACTTTTATTTTCATTGCATTTCAATACATTCAAATCAAAATAGCATTGACTAATTTAATGATAGAAGAACGAAATTTTAACTGCATGTCCCACACACTATGGTTAATAATTCTGTGTGGATTTTGAAACAACGTTGATAGTTTTTTTAATAAAAAATATAATTTGTCTCCTTCTTCTACTTCTTCCTTTCCAGGATTAGATCAATGCGACCTGTTCCGGTCTCAAGTCCATCGTTTCCTTGGCCGTCCCAAATATCTTTTTCCATGTGGTTTGTAGGGTTGAACTTTTTGGGTAATCTTGTATTGTCCATTCTGTCTAAATGTTCTTTCCATTGGTATTTGTGCCCGTCTAGTTTATCGAGTATTGGAAATATCTCCAGTTCATTTTTTATTGATTCATTGTGTAATCTATCCATGCGTGTACATCCAAATAAAATATGTGTAGTAATTAAAAAAAACGAAAATTTTCATATGCAGAGTATGTATATATTTTTTTTCTTCCTTTATTATAATGATATAGAACAGTTAATGCATGGTGTTGTTCTAAATAAGTCAGTGGTCGTGTAGAAAAAAATTCAAAAATTTTACTAAAAAATTATGGGACTTATTAAAGATTTAAATATGCAAATTTTTAAATGGATTTTCTTCAATAACTCAAACCCTTTAAGCCTAGAAGGATGAAGCTTAAAGTTTCATCATTCTAGGCTTAAAGGGTTTTGGCATGAATGTGTGTACAAAACATCAAGTATGTAGCTTAGAAAACTGTAGAAAATAGAAATTTCACACATCACCCCCTTAAGATACAGTTTCATATAAAACACCCTGAAATAGCAGGATAAATATATGAGTGCTGAAGAATGAATTCTTGCTTAAAATTTATGCATTTATATATTTCCACTGTGTGTTCAATATATTGAGATTTTATTGATATCATATCATTGTCACTATCCTGTCCACCGCTGCGGTCTCGAGGTAGCGCGCTGCCTTGCCATGCAGCGGGTCCGGTTTCAATTCCTGGTCGGTACAGACATCCTATATGAGGTTTTTTGCAGGTATTCCTCACCTGTAAGACTAATGTCAGGTAGCGTAGCGCCCATAGATCCCCGAAAATCATCCAGCCATCATCATCAATATCATCAGCCCCGGGGTGGAAAGCAACAGGAAGCTACCACAACTATAATTTCGTAGTAAAGCTGCAAATCATAGCATGAAGATGTTATGATTGCAGTGAAAGACCTGCCCTCGGGCAGAATACTATAGATAGACCACTATCTTAGTGACATGGGTTTATTACTTACTTACTTACTTACTTACTCACTGGCACTATCGAACCCGTAGGTTCATGGCCGCACGGACATAAGCTCTCCATACATCCCTATCCTGAGCTAATGCTTTCCAATCATTCCCTGTATAATCTACTTCCCTCAAATCATAGTTAATGTTGTTCTCCCACCTCATTCTTGGTCTACCAACTGGGCGTTTTCCTTCTGGCTTTCCTACAAGAAGTTTCCATGCACGTCTTTCATTCCCCATACGCGCAACATGTCCTGCCCATCGCAGTCTACGGGACTTAACTGTTCTTATTATGTCTGGCTTCCTATAAAGACCGTGTAGTTCATTGTTATGTAGTCTTCTCCATTCACCTGTCTGTTCATCTCTCTTTGGTCCAAAAATTTTCCTAAGAACTTTATTCTCAAATACTCGTAATCTCCTTTCCTCCCTTAAAGTAAGAGTCCATGTTTCGCACCCATATAATATAACTGGTAGAATAATAGTTTTATATATTTTCAGCTTAACGTTTTTTGAAAGGAGTTGGGACATCAAGAGTCTCTGCAATGCATAATAGCATGCATTTCCAGAATTGAGCCTATGTTTAATTTCTTTGTGCATCTCATTCCTATTTGTGATTATTGTTCCTAGGTATTTGAATTCAGTCACTTCCTCAAAATTTCCTTCATTTGTCATTAGCTGTCCATTTCCATTATATAATGTATTTCTACGTGTGACCATATATTTAGTTTTACTGATATTTACTTCCATTCCTAATTTCTTAGTGTTACTCAATACTGTGCGTGTTGGCCTTTAGTATCTCCTCGCTATCGGCCAGTAGTACTACATCATCAGCATAAACTAACAGCTTATTAATACCATTCAGTTGTAAGCCTTCCTCATTCTCTAAAGATTTAATGGCATGCTCTAGTACAAAATTAAATAGTAGAGGAGATAGTGCATCTCCTTGCTTCAACCCATTCTGGATTTCAAAAGTGTCTGAAAACTGTTTGCCTACACGCACCCTACTCGTTGAGCCATTTAGACACATTCGTATAAGTCTAACTAACTTTTTAGGAATTCCGAACTCCAGCAGGATACTGGGTTTATTAGCCCTTAAATTGGCAGAATAGTAGTTTCTGCATCAGTTATTTAAATGTGGCGGACCGCCCTGAAAACGAAATCGTGCATAACTGTTATCATTGGGTATATTGTGTAATTCCACACACAGTTCTGTAATTTCTTATCGTTAGCTTTATTCTGTTTTTTTTTAAACTATTAGAAATATTAAAACAATTGATGTATCCTAGAGGAAGAATTGGGAATTTAAGGGTAAACAATATTAATTAAACAACTAAATCGCATATAAATAAATTTACTATTAAACCTCTAAGTAAAAACATAAAAGAGCAGTTCTGTAGATAAATAAAAATAGTAAAGTACAAGCACTTGGTGTTTTAGAGGATGAAGTTCAAATTCATTAAGAAAAATGGGAGTTGTTCTGAATTTAAAGTCTAGAATTTTTATAGCAGTTGTAGCTGTAATTTGGTGCAGTTGGTATTTTAAAGTGATGACTTTTCTGTCTCTTTTTCAATTTGAACACGATCCTCCCCCGCTACTTGAGGCATTTCATCAATAAACCCTCTCCCCTCCCCCTCTCAGAACGTGACTCCCTAGGAGTAAACACCAGAACGTAGCTCTTCTAATGAACTTCATTATTCAAATGGAAATTATTTGAAATCTAAGCTTTCCCTCTCAAAATGCAGATGCTTTTCAAAAGCTCTAACCTCTTTTCATTTCTTGGACAGGGATGTTTTAGCTTCCTGTCCCTCTTACTTTAATGTTCAATGTAATTGCTCTAATGTTGTTTGGATAAGTTGAGATGTACCTAAAAAAATAACATAAAATTGTTTTAATTGTGCATTTAAATTCATATTTGTGTTTGTAATCAAAATATCACATTTAAGCTTTTTTGCACTATGTAAGTAATTTTGTATAGTTACTGTTATTGTTTTGGCCGATAGCGAGGAGATACTAAAAGCCAATACGCAGACACTATTGAGTAACGGTATGAAATTGGGACTGGAAGTAAATATCAATAAAACTAAATATATGGTCACACGTAGAAATACATTATATAATGGAAATGGACAGTTAATGACAAATGAGGGAAATTTTGAGGAAGTGGCTGAATTCAAATACCTAGGAACAATAATCACAAATAGGAATGAGATGCACAAAGAAATTAAACATGGGCTCAGTTCTGGAAATGCGTGCTATTATGCATTGCAGAGACTTTGGATGTCCCAACTCCTTTCAAAAAAATGTTAAACTGAAAATATATTAAACTATTATTCTACCAGTTATATTATATGGGTGCGAAACATGGACTCTTACTTTAAGGGAGGAAAGGAGATTACGAGTATTTGAGAATAAAGTTCTTAGGAAAATGTTTGGACCAAAGAGAGATGAACAGACAGGTGAATGGAGAAGACTACAAAACATTGAACTACATGATCTTTATAGGAAGCCACATATAATAAGATCTGTTAAGAATCATAGATTAAGATGGGCAGGACACGTGGCACGAATGGGGAATGAAAGACGTACATGGAAGCTTCTTGTAGGAAAACCAGAGGGTAAACGCCCAGTTGGTAGACCATGAATGAGGGTGGGAGAATAACATTAACTATAATTTGAGGGAAGTAGATTATACAGGGAATGATTCGAAAATATTATCTCAGGATAGGGATGTATGGAGAGCTTATATCCGCGTGGCCACGATAGTGCTAGTGAGTTAGTTAGTTATAATAATGATGAGATGTCGCTTTTATTGATTTTGAGAAGGCATTTGATCGTGTTGATAGAGATAAGTTATGGAAAATAAAGGAAATACATGGCTACCCCGCAAAATTAATGTATGTGATAAAAAGTTTGTATGCAAAGTCTCAAATTGTAATAATTACAGGCACATCAAAGACCGAAGCTATTTTAATAAATAGAGGTGTAAGACAAGGGTGTAGTTTATCACCTACCTTTTTGAATCTTTATATTAATGACATCATCCAATATTGGAAAAGTATTGTTAATACCTTAAAATGTTAAACGTTTTAATGTTTGCTGACGATGTGGTTATTATTCAAGAAAATAAAAATAATTTGCAGTGCTCTTTACATCAATTAAATCAGTTATGCCAAGAATATAATTTCAAAATATCGAAAGAAAAAACAAAAATAATAGCATTTTGGGGAAACGATCATATAAGATCAAAAATAGTAACAGACAAGAAACCTCTGGAACAAGTAACAAATTTTAATTATTTGGGTTGTAATTTTACAATAAATACAAAAAATTAAAGAGACATACATATGAAACTGTCGAAATTTCAAATGATATGCGGAACTATACATAAAACATTAAAGAACAAAACAAGAAGAGATACTGGATTGAAGTTTTATAAAATATTGGCAGTTCCTGCTTACTTTATGGGAGCGAAACTTGGGTAATGACAAAAAAACTGCAAAGTAGAATACAAAGCGCAGAAATGAACTTCCTTAGAAGAACAAAAGGCTGCACAAGATTGGATCGGATAAGGAATGAAGATATAAGAACAGAGTTAAATATCCATTGAATGAGAAAATCAGAGAATATAGAGAGAAATGGTTTACACATGTGGAAAGAATGAATGTATCAAGATTACCAAGAGCAGCATTCAACTACAAGCCAAGAGGTTCAAGGAATGTAGGAAGGCCAGTGAAAAGGTGAACAGAACAACTGTGAGGCGGAACAGTAGCCCGTGAAGTGAAGAAGAAGAAGAAGATGATGAGATTATTCGAATTAGACATTTCATTGTATGTTGCAGATTATTTGTGTGAAAGCCAAGTGGTAAAATATGAGCAGAACATCGGAATGATGCAGCAGGGAAATGACAGTTACGCATGTACATGTGTGCACGCAGTGTTCCCCTTCGATACGGGCGTTGCACATATTTATGGAGCAAACTGAAGGGTTGCAACGTGGCAGGACGATGACCCAGTCTCTTGCACGGGTACTAGAAACAATATAATTAATTTATTTTTCCCCAAATGCCTCAGGTTGTCATTTCGGCATTTCTGGTGTTCTCTCCTGGCATGGCGTACTTGTAACCTACGTCTGAGGTTGGGGCGCTAGCCCGATGATATGAGAGTTGATGATGATGGTAATGATGCGCCAGGAGAGGCCTTAAACTAAACTTAAGCTAATTAGGGGAATGTGATATTGAGGATAATGATGGTCACATGGTGGTCGGGGAAGTAGATTATACAGGGAACGATTGGAAAGCATTATCTCAGGATAGGGATGTATGGAGAGCTTGTGTCCGCGCAGCAATGAACCTACGGGCGAGTAAGTAAGAATCCTCAATAGATGCATGTAAAACACTCGCAGTATATTCTTATGAACTATCAGACATTCTCACTAACTATTAGCCGATAGCAAGGATATACTGAAGGACAACACGCACACACTATTGAGTAATACTAAGAAATTGGGACTGGAAGTAAATATCAATAAAACTAAATATATGATCACACATAGAAATACATTATATAATGGAAATGGACAGGTAATGACAAATGAGGGAAATTTTGAGGAAGTGGCTGAATTCAAATACCTAGGAACAATAATCACAAATAGGAATGAGATGCACAAGGAAATTAAGCATAAGCTCAATTCTGGAAATGCGTGCTATTATGCATTGCAGAGACTCTTGATGTCCCAACTCCTTTCAAAAAACGTTAAGCTGAAAATATATAAAACTATTATTCTACCAGTTATATTATATGGGGGCGAAACATGGACTGTTACTTTAAGGGAGGAACGGAGATTACGAGTATTTGAGAATAAAGTTCTTAGGAAAATTTTTGAATCAAAGAGAGATGGACAGACAGGTGAATGGAGAAGACTACATAACAGTGAATTACATGGTCTTTATAGGAAGCCAGATATAATAAGAACAGTTAAGTCTCGTAGACTGCGATGGGCAGGACATGTGACACGAATGGGGAATGAAAGTCGTGCAAGGAAGCTTCTTGTAGGAAAACGAGAGGGAAAACGCCTAGTTGGTAGACCAAGAATGAGGTGGGAGAACAACATTAACTATGATTTGAGGGAAGTAGATTATACAGGGAATGATTGGAAAACATTGGCTCGGGATAGGGATGTATACAGAGTTTATGTCCGCGCGGCCATGAACCTACGGGTTCGCTAGTGCCAGTGAGTTAGTTAGTTAAAAATATATAAATACTTGTTAATGTACCAAGAAGAATTGGTAAAACTACAGTATACACTATTACGTATTATATGTTAAATACTCTAGTACAAGATTATTATGTATCATGCACGCTATTACCGTATGAGGATCGGGTTAATGATCACAAATATTATAAAGTATTGCAGCAGTCAAAATATGTACAAAAATAAGTTATTTATTTTTATACAAATCATTTCCACAATGGACTAAATAAAGATTGATTAATTCACTAATGGAACAATTGATAAAATTGCAGATATATCACAAGAATGGAAGACAAGCATTGTTATACTCCTGTTCAAGAAAGGAGACAAGAGAAAAATGGACAACTATAGGGGAATCAGTTTATTAAACACATGCTACAAAATTTATGCAGACATTTTAAATGGAAAATTGAAAAGTTTCAGTGAAAAATTCCTTATGGAATGTCAAAATGGATTTAGGAAAGAACGATCTTGTATTGATTCAGCATTTTCTGTTGAAAAAAGAAGAGAATTCAACTTAGAAACACATTTTGCTTTCATAGATTTTGAAAAAGCATTCGACACAATCAAGAGATCAAAACTCTTAAATATACCAAATACAGAAATATACCATATTTACTTCTGCAGAACATACAAAATATTTACAAAGACAACACCATAAAGATTAAATTGAATAACAGATTTTCTGAAGAAGGAATTATAAATCGTGGTGTGAGACAAGGCTGCCCCCTATCCCCAACACTCTTTGCAATTTATATCAATGAAGTAATATGTTGCTGGAACAAAACATATAAATTTGGAATAAGAATATCAGAAAATAGAAAATTAAACACCCTATTGTTTGCAGGTGACCAAATAATAGTAACAAATTCAGAAGATAATCTACAGAAAGGTCTGTATGAACTTAACAAAATTACAGAAGAATATGGTTTCAAGATATCTACAGAAAAGAACAAAAATTATGGCATTTCAAGGTGTAGATCCTGTCAGAAGTAAAATTGTACTGGACAATACAATTTTGGAGCAGGTGAATAATTTTACATATCTAGGATGCAATATCTCATATGAAGAAGAAAAGGATGTAAATGCAAAAATATCTAAATTTTTAAGAATTTTAGGGTTAATAAATTCTATCTTCAAGCCACAGTTAGTCCAAAAGCATTCAAGACTGAAAGTGTATAAAACACTGGCTCTTCCAACTCTTTTGTATGGTAGCGAAGTATGGACGTTGAAACAGAAGGATATACAGAGACTTAGATCTGCTGAAATGAGATATCTTCGGAGGACTGCAGGATACACACTACTAGATCACAAAAAAAATGAAGACATCTTAGAAGAATTACACATGGAATCTTTAGAAAACAAAATTTCTGATTATAAGTCAAGATGGATGCAACATGTTCATCGAATGGAAGATCACAGGATACCCAAACAAATGTTAAGATATCAACCTGCAGGAGGAAGAAGACCAGGACGTCCACTCAAAAGACTTCTGGATGGTGTTTCTCTTGAGACCGAAACAGGTCAACAAATGGCCTAAATTCGTGAATGTACTATGATGATGATGATGATGATGATGATAAAATTAAATTCAAAATGTATTAAAACAGAATAAAAATTTAATAGAGGCTTTCACGGCCGGTAATCATAATATTAAGATACTCAGAGCTAAGTGGCCGTGGTCCATGACTGCGGTTTCTTCCAGATGTTTCTCCCTCAACTGCGGAGGACATCTGGAATAAACACCAGACATGGACCACGGCCACAAAACTCGGAATCTCTTATTATATACAACTTTCCTCTTTAGAGGACTGCCACAAGAACAAAGTGATATAAACAATTAATTTTCGAAATTGATGAAATACATTTTAAAAGTTTCAATTTTAAATTAAGTATATTCCATAAAGTAAAAATGTTGTAAATATGGTTTCTCAAAATTTAAACTGATCCTCTAATGGCAGCGATGGCAATTTTAGAAAGATACACCCTGTCCAAATCTAAGAAATTCCAAAACTTAGCTAAGAATCCTGGTATAGTACCTCTTGCCCCGATCATCAATCCTGTGACAGTTATACTATCTAGTTGGTATTTATCTAGAGAATTTGGAAATCAAGAGTGACATCTGTTAGGACTATTTAACGAATAAAATTAAGCTCTTTACAAAAAAATAATTATTTGAATATAGTTACCGGTGTTTTGAAATATTTATAAAGTTAATGTAAACGGCGATGTTTGAAAACAAATTACATATGTGAAGTTATGTATATTCACTGCAACTCGATCATATTATTTATTGCCAAATAGACCGCAATATTGTAAGAATGCACTCTAGTGGAGAAATAATGAAATACACCAAACTATTATAATCAACATTATAAGTCAATCATTTATATTTTGGATAAACAACTCAGTAAAATCACTGAATCTATTCATTATTTGCTATATTCAATGTATTTGTTGGAGAAAAATAATGGTCTAACCTGTTCAGAATATTAAAAAGGAGGAGCTTTCTTTATCACAAAAGCAGGAGCTGATAAAGATAAATCGATAAAGAGCGAGGTGAAACACGACTGTCATTGGTGTAAAACAGAATTCATTGAAACGTGATTGGTCATTGACTAGCATTTGGGGCATGAGTTAAATACTTACTTACTTACTCACTGGCACTATCGAACCCGTAGGTTCATGGCCGCACGGACATAAGCTCTCCATACATCCCTATCCTGAGCTAATGCTTTCCAATCATTCCCTGTATAATCTACTTCCCTCAAATCATAGTTAATGTTGTTCTCCCACCTCATTCTTGGTCTACCAACTGGGCGTTTTCCTTCTGGCTTTCCTACAAGAAGTTTCCATGCACGTCTTTCATTCCCCATACGCGCAACATGTCCTGCCCATCGCAGTCTATGGGACTTAACTGTTCTTATTATATCTGGCTTCCTATAAAGACCATGTAGTTCATTGTTATGAAGTCTTCTCCATTCACCTGTCTGTTCATCTCTCTTTGGTCCAAAAATTTTCCTAAGAACTTTATTCTCAAATACTCGTAATCTCCTTTCCTCCCTTAAAGTAAGAGTCCATGTTTCGCACCCATATAATATAACTGGTAGAATAATAGTTTTATATATTTTCAGTTTAACGTTTTTTGAAAGGAGTTGGGACATCAAAAGTCTCTGCAATGCATAATAGCATGCATTTCCAGAATTGAGCCTATGTTTAATTTCTTTGTGCATCTCATTCCTATTTGTGATTATTGTTCCTAGGTATTTGAATTCAGCCAATTCCTCAAAATTTCCCTCATTTGTCATTAGCTGTCCATTTCCATTATATAATGTATTTCTACGTGTGACCATATATTTAGTTTTACTGATATTTACTTCCAGTCCTAATTTCTTAGTGTTACTCAATAGTGTGTGCGTGTTGGCCTTTAGTATCTCCTCGCTATCGGCCAGTAGTACTACATCATCAGCATAAACTAACAGCTTATTAATACCATTGAGTTGTAAGCCTTCCTCATTCTCTAAAGATTTAATGGCATGCTCTAGTACAAAATTAAATAGTAGAGGAGATAGTGCATCTCCTTGCTTCAACCCATTCTGGATTTCAAAAGTGTCTGAAAACTGTTTGCCTACACGCACCCTACTCGTTGAGCCATTTAGACACATTCGTATAAGTCTAACTAACTTTTTAGGAATTCCGAACTCCAGCAGGATACTATATAACTTCTCCCTCTTAATTGAATCATATGCTTTTTGGAAGTCTACGTATAGTTGATGTACAGTACCATTATATTCCCATTTCTTTTCTAAAATCTGTCTTATACTAAAAATCTGATCTGTTGTAGACCTGTTTCTTCTAAATGCACATTGATGATCTCCTAGAATGTCATCAATATAGGGAGTAAGTCTGCTTACTAATATATTTGTTAGAATTTTGTACGAAGTTGAGAGTAATGAGATGCCCCTATAGTTGTTGCAATCAGTTTTATCTCCTTTCTTATAAATTGGTACGATAATTGATTCCTTCCATTCATCTGGAAGAGCTTCTTTTTCCCAAATCATACTAAGCAACCAGAGTATCTTGTCCATCAATTTTTCTCCCCCTGATTTTATCAGTTCTGCTGGGATCTCATCTGAACCTGATGCTTTATACATCTTCAATTTTTCAATCGCCATTTCAACCTCTAATGCACTTGGCTCTGCGACTAGCATTTCTGCTGTCTGTAACTTATCCTCCTCAATGTCCTGTTCTGTATGTACATTTAATAGCTGATTAAATAACTTTTCCATCTATTTAATATACTCTTGGAATCTGCAATCATATCCCCATTTTCATTCCGAATTATGTTTGTTCTAGCCTGAAACCCTTTCTTCTCTATACTAATTCCCTGATATAATTCTCTAATGTTCCTATTTTTTGCATTCATTTCAAGATCATTAATCTTCTCTCTCAAATATTCCCTCTTTTTACTCTTTAGTAACTTGGTGGTTTCCCGTCTAACACTACCCAATTGCTCTAAATTTACCTCATTTGGCTCGTGTAACCATTTCATTTTTGCTAGCTTTCTTTTCTTTACAATGTCGGCACATTCCTCATCAAACCATTTCTTGTTTTGCCTCTTTTTTAAACAACCAATGCTTTCTGATGCTGACAATTTAATAGTATCTCTTATAGCCTCCCATTCTTTATTTATATCAGTTTCTTCTTCGTTTGCCACATTGTCATCTGAAGATTCCAGTACTTCAAATCTATTAGCAATTTTGATTTGGTATTCTTGCCGCATTTCATCATTTTTCAAGTTTTTTAATTCATATTTTACAGAATCATCTTTAGCGTTTGTTCCTCTCATAAGCGATAGCCGTTGTCTGATTTTCACCCTGACCAGATGATGATCTGAATTGCAGTCTGTCCCTCTAACTGATCTAACATCAATGATGCTACTGTGCCAGCGTTTATCCACTAATACATGATCTATCTGGTTCCGAGTTTCTCCATCTGGGGACGTCCAGGTGTATTTATGAATATCCTTATGCTGAAATGTTGTGCTCTTAACAATGAGATTCTTTGATGTGGCAAATGTGACTAATCTAACCCCATTGTCGTTACTATCTTCATGAAGACTGAATTTGCCTATTGTTGGTTTGAATATATCTTCCCGCCCCACTTTTGCATTAAAATCTCCTAAGACAATTTTCATATGATATCGTGAAAGGCTATCAAATAAGCATTCTAATTCTTCATAGAACTCATCCTTGATCTTGTCATCTTTATCTTCTGTGGGGGCATGTACATTTACAATTATAAAATCATGTCGTTTACCCTTTAGAATTATGTATGATATCCTATCACTAACAAACTTAATATCTCGGATAGCGGATAGGATCCTCTTTCTGACTAAAATACCCGTTCCAAATGCAGGTATTTCTGTACCCCCGTAGTATAATGCAAAGCTTCCTGATTCCTGACTACCTTCTCCTGGCCACCTAACTTCCTGTAAAGCGACTATATCCAAGGGCGATTTATCTAATTCCCGCGTTAGTATCTCTAGTGCCCCGCTATTGTATAAAGTACTAACATTCCATGTTCCTAGGAACATGTCCCTGTGTTTGAGCCTTTGGCATGGGTTCCCAGAAGTAGTCCCCGCCCGGAGAACCGAATGGGGGACTATTTGACCTCCGGAAAATTTTACCCCAGTAGAACCCATGTCCGCATTTCTTGACGGTTGTATTTTTACGGTGAAAGATCGTCACTCTTTCGACCAAGGTACTTATTTCGTCTGGCTTATTACCTTCGACCAGTCCGGCATGGGTAACCCTAACGGCAGCAATGCTACCGCCGGCATAGCTCTCAGGATCATTTAAGCACACAAGCCACTCCACCACGACAAGGTAAAGATACCATGGTTAAATAGTCTTTGTAATAGTCAATTGTTGGCTCATGTATGGCTTTCTTTTCACAGTCAACTTCCTCAGGTTGGCCACTTTGTGTTTCAAAACGGATTGGGTGATCTAATATCATACTAATTTTAGAAGATGGTCTAAATGCAATTATATATATATATATATATATATTCGGCCATTATTCCCATTAGTGACCACACCATGAACTTCCTCACAAACCGTATATCCATAATCTCGCAAAACGTCTGCCTTCATGTTTCGAATAGTGTGGTGCCGAATGTTTCTCAGTGATTTCCCGAACGGACAAGCCCCAAGATGGGTACAAGGGGTTAAAAATAATTTTTGTATTATGAAATATCCCATGTTTAGTTAGATTTGTAACGGAATAAGAGAGACGATATCAACTTATTTACGTGTATACAATAGCCTACCATAATATTGTATTATTAGCATTTTAAAAAAGCGTATTAGTAGTGAAATAGGACACAGTACGAAATAAAGTTTTGTGAAATTGACGAATAATTCTTTAAAGGAACGATATGTAAAAAATGAAACAAAATTAAATTAAGTAATAGCGGTATTTACAATTACGATATAAATCGAAATGGCCCATTTTAAAAATTAAATTCAAAGAAAGAAAATTCTAAAATTCTGTGTTAATTTTGCTGAGAGTTACCGGCAGCTGTTTCCGCTTCTAAAATACAACATTCGCCTTAAAACATCGAATAGGCAACGTCTCTAACTCAGTCGCTATGCGGGAAAGTTTAGTCCGCAGGCAACAAGAGAACAACATTCAAGTTTTTACTACAATCACTTTGTCGTTAACTGAAAATGTTTCTACAGTTTTTAAATAATATATATATATATATATATATATATATTATATATATATATATATATCCACCGCTGTGGTCTCGAGGTAGCGTACTGCCCTGTCACGCAGCGCGCCCGGGTTCGATCCCCGCTCCGGACAGTTTTTCTGGGTGAGGTTTTTATCGGGGTTTTTCCTCACCTGTAAGACAAATGTCAGGAAAACTTTAAGGTCCAAACGGTCCCCGAAATCATATGGCCATCGCAATCATCATCATTCATATTCGTCTTATCATCATCATCCTTCATCGGTGTGGAAAGCAAAGGGAAGCTACCACACCTAAAATTCCCTACTAAAGCTGCAAAGCATAGCATGAAAATGCTATGATTGCAGTGAAAGACCTGCCTTCGGGCAGAATTGCTATGGATGGATATATATATATATGGTATGATAAGAAAAATAAATGCCTGGACGGGATTCGAAACCGGATCTCTGAGTCTGTACCTCAGCGTGATATCCATTACACCACCAGGCGAATCCAATCCAAACACTTATTTTTCTTATATATGTATTATATTCTCCATTAATATATAATTATATATAAATAATACACATATATAAGAAAAATAAGTGTTTGGATTGGATTCGCCTGGTGGTGTAATGGATATCACGCTGAGGTACAGACTCAGAGATCCGGGTTCGAATCCCGTCCAGGCATTTATTTTTCTTATCATACCATATTAAGCTTGCATTGCTCAATGTTAAACATTTAATTATAACATATATATATATATATATATATATATATATATATATATATATATATATTATTTGATCATACCATAAAAAATATATAAATCAATTTTTTTGTAGGTATAACGATATATTATAAAGAACATCAAGTATGGTTTTAGTACATAAAGAACAAAACTACTTACGCCAAATCAAAATTAAGTTTTCAAATCAATTTGTCGCCACTTACCTGAAAAAAAAAGAATAAAATATAAGTAAATTATAATTTACAAAAACTGTATACAGTATAAAATAAACTAAACTGATTTTTATAACTATAATTTGTGCTAATATATTATTAATCAAGTACCGTAGCCGAACGATTGAAGGCATGGTGCCTTGCTGCAGAGTTACACGGCTTGCGCTGGTTCGAGCCCCCAGGGGAAAATTAATGTTTTAATGGAATTTGGGTCAGTATTCCCATTAACCATCGTGTGGAATTTGGGTAGAAGCGACTCTAGGTTGAGAAAACCAGCCATAACGGCTGGAGAACACGACATGCTGACCACATACCCACTTAAACTGAATAGATGATTGTCAACTTATGTCACTAACACATGTGGATGTGAGGCTAGCAGCCCCGGCTGGTAGGGAAAGTGCTTTCTAGGCATGTCGCACCATGGACTTTAATTTAATTTTTTTATACATACGTTGTCCACGCATGAAAAAGTTAAGAAAAATGCTGAGAAACCCCGCTGAATGGTACATTACGATGCGAGATTGGGAAGTGGCTTTTACAGAATGGAGGGAAAATGTTTAAAAACCGAGCGATAGCGAGGTTCTTAATTTTCGTGAGTCTGAAACACACTTCACAAACCGTGCGTGTGTGGCGATTAAGTTTTTGCGCGATGGTGTTTTCAAAATAATAAATAATAGTAAAATAGTACCATCCTTGTTGGAAATATTTGCGTTCATTATAAACAATTGACTAACGTTAACAGTGTGGTCGGTGTTTATTAGTTGAAACAACAGGAGGCCTTGAGAACAATTATTGATAACATGGCCGCAAGTACGTATTTATTGTTTTATATTGTTTCAAATAAAGTTCAGTTCATTTAAAATGCAGTGACGTGTTTCGTATAATGTATGTTAACACATTTTGGATATTTTTGTATATACATTGTATGTAGTGTACATAGAGGGCAGTGGTTCTACTTCCCGCACGTGGATGTAAATGTATTATTACATTATAGTTATTTAGGTTGGCAACCCCGAAATGTAGGAAGTTCAACTTTCAATCATGGTCGCCATTGCTGTAAGTACGCCAAAAAGAGTACTATCGCGCAAAAAATAATTTTAACAATTGACAATTCAGGTATTTTTCATCAGAAACAAGATTCCTTAATTCATATTCATCTGCAGCTCCTTTATAAACAGTTAGATTAACATGCAATAGTAAACATATGACTTTTCAATTTAATAAAACAACGATAACAATTCAAAGAAATATTCTATCCCTCTTTCTCTGTGACAATATTCACGCACACACAAGGACATCGATCCAAAATGCACAAAAACTGTTAACTGTGGCAGATATGTGAATGTCCATCCACAGTAATTCTGCCCGAGGCCAGATCTTTCATAAGTAATGCCACGAGTGATTTCCAAATTAGTAGTAGGACTTTATTAGACAAAAAGTAAGATATTTACAATATTATTTACAAATATGGGTCGCACGGGCAGTAAGCCGTACGTGCTGTTGACAGTCCGTTACAATAAAGTAATAATTGGTACTAGTGTAAAGAAAAATAAACAAAAACAGCAATAACATTACAATTACATAAAGAAAACACAATAAAAATATTACCATTAAATAATAACACAATAGCATTATACACTAAAAACATTAACATTACAATTACATAAAGAAAACACAATAATATTACGATTAAGTAATAACACAATAGCATTATACACTAAAAAAACATTAACATTACAATTACATAAAGAAAACACATTAATATTACAATTAAATAATAACACAACAGCATTATACAATAATTAATTTATATATAATTGTTAACAATTAATGGTATTGCATTTTGATAAATTATCGATAAACTCACGACTCACGAAGTGAGGAGTGAATTTATCTAGAGAATTTGGAAATCAAGAGTGGCATTTGTTAGGACTATTTAACGAATAAAATTAAGCTGTTTAGTCACAAATCATTATTTAAATATAGTTATTTTAAAATATTTATATATTTAACGTAAACAGCGATGTTTGAAAACAAATGAGAAATGTTTGGTTATGTTTCATTTGTTTATCCACTGCAACTAGATCGTACTATTTATTGCCAAAGAGGATCACAATATTGTAAGAATGCTCCCTAGTGAAGAAACAAAACTCATTAAACTCTATATTATAACCAACATTATAGGTTACTAATTTTTTAGGAAACAACTTAGTAAAATAATTAATTAAAAACACAATTATTGAATACACATTTATAAAATGTGTTTTTCGAAGGAATCTGTTCATTTTTCTATATTCAATGCATTTGTTGGAGAGTCAGTCACTGCAAAATAATGCTCTGAACTGTTGAGAATATTAAAAAGGAGGAACTTTCTTTATTTTGGTAAACATAATTCGATAAATCGAGGTGAAACACGACTGTCATTGGTTGTAAAACAAAATTCATTGAAACGTGATTTAGTCTTTGACTCCCATTTGGGACATGAATTATTATAGATTTTTTCTTATATAATGGATTTAAGTGGTGAGTGGAAGAGAAGGCCACATGACCTTAACTCCACCAGGCTAAATAAATCTATTCTATTCTATTAAAAAGTCCCCTGCTCCTGTTATAATATCTAAACCCGGAAATGTCTTAATGATATATTTTTCATAACTTTTTTAATCGTGGACATTATCTGCGAAAGATTTTAGCTTCTCTCCCGTAGAAAACACACTGGAATGTTCCATTATGGAAACATTTCTACGGCATTTTTCGTATCGAAGCTGTGACTATAGTGCCGATAAAAGCACTGGATATATTAATATATTTTTACACACAGACATTGTCACTATGAGCAGATTTATATGGCCCCGTGACTATCTTTGCTTTACACCCAGAAGGCTCAAGTTGGATTTCCGACAACCAATGAGATCTGAATCTGTCCCCTGGCACTGTGCGTATATAGCTACGTGTATTTGTTGTACTGAATTTACAATGTGTCCTGGGCAGAGCACGTTTGGGAATCCTGCCTGTTTCTGGTCCCATTAATTTGCATGCTGCCTACATTATCTGTATCATTTTCATAAACGTATATACTTTTTTTTTAATTACGGAGTATGTGTTAGAAGAAAGGGGAGATATAAATTTCGATAGCAGTTTACAAATAGAGTAAAGACAGAAATCATTAAAGACTTTATATACAAAGGTCGCACTATACAGCGTGTTCAAGAAATTCTAACACTGCACTGTACATGAAATATGACAATGAATATTAATATTATGAGAAGGTATATACACGTCCAAGAAATGCGTCTTTTTTGCCGCTAATGGATGCCAAAATCGAACGTTGGTTCCTGTCGGCTAAAAAGTCCATTGTCATTAATGAAAAAATGTAGACAACACTGAGCAACAAAAAAATATATTTTTTTTGTCTCAGAAAGAAACATATGTGATTCTGATAGTATTTTTTTCTCCTGAATATAAATATGATATCGGCTTTTCTCCATCACGCAAGGTTTCCGAGAGAGAAAAATTTATAATTTTAAACACTTTAATATTTTCTACACAATATTCGAACATTAGAACTCACCTAGAAAGTAAGAAATGACGATTTTCTGCTATATTTCGCCTGTGGAGCATCACTTTTGATGGTCCAACAATAATCGGCCAGCATATTAGGATTCCATTTGCCTTGATATCTCTTTTCCATAGCTGAAATCTCCTGAGTTAGCTCATTTGGTTTTATTTTACAATGGAAAAATGGACGAAAAAACGTTTATTAAAAATAATTATTTAAATCCATTAGTTGAAAGTGAAATAAAAACAAAACTTGAAAACTGGAGAAATTCCGAGTACATATTTGAAAACACGATAAAAAAACTGCATTAAGTACAACTATTGGTACTCATGAGACAAAAATCATGTTGACCTGTGCAATCTGCGCTTCGCAGCTTTCCTGCGCATGAGCATTCTTTGATTGTATTAACCGATTTTGGTAACAACAATGTGGAGTTTTTAACGAATTTTAAAAGCGATGATTTTGAACACCTACTTAATGCCGTACTTTATCTGCTTTGTCCAACAATTCGTTGTCTTGTATAGAGCATACTAATGGCCTTTCAAGGGAAATTCCCAGTAAGAAGTAAAATTTGAATTCAGAATTCAATATTAGAGAAAGTTAATTCATTTAAATACTTAGGATATAATCTAACTTATAATGAGGAATGTGATATATCTTTAAAATACAGAACTATAATAAAGCTTTAAGAATTATCAACCAAGTTTTTAAACCATCAAAAGTGCAGAGACACACAAGAATGAAAATCTATAAAATTCTCGCTAGACCCATAATCTGTTATGGCAGTGAAGCTTGGACCATCAGAACTCAGGATGATCGTCATATTACAGCCACGGAGATGAAATTTCTGCGACGAACTGCAGGTTATAGCCTTCTAGACCACCAAAGAAATTCAACAATAGCCAGAGAGTTAAACATCGTACCTATATCTGAATACCTCCAAGAATATAGAAACAATTGGCTAGCCCATATTCAGCGCATGGATCGTCACAGAATACCAAAACAAATTCTTCACTACATTCCTCGAGGCAGAAGATCTGTGGGTCGACCTTTTCGGAGATGGTGGGAGACCGTAACGGGCCACTGGGCCTAATACTTGAAAGGACGATGATGATGATGATGATGATGATGATGTATAGCATACTTCACATGGCCAAAGTCATTTTAAACAAATTCAAGGCTATATTTACTTCATTTTTATAATATAGGCCTACTAGTTAATGCCCGGCGTGCGCTGCTACGCCTAAATAAATGAACATTATTGGGCTTTTATGTCAAGTTGAATAAGTAAAAGGAAAAATAATTATAAATTTATTGTTTTAGATACACCATGCTGATTACCCGGCGTTGCCCGGAATCTACTTATCCCGATCTTCTTGACACAAATGAGCTGAAGTACGAAAATGAATGTGTTTTATGTTTAGTTGAATAAGTGAGAGGAAAAATTTATATCGTAATCATTTTTAGATACCCCGTGCTGATTACCCGGCGTTGTCCGGGAATCTACTCATCCCGATCTTCTTTGCATAAATGAGCTGAAGGACGAAAATTAATGTAGTTCTTAGGATTAGTTGAATAAGTGAAATGAAAAATAATTATAAATGTATACCGTAATTATTTTAAGATTCCCCGTGCTGATTACCCGGTGTTGCGCGGGAATATACTTATCTCGATCTTCTTGGCATAAATGAGCTAAAAGACAAAATTCGTTATTGTGAGTTATCCGTAAAAGATTACCGGCCATGTGATGCTATGCTTGCACAGGAATCTACGTACTTGTCTCGATCTTCTTGGTATCAATGAAAGACAAAAATGGTTATTGTGAGTTATCCGTAAGAGATAAACATATGCTGTCGCGGACTTTTTTAAGCTTAAAAATCAACAATAGCGAAGAGTGGTTGAATATATTACATGTTTTCAGGCTCGTAATGCATTTGGTTTTATTTCCTCTGTATACAGGGTGTTTCAGTTTTCATTCTGAAACATAATGTGAGCTCAGATGCATTTAAACGTCTCGTGAATACAAACACATTTATACCTGTTATTTCAACATCACTAAAGTTCACATTTATGTTTTCTGCTCTGAATTAACTACTCTCCAATCTAGTTGCTGGGCTGTATTTACAAGCACTTCTTGGTAAAAACACAGCAAACGAACCGGACAATGTTGCATAAAAGTATACGGAAAAACAATTAATTGGCTATTCGCTGTATGATAACGGCATTCGTATTGTGTGCCGTTTTCGTGTTAATTCATCGATGGCTTGTGTTAAATTAAACATAGGCTCGATTCTGGAAATGCGTGCTATTATGCATTACAGAGACTTCTGATGTCCCAACTCCTTTCAAAAAACGTTAAACTGAAAATATATAAAGCAATTATTCTACCAATTATATTATAGGGATGCGAAAGACGGACTCCTAATTTAAGGGAGGAAAGGAGATTAGGTGTGTTTGAGAATAAGGTACTTAGGAAAATTTTTGGACCAAAGAGAGATGAACGGACAGGCGAATGGAGAAGACTACATAACAGTGAACTACGTGGTCCTTATAGGAAGCCAGATAAAATAAGAACAGTTAAGTCTCGTAGACTGCGATGGGAGGACATGTGGCACGAATGGGGGATAAAAGAGGTGCATGGAAGCTTCTTGTAGGAAAACCAGAGGGAAAAACGCGCAGTTGGAAGACCAAGAATGAGGTGGCAGAATAACATTAACTATGATTTCCGATAAGTAGATTATACAGGGAATGATTGGAAAACATTAGCTCAGGATAGTGATGTATGGAAAGTTTGTGTCCACGCGGCCATGAACCTACGGGTTCAATAGTGCCAGTGAGTTAGTTAGATCATGTGATAAGTAGTTGTACAAACTTTTACGTAGTCTATAAACGCCAACTGCTTTCATCTTGCGTTTGTGAGTCTACTGTAATGACATCCAATAACACTGGTCAACATGATTTTTGTCTCAAGAGTACCAATAGTTGTGTTTTCTTTATGTAATTGTAATGTTAATGTTTTTTAGTGTATAATGCTATTGTGTTATTATTTAATTGTAATATTAATGTGTTTTCTTTATGTAATTGTAATGTTATTGCTTTTTTTGTTGTTTATTTTTCTTTACAGTAGTACCAATTCTTACTTTATTGTAACGGACTGTCAACAGCACGTACGGCTTACTGCCCGTGCGACCCATATTTGTAAATAATATTGTAAATACCTTACTTTTTGTCTAATAAAGTCCTACTACTACTACTACTACTTATTGCAGTTTTTATCGTGTTTTCAAATATGTATTCGGAATTTCTCCATCACCCACAGTTTTTTTTATTTCAGTTTCAATTAATGGATTTAAATAATTATTTTTAATAAACTTTTTTCGTCCATTTGTACATTGTAAAATAAAACGGGGAACACCTTAATCAGGAAATGGAAAATAGATATCAAGGCAAATGGAATCCTAATATGCTGGCCGATTATTGTTGGGCCATCAAGAGGGATGCTCCATAGGCGAAATATAGCAGAAAATCGACATTTCTTACTTTCTAGACGAGTCCGTATGTTAGAATATCATGTAGTTATGAATGTACAAAATATTAAATTGTTTGAAATTACAAATGCCTGTCTCTCAGAAACCTTGCGTGATGGAGAAAACCAGATATCGTATTTGAATTCAGGAGACAGAATACTATCAGAATCACATATTTTTCTTTCTGAGACAAAAAAAGTTTATTTTTATTCAGTGTTATTTTTAATGGCAGTTAGTGTTACTCCAGCTCTTCGTTAGTATTAATTCAGATATATAGTAAATAAAATAACATTCAATTATAAAAAGTAAATTATAGTGGAATAGCTCTATACTTTCCCCGTAAATTTAAATTATTAATCACACTTGAAAGAACATTTTTTTGTATTAAAGTCTTCCAGTTTCGTTATCGCGAACTAATTGAATTCTGTTAGAAAACAGCGCACAGTGGAGAGAACCAGTACTATTCATATTGTGAGAGTTTTATGAAGATGAATGTGAGAAAGTTTTTTCATACAATTTACAGAACAGAGCATAGAGATTAAATTAGCCATCGCATGTTTATCGCTCACTCTCTGGACTTAATGACTCCTATGCTTTATACCTAATACACAGTGCGTCCAGAAAGGCACTCGGTAATAAAGATACAGGGTGCCTTCAAACTTTAACATCAAAATTATGCATGTGTTAGGCAACTGAGTGTTTCGAGATACGAAACTAATTTCACGCAATGCTTATTTCAGGCACTATTGAGATCTACCCAAAGATTTTGGAAGCGACAGGTAATAAAGATGTTCAATTGTCTTAAATTAACGTATTTATTACTACTTTTGCAAAATATAGGGAGAGAAATGTAAAAAGGTACACATGCGAGCGCGCACAAAGACATAATAAATATATAATATATATATAATATATATATATATATATATATTTCGTCCACCGCTGTGGTGTCGATGTAGCGTGCTGCCTTGTCACGCAGTGGGCCCGGGTTCGATCCCCGGTCGCGGCAGTTTTTCCGAGTGAGGTTTTTATCGGGGTTTTTCCTCACCTGTAAGACGAATGTCAAAAAAACTTTAAGGCCCAAACGGTCCCCGAAATCATATGGCCATCATCATCATCCTTCACCGGTGTGGAAAGCAACGAGAAGCTACCACACCTACAATTCCCTAGTAAAGCTGCAAGCATAGCATGAAAATGCTATGATTGCAGTGAAGGTCCTGCCTTCGGGCAGAATTATTATGGATGGATATATATATATATATACATACATACACACTGGCACTATCGAACCCGTAGGTTCATGGCCGCGCGGACATAAGCTCTCCATACATCCCTATCCTGAGACAATGCTTTCCAATCATTCCCTGTATAATCTACTTCCCTCAAATCATAGTTAATGTTGTTCTCCCACCTCATTCTTGGTCTACCAACTGGGCGTTTTCCTTCTGGCTTTCCTACAAGAAGTTTCCATGCACGTCTTTCATTCCCCATACGCGCAACATGTCCTACCCATCGCAGTCTACGAGACTTAACTGTTCTTATTATATCTGGCTTCCTATAAAGACCATCTAGTTCATTGTTATGTAGTCTTCTCCATTCACCTATCTGTTCATCTCTCTTTGGTCCAAAAATTTTCCTAAGAACTTTATTCTCAAATACTCGTAATCTCCTTTCCTCCCTTAAAGTAAGAGTCCATGTTTCGCACCCATATAATATAACTGGTAGAATAATAGTTTTATATATTTTCAGCTTAACGTTTTTTTGAAAGGAGTTGGGACATCAAAAGTCTCTGCAATGCATAATAGCATGCATTTCCAGAATTGAGCCTATTTTTAATTTGTTTGTGCATCTCATTCCTATTTGTGATTATTGTTCCTAGGTATTTGAATTCAGCCAATTCCTCAAAATTTCCCTCATTTGCCATTAGCTGTCCATTTCCATTATATAATGTATTTCTACGTGTGACCATATATTTAGTTTTACTGATATTTACTTCCAGTCCTAATTTCTTAGTGTTACTCAATAGTATGTGCCTGTTGGCCTTTAGTATCTCCTCGCTATCGGCCAGTAGTACTACATCATCAGCATAAACTAACAGCTTATTAATACCATTCAGTTGTAAGCCTTCCTCATTCTCTAAAGATTTAATGGCATGCTCTAGTACAAAATTAGATAGTAGAGGAGATAGTGCATCTCCTTGCTTCAATCCATTCTGGATTTCAAAAGTGTCTGAAAACTGTTTGCCTACACGCACCCTACTCTTTGAGCCATTTAGACACATTCGTATAAGTCTAACTAATTTTTTAGGAATTCCGAACTCCAGCAGGATACTATATAACTTCTATATATAACTGTTGATTAATGTATTTGACATCGTCCGATTGCTAATAGCCAAATTTTTCGGTCCATCCAATCTCCTGGTTGTAGATGTTTCATAATTTGTTAACATGTGTGAAGAAGGTACAGTGTACCGAAACAGCTGTCACTGAATTATATTTTGATAAATATGAAAATCCAAACCCGAACTCAATTGATTGTTATCATTAATTAAATAAAAATAAAACGTATTTTATTTGATTTTCACACTTATTAAGATATAATTCAGTGACAGCTGTTTCGGCACACTGTATCTCAGACATGTTAACAAACAATTTTTATTTTTGTTTTTATTAAAATAGGTTTTATGTATAATTTATAGTCGTAAACGAAATAAAGGTTTGGGTGTAAGGGTAAGGCATTTATTCGCTTTCTTCACTCAGAATGTCATGTGTTTTATAGAGCTAAGAGCTGTGTTTCCCCCAACTAGACTTCCAAGTCTGGACTAGACACGAATTCGCGTGGCTCATAAACACTGTACACACTCTCTTGTCAGCTTCTTGAGAAATAAAAATGTAATGTAACCGAGCTGTGCCATGCACAATAAAACATTCTTTCATTTAAGGTTTTTGTGACTTTATATCAATACAGGTCTAACTCTATGCGAGCTCCATTGTGGGAAACATTTCCTTATATTTCGCATATTAAAGCACTCTACAAAATGACGTTTATATTTAATCAGTTGAGTTGGTGTTTACTTCATGAAAATCCATATTTATTAATTAAATAAAAATAAAACTTACTTTTATTTGATTTTCATATTTATTATATAATCCAGTGACAGCTGTTTCGGCACACTGTACCTTCTTCAGACATGTTAACAAATTATGAATTAATTAAATAAAAATAAAACGTAGTTTTATTTGATTTTCATATTTACTGAATTATATAATAAATATGAAAATCAAATAAAACTACGTTTTATTTTTATTTAATTAATACATATGGATTTTCATCAAGTAAACACCAACTCAGTTGATTAAATTATGAATTGTGTTCCAACTGATCTAAGCAACAATAGAACAATATTTATTTAAATTTTTTAATTTAACAAAGGGGATTCATTCAAATCAAGCTGAGAATTTAACAGTTTGTTACTACTTTTCAATTTAGTTATTTCTACAGCCTCCAAAAGATCTAACTTCTTACCCTTATTACAAACATGTATAATTTCAAAATTTGGATTGAAACAATGATTAAATTGGAATAGGTGGTTAGCATATTTTGAATATTCTAAATTTCTGTTATATGCTCTCATGTGTTCCTTTATCCGAGAGATAAATGTCTACCTGTTTGTCCTATATAGATATTGTCACATGTGCCACACTTCAATTTATATATTTGGAACACAATTCATAATTTGTTAACATGTGTGAAGAAGGTACAGTGTACCAAAACAGCTGTCACTGAATTATATAACAAACATGAAAATTAAATAAAACTATGTTTTATTTTTATTTAATTAACGTTTATATATATTTTTTCCCCATAAAATGTTTCACCAAAATCCTTTGATCTCTTAGAAAATTAAGACTCTTTTCATTCTCGTAGCCCATAACTGGATAGGCCAACCTTCATCAATTCATGTATTTTTGTAGATTTTTATACCATTAATTTATAGTACAAACATAAGTCAAGCTTACATTGTCAAGTAAAAGTATATCGATAATTACTGATAAATATTTAATTTCTACTATGATTATTTTAATTATTTTATTCCTAAAACAAAATGGTATTCCACATATGTTTTACTGTAAAGAAAACTCTCAAAATAGTATATTCATTTAAATGTTTTTTGCATTTTTAATATTAGGAATCATCATAAGTAATGCGTCCGTCGCTGTGGTCTCAAGGTAGCGTGCAGCCTAGTCACGCAGCGGGCCAGGGTGCGATCCCCGGTCGGGGCAGTTTTTCAGGTGAGGTTTTTATTGGGGTGTTTCCTCATCTGTAAGACAAATGTCAGAAAAATGTAAGGCCGAAACGGTCCCCGAAATCATATGGCCATCATCACCATCATCAACCTTATCATCATCATCATCATCACCATCCTTATCTTTATCATCATCATCCTTCACCGGTGTGGAAAGCAACGGGAAGCTACCACAGATATAATTCCCTAGTAAAGCTGCAAAGCATAGCATGAAAATGCTGCGATTACAGTGCCCTGGGGCAGAATTACCATGGATGGATGGATAAGTAATGCCTCGAATGATTTCCAACTTATGTAGAGAATTTGGAAATCAAGAGTGGCATTTGTTAGGACTATTTAACGAATAAAATTAAGCTGTTTACTCAGAAATCATTATTTAACTATAGTTATTTTAAAATATTTATATATTTAATGTAACCGGCGATGTTTGAAAACAAATGAGAAACGATAGGTACGCTTCATCTGCTTCTTTTGTTTATCACTGCAACCAGATCATATTATTTATTGCCAAAGGAACGCAATATTGTAAGAATGCTCTCTAGTGGAGAAAAAATGAAACACATCAAACAGTACATTATTTCATTTCTGATGTCGTATGATGTAAATGTGACAATTATAGTTTTCTGGATTATTACCTGAGAAAAAATACATTTAAGAAAGTGCAAACAGTGGTTTCTTTATTTGGTGGTATAATAAATTGCTACATATATTTTTATATTAACTCCTGATGTGTTGACATGTATGGACTATATATGCAATCTGGTAGCCGTGTTTCTTATAGGCTCAGTCACTGCAAAATAATGGTCAGACCTGTTCAGAATATTAAAAAGGAGGAGCTTTCTTTAATATGGTAAATATAACACTGATAAATATTTCGTGAAACACGACTCTGATTGGTTTGAAAAACCATTGAAACGTGATTGGTCATTGATTCCCATTTGGGGCATGAGTTAAATAGTGTAGATAAATTGGAAATGACTCGTGGCATTACTTATGAAACACATTTGAACACCAAAATATATAACTGTGTAGCTGCAGTTTGTAACGTAGACAGATCTACAAGTACAACAGCTTTGCATCTGACAAATATCCTGCAGTAATTGCATTACCCCGAGTCGTGACGTGACAAGGGTTGTATTCCAAGTCAGTTTACTTGCACCCTCTGCACCGCTGTATTTGATTATCGCTTACTAAGTTGCCACGTAACTTCTAACACTCTTAACTTCAAGAACTCAAAAACACCGATAATAATACATAGACAAGTTTTCAAAGTTCTTTGTTAATATTGTATGCGAAACTCCATAGCATATAACAATATTTCTTTAATAAGGGAAAAGTGTCTGCATAACATAAAAAGGTAAGGTAAAGTGATCCCACAATAGGCCTCAGGAGGCCCTTGGGGTAGTAGGAGGTTAAGGCTCCCACTTTTTCTAGACAATCGGCACTTTGATGTCAGCCGGGTTGTCAGCCCTGCGTGACGGCCGCCTGTACCCCAGAACAAGCGTCTGGTACTCATTTCCGTTAGAGGCTGAGTCGACCCCAGGGCCATAGTGCCGCCAGAGGGTTTGGGTCAGTTTAAAAATCCTGACCCCAACGGGACTTGAACCCTCGAACCTCCGGCTTGTAGCTCAGTGCCTTAACCACTACGCTACGGCGTGCCCCCCCCCCTGCATAATATACATGAACTCAATTATTAAAGAATGGAGACTACAACCACGTGGCAGTATACCACTTAATAGATTATATAATTTAGACACCCTATTATTTGCAGATTACATTGTGTTTATAGCCAATTCAGAAGATGACCTACAACGTTCAGTCCACTCTTTTCACCAAATTGCAATAAACTACAACATGGAAATCTCAACAGAAAAATCTAAAGTCATGGCTTTCCTAGGAAAATACCCAGTGAGCAGTAAAATTGTTATTAATAATAAAATATTAGAACAAACCAACACATTTAACTATCTCGGATACCAAGTTACATACGAAGAAGAAAAAGATTTTAGTCAAAAAATCATAAAATTTAACAGAGTAACAGGAATTGTAAATAATATTTTCAACCAAACACAGTACAGCAACACACACGAACTAGAATTTATAAAACACTGGCCAGACCCATATTATGTTAAGGCAGTGAGGCCTGGACAATTCGCAGTGTAGATGTCATTTGAGTGGTCCGTGAGCAGCGTTCCGCCTCGTAGTGATATCTAGGAAACCAAGGTAGTACTAGGACGGGAAAATTCGGTAAATTCTGCATAGAGGCCTTTCATTCAGGCTTAAGGATCTTTTGCGAGCCTGAAAATCTTCAGACTCGGGACCCGCTGCTTAAAGTCCCTCCCGGAAGACTTGCTCCTTGGATTTTTCCATCCTAAAAAGTCCATCGACCCCGGCCGGGTTTCAACCCGAGACCCTCGGGACCAGAGTGAATGAGCATAACCACTAGTCCACCGCGGCCGCTAAAAAATATATTATAATATAGCCTGATATTTTACTGTCTCCTTTGTCTATTTATAAACGATTAAACATTTGAGGTAACATCGCGTCAAAAATCGTAGTTACACCCTGTAGCTTGGGAGTAGTAATGTGTCCTTGTGAAAGTGCACTGATTGTTTTTATTCACATTAGAAAATGACGACTATAATAAAATGAATCCTCGTGATGTAATTATATCTCACCATTTGCCTTTAAGACTGAAGAAAACCAGGAAAAACCTGGGTCAGATTGGTCGGCATCGTGATTTGAACTCGGAATCTCCAAAATACCAGTCTAAAATTCTACCGCCTGAACCAGTTGGCTTGGTTGTTCTCACTTTATGATTTTCCACAACAATAATATTTAAAACATTAGGGTTATACTATTGTGACGTAATTTAATCTGCGCGGACCGGCGAAAGAAACCTCGTATTGGTGGATTGGATTGGTGAGTAGCCAATCGCGAGTCGGGGTCCACCGATATTTCTAGACTAATGAGCCAGAGAGTTCTAAGAAAATCTGTTCCCTCGTTCGAGAAACATCGAAGACGAGAGGGTTCCATGTCGAGACATCTCGTTTATGTTCATGGAAATTTTCGTCTACTCGCCTATAAATATGTGGTGAGAGCGGAACGACCCCCCAGTGTTGTGCCAGACAGCGAGAGGTTAAACTGTGAGGAAGTACTGTGTGGTGATTATCTGATAAACGTTAAAAGAAGAATAGTTGTAAGATAAAAATGTGATTGAAGATTTAGTGAACAATATTACATACCAACTGTGTACTTATTTAAGTCCAAATAAGTTTAAGAAAAACCCTGTGCCATCAGTGACACCATATTTGCATAACACTGAGCAACAAAGAAAATTTTTTTTCGTCTCAGAAAGAAAAATGTGATTCTTGTAGTATTTGTTCTCCTAAATTCATATGTGATATCGGCTTTTCTCCATCACGCAAGGTTTCCGAGAGACAGACATTTATAATTTCAAAACACTTTAATATTGTCTACATTCGTAACTATACCTACGCCTAGAAAGTAAGAAATGACGATTTTCTGCTATATTTAGCCTGTGGAGCATCTCTCTTGATGGTCCAACAATAATCGGCCAGCATATTAGGATTCCATTTCCCTTGATATCTATTTTCCATAGCTGAAATCTCCTGATGAAAGTGTTCCCCGTGCTTATCGCTCACTGTGCCAAGATTTCCCGGGAAGAAATATAGGTTTATTAAAAAAATAATTATTTAAATCCATTAATTCAAATTGAAATAAAAAGAAAACTGTGAGTGATGGTGAAATTCCGAATACATACTTGAAAACACGATAAAAAACTGCATTACGTACAACTATTGGTACTCATGAGACAAAAATCATGTTGACCAGTGTAATCATATAATAAGCAAGAGGCGGTAATGTCTAATAATAGCTGGCTTTCAACAATATTTCAGAGCATGAAAGCTTGTGTTTCAACTAATACGGGACTAGAGAACACATTTTATGGCGCGGTGTCAAAAAGATAACTAACACTTGTGCTAAAGTAACATTTTTCATTTTATACAAATTAATTTGTGTTGTCACACAACGGTGTAATTCTGCCCACTAAACATCACATACCTTTAATAAATTGTGACGCGTACATGTCTCTCTGCGGCCGAAACTCAACAACCCATTCGTCAGCCATGTTGTTTTCATTTCATCATTTCTGATAACATGACATCAAATGTGATATTCTTTTATTTTCGCAAACTTTTGTTTTTAATATTTTAAAGTAATATCAAAGTTAGACAAGCGTTCTTTTGTTTCCATTTTTAATTAGATGTTACATGTTATTAATTTTTTTGCGCGATAGTGTGGTTTGTCGTACTTACAGCAATGGCGACCATGATTGAAAGTTCAACTTCCTACATTTCGGGATTGCGAACCTAAATAACTGTATAGTAATAAAATAACTATTGTGCGAAACACGGACTCTTACTTTAAGGGAGGAAATGAGATTACAAGTATTTGAGAATAAAGTACTAAGGGAAATTTTTGGACCAAAGAGAGATGAACAGACAGGTGAACGGAGAAGATTACACAACAATGAACTACATGGTCTTTATAGGAATCCAGATATAATAAGAACAGTTAAGTCTCGTAGACTGCGATGGGCAGGACATGTTGCACATATGGGGAATGAAAGACTTGCATGGAAGCTTCTTGTAGGAAAGCCAGAGGGAAAACGCCCAGTTGGTGGACCAAGAATGAGGTGGGAGAATAACATTAACTATGATTTGAGGAAAGTAGATTATACAGGTAATGACTGGAAAGCATTAGCTCAGGATAGGGATGTATGGAGAGCTTATGTCCGCGCGGCCATGAACATACAGGTTCGATAGTGCCAGTGGGTAAGTAAGTATACTGTAATATTACATAACTGTGGGGTCGTCAGGAATGAGCGACCTGACGTACTATGTAGCTCAGCAATTTCCCTGAAGTTGCGACTCCAACACCTTCTCCCTGAGGTGTTGGTTTTATTGCCGAGAACCTTGAACGTGAACGCGATTGTTAAGGGAGGACAAGTATCTGGGACGTAGGAGTATGGTCTTTGACCGAGGGGAGGAGGCTTGGGTCCAGATTACATATTACAAACACGCGTGTGGGAAGTAAAACCACTGCCTTCTATGTATACTACATACAATGTATATACAAAAAATATCCAAAAGGTAGTGTTAATATACATTATACGAAACACATCACTACATTTTAAATGAACTGAACTTTATTTGAAACAATATAAAACAATAAATACGCACTTGTCGCCATTTTATCACTAATCGGTGTCACTGTCTGCTGTAGCCTAAACTAATAAACATTGCCCACACTTATTAATTAAATAAAAATAAAACGTAGGTTTATTTGATTTTCATATTTATTAAGATATAATTCAGTGACAGCTGTTTCGGTACACTGTACCTTCTTCAGACATGTTAACAAATTATGAATTGTGTTCCAACTGATCTAAGCAACACCACAACAATATTTATTTAATTTTTTTAATTTAACAAAGGGGATTCATTCAAATCAAGTTGAGAATTTAACAGTTTTTTACTACTTTTAAATGTAATAATTTCTACAGCCTCCAAAAGATCTAACTTCTTACCCTAGAAATAAATAAATTTAAAAGTAGTAATAAACTGTTAAATTCTGAACTTGATTTGAATGAATCCCCTTTGTTAAATTTAAAAATTTAAATAAATATTGTTGTATTGTTGCTTAGATCAGTTGGAACACAATTCATAATTTGTTAACATGTCTGAAGAAGGTACAGTGTACCGAAACAGCTGTCACTGAATTATATCTTAATAAATATGAAAATCAAACAAAACTACGTTTTATTTTTATTTAATTAATAAATATGGATTTTCATCAAGTAAACACCAACTCAATTATATTTGAAGAGAAAAATTTTCGCCTAGACCGGGACTCGAACCCGGGACCCTTGGCTTTCCGGGCCAACTCAATTGATTATTGTCCACACTGTTTAACGTTAGTTCACTTGTTATAATGAACGCAAATATTTCCAACAAAGAAGTTATTATTTTACTATTATTTATTATTTTGAAAACACCATCGCGCAAAACACAATGCACTGACATTTATGAACTGGACGCTACAATTAGGGTAGGTAAATATATTAGTATATTCTCTAGGCCAGTAAAGATCCAAATATGGTAACGGACTTCTGGGTTCAGGGACCAGAAAAGTCGAAGACCGTGCAAACAATTTCAATTACGAAGTAACGAATTGTACTGGATAACAAAATAATAGAACAAGTATCAAATTTCCAGTGTTTAGGATGTGACATAACGTACAGAGAAAATAAAGTAAATAAATTTCAGGCTATTTGTGGAACCATAAAAAGAAAACAAGGAAAGATACGAAACTTAAATTATATAAAACAATGGCTGTTCCTTTGTTGTTGTATGGAAGTGAAAATTGGATAATGAAATCAAGGGATAGAAGCAGGATACAGACTGCGGAAATGCTGTTTTTACGTAATGTGAAAGGATGCACAAGAGCGGATAGAATAAGGAATGAAACTATACGAGAAGAATTAAATATACATAAAATTGAAGATAAAATCAGCGAAAATAATAAGAAATGGACAGAACACTTAATGAGAATGAACAACGAAAGAATACCAAAAAGAACCTTCCTGTATAATCCCAGAGGAACAAGAGATGTTGGCCGACCACGTAGAAGATGGACTCCACTTTTAACTTCGCCGGAACAGGCTGCATAGCCTAAACCTTGTAGTAGAAGAAGAAGTAACGAATCTAATCTGAACCCTCAAATACTAGAAACGCCACCGTTACACCGTCGCGTCGTGCTAAAAAAAATAAATTACATTGTAACACAACGTTCAAATAGTGATACTGCCCGCGGTACACGTTCGAAACGTGAAAGCCAGGTTGAATTTTGTATCAACCCATCACATTGGAGAATGGAGAATATTTTATATTTGCGGATAACATTTCCAATTGTTTCTCTGCTGACTTGCGGGAATCCCCTACATCAAAAGCAGTGCTACCAACAAAGCCGGGCATTCGTTTCCGCAGTATGAAAAAAACCACAAAATACGCATGTGCTTGTTAAAACATTTATCAGAAGGCCTAAGGAAACACATTCCCATTGTTGTCAAGTTGGCAGCCATGTAAAATCCGAGTGTTAATTTCCCATTACATTTACCGCAGTTCCATACCATGCAGTATGATGGCGCCACGATCGATTATAGTGCAGCGTCATGTATTGTGCGACAAAACGCAGGGAAAATTACACCAAAGTTTGACTGCCACAGCATAATAGAGACGGCCATTACGTGTATTACCAATAGGAATTATTATTCCAGACACAACACATAGAGAAAAATCGTAAATTCCTGTACGTTTTTCATTTTCAAACGGGCTACACTTAAACTCTATATTTTATCCCAGCGTTTTGGTATCAGGAGGCTTTGAATTTCCTGTTCCTCTCTACGTACGTACCAATAACAAAAGAATGAGGTAATAAATTTATTACAGTTTTTCAGCGTTTTGTAAATAATGCATTTCCGACTTAGGCATCCAACAAACAAACGAAAATTGTATATACAGTAAAAGCCCCTTATTCTCTGGGCATATCTTCGGGTAAATATGACGCGAATATGTTCGGTAATTTGTGTGGGTGTACAGGGGATGCGTTCCAAGGTCCGGAAAAAAGACTTCTTCTTCTTCCTTTCCAGGATTAGATCAATGCGACCTATTCCGGTCTCAAGTCCAACATTTCCTTAGCCGTCCCAGAGATCTTTTTCCATGTGGTTTGTAGGTGTTGATCTTTTTGGGTAATCTTGTATTGTCCATTCTGTCTGAATGCTCTTTCCATTGGTATTTGTGCTCTTCTAGTTTATCAACTATTGAAAATATCTCCAGTTCATTTCTTATTGATTCATTGTGTAATCTATCCACGCGTGTACATCCTTTTACGGGTCTTAAAAATTTAATTTCAGTGGCTTGAATGTGTGAGATATCTTTTATTCTAAGTACCCAAGATTCAGATCCATATAAAAGTACAGGAACAGCCATAATTTTATAAATTACTGCATGTATATATATATATATATATATATATATATATATGGTCCAAAGCTGTGGTCTCGAGGTAGCTGCTGCTTTCTCACGCAGCGGGCCCGGGTTCGATCCCCGGTCGGGGCAGTTTTTCTGGGTGAGGTTTTCATCGGGGTTTTTCCTTATCTGCAAGAGAAATGTCAGGAAAACTTTAAGGCCCAAACATTCCCCAAAATCATATGGTCATTATCCTTATCATTATCATCATCGTCTTTCACCGGTGTGGAAAGCAACGGTAAGCTACCACACCTACAATCCCCTAGTAAAGCTACAAGCATAGCATGAAAATGCTATGATTGCAGTGAAGAACCTGCATTCGAGCAGAATTACTATGGATGGATATATATATATATATATATATACATAGGGTTAAGTGACAAAATGAAGAACAAAATATGAAAAATCAAATGATAATTTGGCTCCAAAACCTTCAAAAGTCCTTGCAAAGACATAGAGTAATTGTAAAGCAAAATATAAATATTTTGAGGAGTTTTATAAAACATTCCAAGAACTCTGTACAATCATTGTAATTTTTTTGTTCTGTGCCAGAATTATAAACAACTACAAACTGTTTGTTAAATTTGTCAATTTTGACCAGACTGTGGGGAAATAGTACTGAGATGTAAAGTAATTTTTTTACAAAGTGCGAGGACTGGCTCAAACTAATGATGCCTATCGCTCTGTGTACATGGTAGGCCTATAATCTGCTTCCTCTGACAATTGCTATAAACTAAAAACTTATATATTCGCTACTGTATTAATTCTCCTGTTTTTCAGCACTAAAATGAATCATTACTTCGTCTATGTTAACTATAGATAATGGCTACACAGTCTTGATAATGGCTACGGAGTAGCCGAAACGCGTTGACTTCTTGTTTTCAACTGTTTTGTTGAATGAAGTGTTTTTAACTTAATATGTTAGTTTATCGGATAGTGTTATCATTATCATAAGTAATGCCACGAGTGATTTCCAAATTATCGATAAATTCACGACTCACGAAGTGAGGAGTGATTTATCTAGAGAATTTGGAAATCAAGAGTGACATTTGTTAGGACTATTTAACGAATAAAATTAAGCTGTTTACTCACAAATCATTATTTAAATATAGTTATTTTAAAATATTTATATATTTAATGTAAACGGCGATGTTTGAAAACATTTGCTTATTTTGATCGTCACTGCAACCAGATCATATTATTTATTGCTAAAGGAACGCAATACTGTAAGAATGCACTCTAGTGGAGAAACAATTAAACACATCAAACTGTATATTAATTCATTTCTGATGTCGTATCATGTAAATATGACAATTATATTTTTATGGATTGTTACCTGGGAAAAAATACATTTAAGAAAGTGGTTTCTTTTTTGGTGGTCAAATCAATTGCTACAAATGTTTTATAATAAGCCCCGCATGCGCTATCTGTTGACATTCATGCACTATGTATATAATCTGGTAGCCGTATTTCTTGGAGAGTCAGTCACTGCAAAATAATGCTATGATCTATTCAGAATGTTTAAAAAGAGTTGCTTCCTTTATTATGATAAACTTTATTTGGTACATTCTAGGCGAAACACGACTGTGATTGGTTGTAAATCTAAAATGATTGAAACGTGATTGGTCATTGACTACAATTTCGGGCATGGGTGAAATAGTCATTATAATTATATTTTTTCTGCAAACCCGTAAAAAGAATAAATAAAAAACGAAAGCTCAGAATGGTTTGTAAACAAACCACAAATGCAGAAAAGATTCGCTTATTTTTTAATTAATATAACTCCATCTTTGATACAATAACAGAGCACAAGAGGTGATATAATGAACACATATAACTCGCACAATGGACTGCAAGTTAGTTCCGGTATATTTTACTGGCACTAAAAAAGGTTGTGTGTTATTTATGTATGTTTCTATTCAGGAAAAAAAACAATGGCTAGTTGTTTCGGCGCCAAACGATGATTTCTGTTATCATGCTACTAATAATGATTCCGGTGTAACCCCACACCCCCATAGAAAATAAAACTCACCCCCCCCCCATTTAGTTATTGTAATCGATTTCTGCGACGTCAGTTCAAAAATGTAGCCAATAAAAATGTTTCTGCTTGTATTGCAGAGTTCACATAGATAAGCTAGACTATGTAAATATTAAAATTTCTAACTCAGAGATAAAACGTAGCAATAATTCACATTCTGCTATAAAATAACAGCATATTCTCAGATTTACTATCTTTACGTTATTAAGGGATGGACATTAATTCTACTGACACATATTCAGAGGTAGTTTAGGGATGTAGCCTCAGAAATCTAATCTAATATATAAAAATGTAATTCAGTATATAATGGAAATGGACAGCTAATGACAAATGAGGGAAATTTTCAGGTAGTGGATGAATTCAAATACCTAGGAACAATAATCACAAATAGGAATGAGATGCACAAAGAAATTAAACATAGGCTCAATTCTGGAAATGCGTGCTATTATGCATTGCAGAGACTCTTGATGTCCCAACTCCTTTCAAAAAACGTTAAACTGAAAATATATAAAACTATTATTCTACCAGTTATATTATACGGTTGCGAAACATGGACTCTTACTTTAAGGGAGGAAAGGAGATTTCGAGTATTTGAGAATAAAGTTCTTAGGAAAATGTTTGGACCAAAGAGAGATGAACAGACAGGTGAATGGAGAAGAATACTTAACAATGAACTACATGGTCTTCATAGGAAGCCAGATATAATAAGAACAGTTAAGTCTCGTAGACTGCGATGGGCAGGACATGTTGCGCGTATGGGAAATGAAAGACTTGCATGGAAGCTTCTGGTAGGAAAGCCAGAGGGAAAACGGCCAGTTGGTAGACCAAGAATGAGGTGGGAGAACAACATTAACTATGACTTGAGGGAAGTAGATTATACAGGGAATGACTGGAAAGCATTAGCTCAGGGTAGGGATGTATGGAGAGCTTATGTCCGCGCGGCCATGAACCTACGGGTTCGATAGTGCCAGTGAGTAAGTAAGTAAGTACATGTTTGTTTGTACTTTATGCGCGGCCATAACGTTGATCCGATTGAGATGGGGCTTTTTGCAAAATGTTCAGGAGATTCTCGGGATGAACACAGGCTATAAGAGAGTTGTGATTCTATACTCCTACACCCTTAAAAACCGCCCTTTGTGGTGAAAAACGTGAAAAAAGTAGCTCATTTGACGCTTAAATGGTTTACTTACATACTCACTAGCACTATCGAACCCGTAGGTTCATGGCCGCTCTGACATAAGCTCTCCATACATCCCTATCCTAAGCTAATTCTTTCCAATCATTCCCTGTATAATCTACTTCCCTCAAATCATAGTTAATGTTATTCCCCCATTCTTGGTCTACCAACTGGGCGTTTTTCGTCTGGCTTTCCTACAAGAAGCTTCCATGCACGTCTTTCATTCCCAATTCGTGCAACATGTCCTGCCCATCGCAGTCTACGAGACTTAACTGTTCTTATTATATCTGGCTTCCTATACAGACCATGTAGTTCATTGTTATGTAGTCTTCTCCATTCACCTGTCTGTTCATCTCTCTTTGGTCCAAAAATTTTCCTAAGAACTTTATTCTCAAATACTCGTAATCTCCTTTCCTCCCTTAAAGTAAGAGTCCATGTTTCGCACCCATATAATATAACTGGTAGAATAATAGTTTTATATATTTTCAGCTTAACGTTTTTTGAAAGGAGTTGGGACATCAAAAGTCTCTGCAATGCATAATAGCACGCATTTCCAAAATTGAGCCTATGTTTAATTTCTTTGTGCATCTCATTCCTATTTGTGATGAACACGAATACCACGTCAAATCTTAAATTACCAGCCACCAGGCAAGAGATCTTTGGGCAGACCCTTCAAACGTTGGATTGAGACCGTAACAGACCACTAGGTCTATCACATGAAAGGAAGAAGAAGAATTAATCAGCTCTCTAGATATTCCGTAATGTAACTGTAGGAATAATAAGTATTAATTGAAAAATAGAGAAAAGTTGGAAATGCAGAGTGCATGAAACCAAGGGGAGATGAGAGAGTGTTTAAAATGTAGAAAAAAGATATAATGAGCAGAAAAACTCTTTCATTTTGGGGAATGGAATTTTCTAGACGAGTGATCCTGTGAGTTATGTTCTCAGAGTTTTCGTTGATGAAGTTGGCAACTCCGTGAAGTAGAAGCGACAAATTTAGCGCATGGTTATAATTTAAAACTTCTCTAATACCGCACGCAACCAGAAAATGCACTTTTTGCGTTTGTTTATAGCAATGATGAAGTCGGCTCTGCATTTTAAATTACAAAGTTTGTAGCACTGCACATCACGTGTCTACAAGTAACAGTTACAAACTTTTATCACGGGTCCTTGCATCTAAAGGCTAATGCATGTATATATACTTACACACTCACTGGCACCATCGAACCCGTAGGTTCATGGTCGCGCGGACATAAGCTCCCCATACAGCCCTATCCTGAGCTAATGTTTTCCAATCATTCCCTGTATAATCTACTACCCTCAAATCATAGTTAATATTATTCTCCCACCTCATTCTTGGTCTACCAACTGAGCGTTTTCCTTCTGGCTTTCCTGCAAGAAGTTTGCATGCACGTCTTTCATTCCCCATACGTGCAACATGTCCTGGCCATCGCAGTCTACGAGACTTAACTGTTCTGAATATATCTGGCTTCCTATAAAGACCATGTAGTTCATTGTTATGCAATTTTCTGCATTCACCTGACTGTTCAATCTATCTTTGGTCCAAAAAAATGTCTATGAACTTTATTCTCAAATACTCGTAATCTCCTTTCCTCCCTTAAAGTAAGAGTCCATGTTTCGCACCCATATAATATAACTGGTAGAATAATAGTTTTATATATTTTCAGTTTAACGTTTTTTGAAAGAGTTGGAACATCAAGAGTCTCTGCAATGCATAATAGCACGCATTTCCAGAATTGAGCCTATGTTTAATTTCTTTGTGCATCTCATTCCTATTTGTGATCATTGTTCCTAGTTATTTGAATTCAGCCACTTTCTCAAAATTTCCCTCATTTGACATTAGCTGTCCATTTCCATTATATAATGTATTTCTACGTGTGACCATATATTTAGTTTTATTGATATTTACTTCCAGTCCCAATTTCTTAGTGTTACTCAACAGCGTGTGTGTGTTGTCCTTTAGTATCTCCTCGCTATCGCCCAATAGTACTACATCATCAGCATAAACTAACAACTTATTAATACCATTGAGTTGTAGGCCTTCTTCATCCTCTAAAGATTTGATGGCATGCTCTAGTACAAAATTAAATAGTAGAGGAGATAGTGCATCTCCTTGCTTCAACCCATTCCGGATTTCAAAATTGTCCGAAAAATGTTTACCTACACGCACCCTACTCTTTGTGCCAATCACACGGATGTAATGTTTCGATGTCAGAATAATCCTCAGAAATAAAAAAAAGTAAGTTTTTTTAGGACAGTAAAAATTTTTGATTTTGTGCTACTTGGAACATTTTGTGTGATGTTTTGTGTTAGAGTGTGTTTTATTCACGGTTGATATCTGTGGATTTGACCACTCTCGATTTGTTTTTACTCTCCTTAAGCAGGGAGAACACATGCCTTTGATCAGAGAGCGCATGTTGCACTTCGTTATGGAATTATTGAATTTTAATCTTCGCTACTGATTCTGTTACGTGAGGCTTAATTGCTACTGGAAACTCATTTACTGCTTCAAAGCGTAAACAATGTCTCGTATTTTAACAAGTGTACCATAAAAAAAATACAAAACCTCTGGAATACAGCGTGTTCATTATCATGTACGTCTTATGATGACTATTTAACTCATGCCCCAAATGAGAGTCAATGACCAATCACGTTTCAATGATTTCTGTTTTACAACCAATCAGAGTCGTGTTTCACGAAATATTTATCAGTGTTATAATTACCATATTAAAGAAAGCTCCTCCTTTTTAATATTCTGAAATAGTATGATCTAGTTGCAGTGATAAACAAAAGAAGCAGATGAAGCGTACCTATCGTTTCTCATTTGTTTTCAAACATCGCCGTTTACATTAGATATATACATATTTTAAAATAACTACAGTAAAATAATGATTTGTGAGTAAACAGCTTAATTTTATTCGTTAAATAGTCCTAACAAATGCCACTCTTGATTTCCAAATTCTCTAGATAAATTCACTCCTCACTTCGTGAGTCGTGAATTTATCGATAATTTGGAAATTCCATTTCGTGAGTCGTTAATTTATCGATAATTTGGAAATCACTCGTGGCATTACTTATGAAAAATACATACAATTTACATTTTTTTAACGTTGTGTTTTTGACAATAAAATTTTGTTCATGATATTTAAATTTAATTGACAAATATTGAACATTTCAATAATAATAATAATAATATATAATAATAAATAATAATAATAATAATAATAATAATAATAATAATAATAATAAATAATAATAATTAAAATAATAATAATAATAATAATAATGAAAATAATGAAAATAATGGTAATAACAGTAGCAATAACAATAATGAAAATAAAAGTAATAATAATAATAATAATAATAATATTATAATTATTATTAATTATTATTATTATAATTATTATTATTATTATATTTTTAACAATAATGCAAGTAATTATAGGAATACTGTCTCGTAAGTAAAATGTTTTTAACAAAAGAAAACACAATTCAGGATTACGTCACTTGACATGTTGTCCATTTTAATTTACTTACTGGTATCAACACAACCCTCTTTGTCTTCAACTAAGGAAAAAAGAGTGCTGACCGGAATAACTATTTCTTGTTTTTATACAATTTTGAAAATAAAATTATTTACAGAAACATCTTACTGATATTGCATTTTTAACAATTAATAATTACATATTAAGGTCTCCATACATCCCTATTCGGAGCCGACTTGCAATGCCCCATTTTGATTATTGTGACACTCTTTTTACAGACTTAAATATTATTTCCACTCAAAGACTTCAACGTGTTCATAATTCATGCGCACGTTTTTATTTGTGGTATTCGCAAATTGGACCATGTTACACCGTCCCTGGAACAATTATCGTGGCTTCGTCTAAGAGATCGTAGAACTGTCCATTCCCTATCCCTTCTCTATAAATACTTCATACATCATCGCCTAATTATTTATCACGCCGCTTCATCAGACTATCCGACACACATAATCTTGACACTCGATCCCATCAGCACATTGTCCTTTATATCCGCCTCATCACACTGTATATTATTCATTATCTTTTACGGTCTCACTTACCAAAACATGGAATTCCCTTCCGCCCTATGTCAGAGACTGTCAAACTATAACATCCTTCAAAAACAAACTAAAGAATTATTTAATAACAAACTAACTTATACACCTCACTGATAGTATTCTTTTAACAAATAATAAATGTAATTATTCATGAAAATAATACTAAGATTAACAAATATTTTCTTTTGTTTTGTTTTAAATATTGTACAAACGTAAAATTAGTTTTCTATATTTCATTATTTTTCTTTGTTTTTTATATACATTAGACAGGGACAATTTAATATGTTTTGCTTGTATACATTTTATTATTAGTTTTAGTCTTAATTTTAACTAACATTAACCGGTTGCATTATAGATCGTAATATAATAGATATTATCTTTTTGATCAAATTTTTATTTAGTATTTAATATTAGGGTTAATTGAAATTGTTATATTGTGATGTAATATATGTTTGTCCTGGTGAGTGGAAGAGAAGGCCACATGGTCTTAACTCCACCAGGCTAAATAAATCTAATCTAATCAAACCTAAACAGACACAATAAATATCCATATAAAGTAGAAATAAACAACTACAGTATTATTGTTGAATGGAGCATACTTGACGGGATGCATGGCGAAGGTGTTGTATTTATTATTATATTATATTCGAGTCACCAAACAATTGTGACGTCTCTGGGAATGACGTAACACATTTTGACAAACACTGACTTTGATTTTGTATGTGTCTATAGTAATTACAATATTGGTGCATGAGGTTTTGTGGTTTTGGAACACAAAGAGGAGCAGGGTTTAAATAAAATAACATCGCGCCGGGTTTCGGTCTGGCGACTGTCACATTCTGCTTGCGCTGCAATTAATGCCACCCATGGGGTACTCGCTCCTGGCACAAATTTTACTCAAAATCCATCCCCAAACCCTTGTCCATTTTCACCAGCCTGTGCTCCAGTACGTAAGCACATTAATGTCAACTGCAAATTTCTGAGAAAAATAGAGTGAACAGAATTCAAACATCACGGAATCAAAATAATTTTGTTTTATATGCAAAAGACAATCAGTAGAATCCACCCGCAGGGACTGGAATATTTCATACTTCGTTACGCTCTGGCAAATGTATAAGCCTATACATGAAAACATTTTTAAAAATGGCGAATAAGCTCTTTTTCTTCTTCTTATTCCATACCACTGCAGTCCATGGTAGGCATTAGCTTCCATCGCAATCCTTTTCCAATTACTTAACCGCTGTGCCATTTCCATTCATCTGATTTCCTAATTCCTCAAATCCATCTCTAATTGCTGTAACCATTTCTTCCTCGGTCTTGCCTTCTTTGTAAATAATATTATTCCTTGTTCAGTAGGTATTTTGTGTTATATTTTTTGCAACTTTTCGACGTGATCTAACAAATTAGGTCCCAAGAATTTAAGCCGAATAAACTAATTGCTATCACTATTTATCTCATAGACCAATAATTTTGCGTCTTCCTGTCGATAAAATTATCTGTCCCTGTTCGTAATGAGAGATAAGTCCGCAAATTAACTTATTTGACTCAACAATATACGATAGATATGGTACAGCATGAACAGCCAAAAGAAAACAACTTCAAAAATTACCAAAAAAAGTCGTTAGTTCTGTTGCTCTTAAAATATTAAATGTTGTATAAAGCATCTGCATTACTGTTAATTGTTATTTCCCATACAATAATCTGTTATTGATTTTTCCCAAGCCCAAAGAGGTTTAACAGTAAAGATATGCTATTTATAACTATACAGCCGGCTAATAAATCGCCCGGAAGTAAGATCGGGATACACAACCTCACATTTGGTAAATATTAACTAACTAGCCAACTCACTGGCACTATCGAACCTGTAGGTTCATGGCCGCGCGGACATAAGCTCTACATACATCCCTATCCTGACATAATGTTTTCCAATTATTCCCTGTATAATATACTTCCCTCTAGTCATAGTTAATGTTATTCTCCCACCTCATTATTGGTCTACCAACTGGGCGTTTTCCCTCTGGTTTTCCTACAAGACCTTCCATGCACATCTTTCATCCCCCATTCGTTCCATATGTCCTGCCCATCGCAGTCTACGAAAATTAACTGTTCTTATTATATTTTACTTCCTATAAAGACCATGTAATTCACTATTAATCAGTCTTCTCCATTCACCTGTCCGTTCAAAAATTTGCCTAAGAACTTTATTCTCAAATACTTGTAATCTCCTTTCCTGCCTTAAAGTAAGAGTCCACGTTTCGCAACCATATAATGTAACTGGTAGAATAATAGTTTTATATATTTTCAGTTTAACGTTTTTTGAAAGGAGTTGGGACGTCAAGAGTCTCTGCAATGCATAATAGCACGCATTTTCAGAATTGAGCCTATGTTTAATTTCTTTGTGCATCTCATTCCTATTTGTGATTATTGTTCCTAGGTATTTGAATTCAGCCACTTCCTCAAAATTTCCCTCATTTGTCATTAGCTGTCCATTTCCATTATATAATGTATTTCTACGTGTGACCATATATTTAGTTTTATTGATATTTACTTCCAGTCCTAATTTCTTAGTGTTACTCAAAATTAATTATCTCCTTTATTAAACCAATGAATTTTCTTTAAATTCCAATTGCACCTTTGAGTAATCCTTTAAATAACTTGTTAAAACTACAGAATATCGAGTTACCGTTAATGAAATGCTTTCAGAATATCGATCAACAAAGTATTAGCATCGAAAACTTTTTCATAATTATTCAACGTCATCACTCTTTATTATTCAAAATGAAAGCTGAATAATAATTTAATGGTAATGAAGAAGACGAGTTACAAGAAAAGTTTTTTATGCTACATTTTTAAAAAGGAAGCTGCTAATACTATAGAATAAGATATCTTTCCAAGCTGAAAGCTTTTTAAAAAAAAAGTAAAAAGGAAAACTGTTCAAGATGTATCGTTCCTGTATCGGAAAAATAACTGCCTTAGTATGAAACAGGAGGAGCAGGTGGGACAATGAAACAGCTTTCTCTTCTTCTTATTTTACTTCACCTATTAATAAGAAGCTCCTGGTATCCATTACTCATTACGCCATTGGAAAACGTAGCACAATACAAGGCCTCCTTACATTAACGAGTAGGAAAAAGCTCTCTGTTACGTAGGCGATTTAAAGAAAAAATGAAGAAAGCTTTTACTTTTTTTTTTCTTGTGCTTCTTTCCTTTTACAAATATCCTCCCTGTAATGAAACGAAACGTACCGTATATTGTTCTTATTTCCGTTTTATAAAATGAGGAGCTCATTATAAAAAAACTGGGAAATTAAAACCGTAGACGAGTTAATAAACAGTTACAAAATACTTACTTACTTACTCACTGGCACTATCGAACCCATAGGTTCATGGCCGCATAAGCTCTCCATACATCCCTATCCTGAGCTAATGCTTTCCAATCATTCCCTGTATAATCTCACTTCCCTCAAATCATAGTTAATGTTGATCTCCCACCTCATTCTTGGTCTACCAACTGGGCGGTTTCCTTCTGGCTTTCCTACAAGAAGTTTCCATGCACGTCTTTCATTCCCCATACGCGCAACATGTCCTGGCCATCGCAGTCTACGGGACTTAACTGTTCTTATTATATCTGGCTTCCTATAAAGACCATGTAGTTCATTGTTATGTAGTCTTCTCCATTCACCTGTCTGTTCATCTCTCTTTGGTCCAAAAATGTTCCTAAGAACTTTATTCTCAAATACTCGTAATGTCCTTTCCTCCCTTAAAGTAAGAGTCCATGTTTCGCACCCATATAATATAACTGGTAGAATAATAGTTTTATGTATTTTCAGTTTAACGTTTTTTGAAAGGAGTTGGGACATCAAAAGTCTCTGCAATGCATAATAGCACGCATATCCAGAATTGAGCCTATGTTTAATTTCTTTGTGCATCTCATTCCTATTTGTGATTATTGTTACTAGGTATCTGATATCAGCCACTTCCTCAAAATTTCCCTCATTTGTAATTAGCTGTCCATTTCCATTATGTACTGAATTTCTACGTGTGACCATATATTTAGTTTTTCTGATATTTACTTCCACTCCTAATTTCTTAGTATTACTCAATAGTATGTGCGTGTTGGCCTTTAGTATCTCCTCGTTACAAAAGACAAGTTGAAATATTTAAAAACAGGATAAATCGCTTCAGGAGTATCAAAAGTACGCATGCAATATAAAAAATGTTTGTTGGTTTGTTTGTTCGTACTTTATGCGCGGCTACACCGTAGTGCTGGGTCTTTTTACAAAATGTTCAGGAGATTCCCGGGATGAACATAGGCTATAAGAGAGTTGTGATACTCAACTCCAACACCCTTAAAAATCGCTCTTTGTAGTTGAAAACGTGAAAAAAGTAGCTCTTAGGACGCTTAAATGGCTTACGCTGCATAAACCATAAGAAATACACAAAATTAATGTACACAGAATTGAATATCTCAAAAAGCTCTATAAAAAAGTCCGCGACAGCATATGTTTATCTCTTACGGATAACTCACAATAACCATTTTTGTCTTTCATTGATGCCAAGAAGATCGAGACAAGTACGTAGATTCCTGTGCAAGCATAGCAGCACATGGCGGGTATTCTTTTACGGATAAGTCACAATAACGAATTTTGTCTTTTAGCTCCTTTAGGCAAGAAGCTCGAGTTAAGTAGATTCCCGGGCAACACCGGGTAATCAGTACGGGGAATCTTAAAAAAGTAACTAATATACAGTTATAATTATTTTTCACTTTACTTATTCACATATCATGATAAGTACATTATTTTTTGTCTTTTAACTCATTTATACTAAGAAGATCGGGATAGGGGCCTACGTATAATCCCGGACAACGCCGGGTAAATAGCACGGGGTATCTAAAAATAATTACGATATAAAATGTCCATTTCACTTAATTAAATAAACATAAAACATATTAATTTTCGTATTTCATCTCATTTATATGTCAAGAAGATCGGGATAAGTAGATTCCAGAGCAACGCCGGATAATCAGCACGGGTATCTAAAAATATAAATGTATAATTATTTTTCCTTATACTTATTCAACAAAACATAAAATAACTTTAATTTTCATTTATTTAGGCGTAGCAGCTCACGCTTGGCATTAGCCAGTTAACTATAAAAACAAGATATGAAGGAATTAACCGAACCATACAGCTCAGATGATATCATTTGAGATTAATATTCGGGAAATACCGAGCTCATATCTCGGTACTGTTAAACCTGACTTCAGATTTCTGGTGATTTTTCACAGTTGCCAAGATGGATAATGTGCGCAAATATCATTATCGTCCTCCATTTTGTCATTAATCATCCACTTTAAGTTTTTTAAATTTTGAAATGTGTGCACAATACATTAGTTTTCCGTCGCCCCCAAAAAATCCGCCTTCTCCATTTGTAGCGGCCTTCAATAGGCTCATTCTCATTTGTAAGGCCCAGTTCACTCACACCGTAAATCCAACATTCTTTAGATAATCCCTTTCTTCTTTTCAAATATATTCTCTATTCCAAGATCTTCTTAGGGATGCTATCAAATTTTATCCTCTTGGGATGTCCGTACCATGTCAATCGATTTTCTTCAATTGTTGTCGTAACACATTTCTTTGCTAAACTAACTCCCTGGGCACGATCGAGCCGCGTAGCGGGATCATGGCCGCGTGGAACATAAATGTCTCCCATACATCCCTATCCTGAGTCAATGTTTTCCGATCATCCCTGTATAATCTACTTCCCTCGTAGTTAATGATATTCTCCTACCTCATTCTTGGTCTACCAACTGGGCGTTTTCCCTCTGGTTTTCCTACAAGAAGCTTCCATGCAAGTCTTTCATTCCCCATACGTGCAACATGTCCTACCCATCGCAGTCTACGAGACTTAACTGTTCTTATTATATCTGGCTTCCTATAAAGACCATTTAGTTCACTGTTATGTAGTCTTCTCCATTCACCTGTCTGTTCATCTCTCTTTGGTCCTAACATTTTCCTAAGTACTTTATTCTCAAATACTCGTAATCTCCTTTCCTTCCTTAAAGTAAGAGTCCATGTTTCGCACCCATATAATATAACTGGTAGAATAATAGTTTTATATATTTTCAGTTTAACGTTTTTTGAAAGGAGTTGGGACATCAAGGGTCTCTGCGAAACATAATAGCACGCACTTCCAGAATTGAGCCTATGTTTAATTTCTTTGTGCATCTCATTCCTATTTGTGATTATTGTTCATAGGTATTTGAATTCAGCCACTTCCTCAAAATTTCCCTCATTTTTCATTAGCTGTCCATTTCCATTATATAATGTATTTCTACGTGTGACCATATATTTAGTTTTATTGATATTTACTTCCAGTCCTAATTTCTTAGTGTTACTCAATAGTGTGTGCGTGTTTTCCTTTAGTATCTCCTCGCTATCGGCTAATAGTACTACATCATCAGCACAAACTAACAGCTTATTAATACTATTGAGTTCTAAGCCTTCCTCATCCTCTAAAGATTTAATGGCATGCTCTAGTACAAAATTAAATAGTAGAGGAGATAATGCAAACTTTTTAAATTCTAACGTTAGTGAGGTTATAGACATAGAAAAATCATTCTATGCTTCATAACCTTTAGAATGAAAAAAGGTATAAACAAACGAACATTTCGTTTTTACCCGTAACAGAGAAAAAGTCCGAAGTTGCCTTATATTTGGTAGAGTTGAGATGAAGATGGGATATTCTTCTCTTGTAGTTTGGCAACAATGCCGTAAATCCCAGCTTAAAGACACCCGTGAACTTTGTATTGACGCTGTGAACACAATGCCTGTATTACAGAGGGATGCATGCTGTTATTAACCCCATCCCCCCCTCACCAGGTCACTGATAGAATTAACTGTCTACAATACACCATTGTTACCAACCACAAAAGCAAACCATCAACAGTATCATATATGGGCAAAAAGGGAGGCACTGGTACAAATACATTCAATTAAAATGGTGTCCAGAAATTCAGTTTCATGTTAACACCTTCACATCATCCACACGTCACAACAAAAGAAGAAAAATATATCAGAATAAATTCCAAAACTTGTAACCCGAATTTCCTTCCATACTGCTTTAGTTTCAAATATGAACTAAATACTTCATTAAATATAAATTATTGAAATATAGGCCCATAATTTGAAATAAAGATATAATATGTATACATATATCGAGTTTGGACTTTAATTACTCAGAAATGTATTTGCAATCCAATGATCATATTAATGAATCAATTTTATTACTTATATAAAAGTTGATTTCCTTTTTTTATAAATGACTAAGACAACTCATTTTGTTAAATTTCGGTTATTCCAATATAGATGGCGCCAGAAAGTCTAGAAGAGGTATGGTATGACAAAGGTATACATGAATTCAGGTACCTGAATATACTAGGAACCTATAGATACCAAACTCTTTGTTAATAGAAATGTATCAGAACGTCTATTTGAAAACCGATTAGATTGTCAAATCAAAATAATGTTTATGAATGACGAGTACAATTGGAGTCTCACTATGAAGTTTCAAATTAAATTTGGACACATATATCAGTTAAAAGATAACTACGAATAACACAATAAAATTAATTGAAACTAACGGTTTTTTAAATACGTTGCTAGGCCCTAAATAGAAAACCCAATAGGCCTAACTATAAACAAACTTGGCAACATTGTCAGTAAGTAGCGCGAGACGGAAACGCCCATTATCAGCTGCGTCACAAACAAAAACAAAGAAAATTCACACCCTTTATTTATATGTAAAGTAATGTAATGTAATGTAATGGAATCCTAATATGCTGGCCGATTACTGTTGGGCCATCAAGAGGGATGCTCCACAGGCGAAATATAGCAGAAAATCGTCAGTTCTTACTTTCTAGTTGAAGGTGTAGTTACGAATGTAGAAAATATTAAAGTGTTTGAAATTATAAATGCATGTCTCCCGGAAACCTTGCGTGATAAAGAAAAACCTATATCATATTTGAATTCAGGAGAAAAAAATATTATCAGAATCACATATTTTTCTTTCTGAGACAAAAAAAAGATTATTTTTATTTGCTGAGTGTTATTAGACCTGATGGTAAAAATCTCTAAGGAAAGAGTTTAAAATGTGATGAGTCTGCATGAAGGATCAAAGCCTCATCTCTTCTTTTAGATGAGACAGTTTCAGTCAAGTCTTAAATTAAATTATTCCAACACATTGTCCATCTTGTACATTCATTAATATATATTAAGCGTCTTATATAATTTTGCCTTCAATGTTTTTAATTTAACCCTTAAATTGGCAATACAAAATTTTCTCGTGCCAGTTATGTAAATGTTCCGGACCGCAAGGAAAATAACTTAATGTTAAACTGTGTTATTATTATACATTATTGCGTAATTTGAACTAAATTTAAGTAATTTTTACTCGTTTGTCTTTCTATTGATCTAAACACAATATTAAATAAATGAAATCAATGTATCCAATAAGATACATTTTTAATTTAAGGGTTATCCAACTGTTTCATAAAAACATTTTAAATAGAATCAGGGTAATATAGCTTAATTTGTGGATCATCGTCCCGATGATTATTTATTTCCACCTCATTTCTAATAATATTATTTATTTTAAATTTAATAAGAGTTGCACGTTGTTAATTGCTAGTGATACATAGTCCTTTGTTTTTTTTAATAATGCAAGTCATGGTATGATTTCATTTTAAAAATATTGGTATATACAGTTCCCCGTCTTTTACTGGGAGGTGTTAATTAAGTAAGAATTTTTATTATTGGAAATTATGCTCTAATATAGGCGGCTCTGCGAAACTCAGAACAACAATTATCAATTCCAACGGTTTATCCAATTTTTTAGAAATATTAAAAATTGTGAAATTGAAAAATCAGCAATTGCCGCACATAGTTTGCTACATCATAAAATTGAAAAAGATGAAAAACTTTTGAAACAATTGGATAAACCGTTGGAATTGACAATTTGGGAAAAGATATTCATTCAGAAGAATAAATATCGATCTATGAACTTCGATATTCCGGTGGATGAAAATTTAATTACAAAGTTAATAATCCCAACCAAAGATGGCAGCACAAGAGGTGATGTCCATAGAGAAATCAACAACCAGAGAATTTCATCAGTGGAAGCCATGACTGAAGAGGGACAATATATTGTCTGAAACCGCCGGTAACAAAGAAATTTGAAATATGTTCTCCACTCACTACTAACGTTTCGGTATGTTTGGACACATCGCGCCTAGGACCACTCATAGCACGTATACCACTAGTCTACTATTACGTCTATTGTCAGCCGCTGTGGTTTTGACCTAGCGTGCTGTCTTGTCACGCAGCCGGGCCAGGATTCGATTCCCGGTCGGGACAGACTCCTTGGGTGAGATTTTTTCAGGGTTTATCCTCACCTATAAGACAAATGTCAGGACGCTATGGCCCAACGGTCCCCACAAATCATCCGGCCATCATCCTTATCATTATCATAAATATCCTTCACCTGTGTGGGAAGCTACCACACCTATAATTCCCTAGTAGCAAGGCATAGCATGAAAATGCTATGGTTGCAGTGAAAGATTTGTCCTCGGGCATAATTACTATGGATGATGTCTATTTTGACTGAAAGAATGTTATATTAAATATGAAGTAATTACTAATGTAGAAATGGATCGTGGTATTGAAATCCCAACAAGCATTTGGTTTAATCTCTGAGAAAATCAACAAACAAAACACAGGAATACAAATCTCAAATGCTATCGTTAAGAGGCATTAGTTTAGTATATGCCAGATTACGTTTATATAACACTTTGGCTAGACCAGTGTTGACCTATGGAAGTGAAGCATGGACACTAAAAAAACAACATGAAAGCAGAATAACGGCTTGTGAAATGAGATTCATGCGCAGAACAGCGGGTTACACCAGATGGGATCGAAAAGGAACACCGATATCTTAAAAGAATTGAAGACTACGCCAATTTTGGAATATATTAAACAGTACCAACTAAATTGGAAACACCATCTTGAAAGAATGAGTTCAAATCGGATCCCCAAAGCTGTTTATAATTATATACCAAGAGGACGAAGATCACTGGGCCGTCCTATGAAACGCTGGAGGGAAAATTTTCTATAGGATATATATATGTTGAAAATATTGCAAGATGTTATTGTATTGATTTAAATAATAATAATATTAATAGTGTTTTGAGGGAAGTAGATTATACAGGGGATGATTGGAAAACATTAACTGAGGATAGGGATGTATGGAGAGCTTATGTCCGCGCGGCCATAAATCTACGAGTTCGGCAGTGCCAGTTAGTTAGTTAATAATAATATTATTATTATTATTATTATTATTATTATTATTATTATTATTATTATTATTATTAACCTGGATTTAAAAACAAAAAGTAAAATTAAATAAATTATTCGTTTATTTTTTTTAAACTCACTGTTGGTTTGTCCATCTCTGTACCTATTTATCTATGTATATATCTACCTATTTATCTATCTATTTATCTATCTATATACATACCCACCCATCTATCTATATATCTTCCTACCTACCCATGTATCTATGTATCATTAGCTATTTTTCTATTTATTTTTTCTAGTTATATTGCACGCTATTTTGTTCCCAGAAAGCTAAAGTTAATATCCCTATATTATTATAGTTTCCTGTCCAGGGTCAGGTGTTTCACTTCAAATTCGGTATTTTATAATATTCTGTTTGCTTTATTCTTCGTGTCTGCATAACATGCCTTAACATTTATGTTTCCTCTCATCTTACATCATACATCATCATCATCTTTGATTTATTCCGTTCACCGTTCCTTCTATAGGTACTTTCTTCTTATCTTAGTGGCCCAGCTAATTTGTTTTGTTTTCCCAGCATTCCCATAATATCCCTAACAGTAATCAATCTTTCAAAATGAGGAATATGCATCCGTCCACCCATAGTACTTCTGCCCGAGGGCAAGACTTTCACTGCAATCATAGCATTTTCATGCTACACTTTGCAGCTTTACTAGCAAATTATAGGTGTCGTAGCGTCATTTTGCCTTCCACACTGGTGAAAGATAATGATGATAATGATAAGGATGATGATGGCCGGATGATTCTGGGGGACCGTTGCGCTCATCTGACTACGATTTTAAAAAATAGGCACAGTAAAACTTGTTCAAAGCCGAATCGCATGCGACCAATTTTTCTTTCCACATTAGAGAACATTCCGCATTATAAAAAATAAAAAAAATATTAACCAATCTTAGATTATAGAACACCGTATAAAATGTATTTTTACGCACCTTGGATTAATTGTAGTTCCGCTGCCGTTGGAAAGTGAAGTATAGTACATAGAAGCGACTTCGACGGTAACGCGCGAAAAACAGTCCCATTTCGTCAGCATTAAAAATGTCTCTTAGCCGCGTGTCCTAAGATTTAATGTATGCAGTTTCGGTTTCCACTCACTAACTATATTTTCGTTCTTCAAAAAATTAGCGACGATCACGATATGCGAATATGTCCAATGTGCGGGAGATTTGAGGATGAGATATATTAGGACAATGTAATGATTTAGAATATTGGAGACGTCAGTTATTACCGGAAAGATTTCTAAATTCAAATCGGGAAAGATTGGCATGCTACGAGTTATTGGTAAATCCAGAAAATTGGATAAACCTCGGTAAATTTCTGGACAAAACGCGGAAAATAAGAACAACACTCATTCATGAATAAATATATGTTATCAAAATGCAATACCATTAATTCTTAACAATTATATATAAATTAATTAGTATGTAATGCTATTGTGTTATTATTTAATTGTAATATTATTGTGTTTTCTTTATGTAATTGTAATGTTATTTTTTTTAGTGTATAATGCTATTGTGTTATTATTTAATTGTAATATTATTGTTTTTTTAGTGTATAATGCTATTGTGTTATCATTTAATTGTAATATTACTGTGTTTTCTTTATGTAATTGTAATGTTATGTTTTTTTTTCAGTTTGTATAATGCTATTGTGTTTATAATTTAATTGTTAATACTTAATGTGTTTTTCTTTATGTAATTGTAAATGTGATGTTTTTTAGTGTATAATGCTATTGTGTTATTATTCAATTGTAATATTATTGTGTTTTCTTTATGTAATTGTAATGTTATTGCTTTTTTTTAGTGTATAATGCTATTGTGTTATTATTTAATTGTAATTTTTTTATTGTGTTATTATTTAATTGTAATATTAATGTGCTTTCTTTATGTAATTGTTATGTTATGTTTTTTTATTGTATAATGCTATTGTGGTATTATTTTAAGGTAATATTATTGTGTGGTCTTTAGGTAATATGTTTTGTAATGTTATGTTTTTTTTTTTAGTTATAATGCTCTTGTGTTATTATTTAATTGTAATATTTTCTTTATGTAATTGTAATGTTAATGTTTTTAGTGTATAATGCTATTGTGTTATTATTTAATTGTAATATTATTATTGTGTTTTCTTTATGTAATTGTAATGTTATGTTTTTTTAGTGTATAATACTATTGTGTTATTATTTAATTGTAATATTACTGTTTTCTTTATGTAATTGTAATATTATTGTTTTTTTTTGTTTTTTTTTTCTTTTACACTAGTACCGATTATTACTTTATTGTAACGGACTGTCAACAGGCACGTACAGCTTTACTGCCCGTGCGACCCATATTTGTAAATAATATTGTAAATATCTTACTTTTTGTCTAATAAAGTCCTACTACTACTACTACTACCAGTGACACCAGCTTACCAGGACCTTCTGCCGCAAACACTCCCAAAAGAAGAAAGAAAATATATGGGAAGACTTCTTATACTTACTCGGGACACCATGACAATACGTGAATGGGACTCAGGAGTGAGGATATGAATTGCCCCATCACAGTAGACCAGACTCGCTTGTGTGCTGCATGGATTTCACCTCAAGCTGTTTGCAACAACCAGAGGCCGGCCCAGCCTGCGTTGTGTTTCAAAGAGGGCGACGAAACGTTTGCGAGAAATATCATATGTTAACCTGTAGGATTAGGTATGATGATCGAATCGTTGTTGAAACTCTACAGTAGACCAAAAACAATCTGCTTATAACATGTATGTGCGCATTTCCCATTTGATTTACAGTATAAAAATGAATGCCTTTGTTCGTTTGTTTGTTTGTTGTGTTTTTGTTCGTACTTTATGCGCGGCCATACTGTTCAATCCGATTGGGGATTTTTGCAAAATGTTCAGAAGATTCCCGGGTATGAACATAGGGTATAAGGAGAGTTGTAGTACTCCAATTCCTACACCCTTAAAAATCGCCCTTTGTAGGGGAAAACGTGAAAAATTAGTAGCTCTTGTTGGAATTGCTCTTAAATGGCATACGCTACTTAAACCATAACAAATACACAAAATAATGTTACTCATGGAATTGAATATCTCGCAACGTTCTAAAAAAAAAGTCCGCGACAGCATATGTTTATCTCTTACTGATAACTCACAATAACCATTTTTGTCTTTCATTGATGCCAAGAAGCAAGAAGATCGAGACACTTGTGCGTAGATTCATTGTGTCAAGACATAGCAGCAAATGGAGGGGTGGTATTCTCTTCACGCGATAACTCACAATAACGAATCTTTGTATTTTAGCTCATTTATGCCCAGAAGATCGAGTGATAAGTAGTTTCCCGTTGGAAACACCGGGGTTAATCAGCGACGGGGAGAATCTTTTATTAAAAAATACGAGTTACAGTTATAATTAATTTTCATTCTACTTATTCAACTACTAATCAATGAAGAAGTACAGGATTATTTTTTGTTTTTCAGCTCAGTTTATTGCCAAGAGAGATCGGGATGAGTAGATTTCCAGGGCAACGCCGCGCCGGGTGGTAAACCAGCACGGGGTATCTAAAACAGCACGGGGGTAGTAAAAATGTAAATGTATACTTATTTTCCATTTACTTATTCAACTAAACATAAAAGCAAATTATATTTTCAGTTAATTAGGCCGTCGTAGGCAGCGCCACTTTGCTGCTACCGTGTCTAAACATGGTTGGAATCATTCTTCACCACGATGTATCTAGGAATAAAATTGGACGCAAAAAAAAAGCAATCGCGGTTTTCAGGACCGAATGTGTCACTTAACATAATTTCAAATATTTCTAACTAAAACAGCGCAATTAATGGTGGAAATTTGCAAAGGTTGTCCCTTAAGATCCAAAGTTACAATAATTGGACTACATTCTAACACAACGTGTATTGTTTGCAAGGATAATTTTTACAGGTTTTGTTAATAATATCTGTTGCAGACATCTCCATAAGCTGATAGAATTACAGTGTCTATGCGCTTTGTTGTACGCGCCTGGAGTTACATGAATGAAATTATTCCTGGTCTAACAGATGCTAATGTCGGGTATGTTATGTTGATACCCTTAGGAGAGTTGCTAGGAATACAACCAACTTTACCGTCTAGTTTATTGTTTCTCTTTATAATATAGAGATACGCGACAGGAGACGAAATAAATTCACCAAATAATGTTGAATGGAGTTATATTAAATTACGTGATGATGATTGAAAACAATTACAATTCGTTATCGATATAACATCCATGGCCGCCACCAACTACAAATAGTTATTAGTATTGTTTATTATTTTAATGATATGATATATAATATAGATAGTCCACCGATCCACGGTCCGGGGCATAGTTTTCTGGGTGTGACGTTTTCCTCGGGGTTTTTCCTCTACCATCTAAAACAAATGTCAGGAAAACTTTAAGGCCCAAACGGTCCCCGAAATCGTATGGGCATCATCATCATCTTTCACCGGTGTGGAAAGCAATGGGAAGCTACCACACCTACAATTCCCTAGTAAAGCTGCGAGCATAGCATGAAAATGCTATTGATTGCAAGTTGAAGGACCTGCCATCGGGCAGATTTACTTTGGATGGATATATAATTAAATATTCACATGTTTAAAAAATTGCTTACGTTTTATGGTGTCGGCCACTAGGATGTCCAGTTGGAACGATTTTCCCGCTACCATCTTGTGTGAATTGAGAATACTACATACATAAGTAAAAACCCTGTATGTTTGTGTTGGGCTGACTTGTAGTGGATCAGTTGGTTAGAACGCTAAACGTACCGGTGTTTAGAGAATCGGGTTCAAATCCGAACTTCTCAAGCATTAATTTTTCTTTTCATATATATATATAAATATATATACAGGGTTTAAAAAGGATTATGTAGTCAATATGCCCATGTCACCATATTAATGTTTTAAAATGGTCAACAAGTTTCTACAGCCAAGCTGTCATTCTCAAGACCAGATATTGACTGTTTCTAAATTAGATCGAAAAAAGTTTTGAATCAGATGGACAGCCTTCATGGAAGCATATTTTGTTTAGGAACCTGAAACACTTCGTTTCAGGGCTAGAGGGATCTTACAGGAAGGGATTTGAGGAAACGGATAAACACTTCTTTCAGTACAAGAGGGGTTTGTCACTACTACCATCGCTTGGTTTGTTATCTTCCGGAGCTCAGTAACCTATTACAGCAAGTTTGTTTACATCCATTGGTATGATATGTTGGATAGGTAAGGCCGGCACCCTCGCCTGAATCTGCCTACATTTCTTTTTATATGGGGCTCCATGAAGACAATGGTTTATAAAGCCCATCTTGACTCTGAAGAGGATCTTGTAGCACGCATTGTCAGCGCAGCAGCTGAAATAAGGGAAACCCCTGGCATCATTGGAAGGGTACGACAAAGTATGGCACATTGATGCACTGTTGTCTGGATGTAAATGGACGTGTGTTCCAGCACTTGTGATGGAACAACAAACTGGATCCATCCTGACAATGCAACGCTGGAGTATTTTATTTTATTTTATTTTATGTATTTATTTATTTATCGAATGAGGAAGGCTTACAACTCAATGGTATTAATAAGCTGTTAGTTTATGCTGATGATGTAGTATTGTTGGCCGATAGCGAGGAGATACTAAAGCACAACACGCACACACTATTGAGTAACACTAAGAAATTAGGACTGGAAGTAAATATCAATAAAACTAAATATATGGTCACACGTAGAAATTCATTAAATAATGGAAAGTAGACAGCTAATGAAAGATGAGGGAAATTTTGAGGGGAGGAAGTGGGTTGTGAATTCAAATCACTAGGAACAATAATCTACAAATAAGAATGAGATGCACAAAGAAAGAAATTAAACATAGGCTCAATTCTGGAAATGCATGCTATTATGCATGGCAGAGGACTCTTGATGGCCCAACTTTCTTTCAAAAAACGTTTTTTAAATGAAGAATATATAAAACTATTATTCTACCAGTTATATTATTTGGGTGCGAAACATGGACTATGACTTTAAGGGAAGAAAGGAGGATACGGGTATTTGAGAATAGAGTTATTAGGAAAACTTTTGGACCAAAGAGAGATGAACAGACAGGTGAAATGGAGAGAAGACTACATAACAATGACCTACATGGTCTTTATAGGACAGCCAGATATAATAAGAACAGTTAAGTCTCGTAGACTGGCGATGGGGCCAGGACATGTTGCACGTATGGGGAATGAAAGATTCTGACATGGATGGCTTCTTGTAGGAAAGCCAGAGGGGGGGAAGAAAACGCCCAGTCGGGTGTAGACCAAGAATGACTCACATCGGGTGGGAGGAGAATAGCATTAACTATGATTTTTGCGGGAGTAGATGATACAGGGAATGATTGGAAAGCATTAGCTCAGGATAGGGATGTATGGAGAGCTTATGTCGCGCGCGGCCCTGAACCTACGGGTTCGAATAGTGCCAGTGAGAAAAGAAAAAAGAAAGAAGAAAAGAAAGAAAGAAAGAATATAGAAATTAAGTACATTTTGTTTCTGCTTGTCTGTAAAAACAATTTGGCTTAACCACACAGGACTATGTGGCACAGAATGACTTGTGAAATTTGTAGATAACCATTATTCCTTCCATCGACCTTCCTCTGAGGGGGCACAAAAAAAAAAAGAGGCCTTTGGCAATTTAGTCTTTTTTTAGCTTCAATTAATTCTCTGTGATTTCACTAGTTTTCATGGTTTCGCAAAAAATTTATAAACAGCACATATTTGCGGTTTAGTGGTAAAATTTTTATGTCTATAGATAAAGCTTGTATAAAAATACGCGTGATTATTTTATGGGTAGTTAAAGCAACTATAAATAACAATAAATAAAAGTCTCCTTTATTAAATAAGTCTCTTATTGGGTTTTTGTTCGCAGTATTTTAATTCAAAGCTGTAAGGAAATGAATGGAAGCCAGAGAGTGTGGTTTATATCTTAGCTTGCAGGGATGCCAATATATCACGCACAATCGCGTGTCTCTGCGAATAAACAAAAAAACACTGCAAATCGAATACAATCCATTCATCATTTTAAACATTGGCATTACAACTCTCGCGTCTGTATAAATGCAAGTGCAGCCACGAAAGAGGTCATTTTAATTCGAGGTTACATAAGATTGTATTACAGGTTCTACAGACCCAATTAAGGGCAGTGCAATTGTTCCCATTAATGGGATCCAGTTCCGTTTAATTACGAAAGTCGACGCCCTGAAGTATTTGCAGCAATTATGATCATAGGGCACACGAAACAAGTTCAGGTCTGTACCAGAGGAGAGAAGTATGTATACGAGTTTATAGGGCATTTCTTATCCCTCCTACCAACATGACATTTGGCGTGTCACCTATTGTGTCCTTTACATCCCTCTTCATCACACTACCTATTATTCGAAATGTTTTATCGAATCAAATCATGACTGGAAACATAAATTCTATTAGTAACAAGCCATTTACTGTTTAAGATATAAGATACGCAAAAATCATAAAAACCTGAGCACATTCAGCACTTTCATGAAAATATTCGTAAACCGTGCACTTGAAAACATAGAAATTCGTTGAGATATCCAGGGCAACAAAAAAAAATAGTTTTTTGTAGAGCTGTGTAATAATTTGGATTCGTTGCGAACCTAACTTACAGGTTCAAGTAAGCCTTTACACGTAACATAAGAGAGATGAGTGAAAATGCAGAATTAAGAAGGTAACTCTATAATTACCAAGACTTAGGGATGTTTTTCTACGGAATCGCGGTCTCACACAGACATCGTTATATTCATTCCATGTGAGTGAATGTTTCAGTGGAGAAGAAACACAGCTTCTTAGTCTCAAAGAGAAATTCTTGTGAGCTGTTCCGCCATTTTCCACAACACAAACCGCCTTCCCTCAATGTTATTCAATTACAAGCCTCAGCACCACCCCTGCACGTGTCTTGTGCTTTGTACGTAAAATGTATTTAATTATTTAAACAACTTGTTCTGTATTTCTATAAATTTCTAAGATTATATATATTGCACATCAGTATTCTATAAAATTGAGACAATAGAAATGAGATTTCTCAGATCAGTTGCAGGTGTATCTCTAAGAGATCAAAAGAGAAGTCAAGATATCAGAGATGAATTACAAATCTTATATATAAAAATTAGTGTTTGTTTGTATGTTTGTTTGTTTGTTCGTACTTTATGCGCGGCCATACCGTTGATCCGATTGTGATGGTTTCTTGCAAAATCTTCAGCAGATTCCCGGGATGAACATAGCCTATAACAGAGTTGTGATACTCAACTCCTACACCCTTAAAAATCGTCCTTTGTAGTGGAAAACGTGAAAAAAGTAGCTCTTCGGACACTTAAATGGCTTACGCTGCCTAAACCATAAGAAATACACAAAATTAATGAACACAGAATTTAATATCTCAAAAAGCTCTACAAAAAAGTCCGCGACAGCATATGTTTTATCTCTTACGGATAACTCACAAAAATCATTTTTAAAAAGCTGTTTTGACTCACTCTCATCAATTTATCCTTTTTTTCACTCTAATATAATTGTTATATGATGGTTATAACTTATCTGCAAAGGAGGGTACAATTCTAATGTTCATGACTATGTGACGTCATCATTCACACTTCTTGAGCCACAACAGAAGGCTGTAAGAGGTTTTCTTGCGAACTTATTTAATAATATCTAATTATGTCTTAATTTCTGAATTTTATGGTAAAAAAGTAACATATTTTTATCGTCCGGCCATGACATGAGAAACGTTCGGGCAGGACAACGTCTGCCGGGTGTCACGCTAGTATACAATATCCATAGTAATTCTGCCCGAAGGCAGGTCCTTCACTGCAATCATAGCATTTTCATACTATGCTTGCAGCTTTACTAGGGAATTGTGTAGGTGTGGTAGCTTCCCGTTGCTTTCCACACCGGTGAAGGATGATGATGATGGCCATATGATTTCGGGGACCGTTTGGGCCTTAAAGTTTTCCTGACATTTGTCTTACAGGTGAGGAAAAACCCCGATAAAAACCTGACCCAGAAAAACTGGCCCGACCGGGGATCGAACTCGGGCCCGCTGCGTGACAAGGCAGCACGCTACCTCGAGACCACAGCGGTGGACAGTATACAATATAAACGAGAGAATATACAGAAATAAATGTAATTGGTTTGGACATATACAAAGAATGACAAATAATCGTTTATCAAAGCGGCTGCTTCATTACAGACCTCTAGGCCGAAGAAATGTAGGAAGACCAAAACGTCGTTGGAAAGACGACCTGCACCTGCAGCATATAGTGCACCGGGGAGCGGAACGGGTTAACAGGCCCATACCTTCATGATGATGATGATGATGATGGTGCATATCAGTATTCTAAGAGGAATATTTGGACCATGTAGAGGAAATTATAACTGTTCGAGAATCAAAACAAATAACGAACTAAACAAATCAATGAAAATTTAGAATATGGTAAACCTGTAATATCACTCAGAATTGGTTGACTGGGACATTTAATAGGAATGGATGATAAGAGATTGGTTAATAAACTCTAAGTGGAAACCTATAGGAGGCAGAGCTGTTGGAAGACCTAAGATCAGATGGGAGGATGACACAATGAATGATCTAAAGAACTTGAATGTGGCAAGAGACAGATTGGCATGGAGGAGGATTGTCGAGAAGGCCAAAACTTTCACCTTTGAAGTTGTCACGCCTTACGATGATATCAGGTCTGCGCAACGTTATCTTTGAGGACTACAATTTTTACCACCACATCATATCGGACGTTGAATCTTACATTAATCCATTTATCGACATAAAAAAACTTGTAGCCCATACAAACATCCCAATAAACGAAACAACAGACACAATAAAACAGAAGTTGACAGATAACATTGGTCTAGATTGTAATAGTGTGAGGTTGTTTTATAACAGAAGTTGATATATTTGACGATTGTTTTATCAGGTTCTAATTTTAAAATTTTAACCCGACTTTTCTAATTCAGGTACGCGATCTTATTTCCGTTAATGTATTGCTATATGGGGGGGGGATATTGGTTACGACAAACAAAAATTGCGACCGCTATAGCTTTAAAAAGGAACGCGAGCGTTCTCTCTCTCTCACACACTCACTCTCACACACCTCTCTCTCTCTCTCTTTTCTACTTTTCTCTCTC